>NC_069400.1:30723438-30747987 GCF_026875155.1 Cherax quadricarinatus
CTCCACCCCCCCTTAGACTGACCGATGTTAGCTTATTTGTCAAGTAATATCAGCTGATACGGGACATTATCAAAAGAAGACTTCTTCAATAATATTAGTACTACGGTAGAGACATTAAAATATCAATATAAAATATATATATATATATATATATATATTATATATATATATATATATAATATATATATATATATATATATATATATATATATATATATATATATATATATATATATATAATATTATATATATATATAGAGGGGCGCTTTTGACTTCATCAGACCTTTGTACTTGGGGTTCCCGTTGAGCCGGGCAACGGGCTGTGGGGAGGCTTCTCTTTATGATGTCGTTGACCTCATGTCCAGTATACTTTCCTTCTGATGTGTGATACATGAGACCATGAAGTCCGGACTAATCAGCCGTCGCCCTGCCGCAAATACACCTATGTGTTCGGCGAGTATGGGGGCGGCTAGGCGAAGAGTAACACCAATCCGAATGGCCTGTGGATCGAGTCGAGTGCCCAAGGAAGAATTGGGAACAACCAGAAGGAAATCTTCTGTATGTGGTGCCTTCACCGCTAGGAGACGAGCTTCGTCCTTTCCTGAAGCGTTGGTGAACACTGTTTTGGAGATTTTTTCCATGATTGGTTTGTCCCAGTGGGACTGTTTGTGCTCTTTGGGAGGAGCTAGTCTACTGGAAGAGTCGGCAAGGGTGTCCCACCCTACGTCTGCTTCAATGAACCTGGAGTCTTGAGCGCCTACAGCGCCTCTCATGTGTTCGGAAACAATCTCCTTGACTAATCCACTGAAAGCCAAATACGAAGACAGAAATACAGGTAAAGCTACCTGCATTGCTTTGCGCACCCCTATACCTCCCAGTCGCACTAGGGTTGCCTGATCCCATTGCTGATCTTCCAGTGACAGATTCAGTGCCTTCTTAAAGACTGATCTCAGGAGTGAGCAATATTCGTTGTGTGTTGGGTTGTCAAAAGAGGGTATGCATCTCAAGAAGTGAGTTTTGGCAGAGTAAGACGCCTTGTGAGGAGATACAGGGTATCAGGGGCATCAAGATCGCTTATTCTCTCCTCTATTCTCTTCAGGTCATTTAGTTTGTCCTTGAGGAACGTGTCGATGGCCTGATGACCCAGCGGTGCTCCTAAGAGGGTGCTGTTGGATGGAGTGGTAGTAGAGACTTCAAGGAGGAGTGTTCACACAGCTCTGATTACTTCTTGGTTCGTTGTGGCTAAATACCCTCTAATGAGAGAATTTCATGCCAAACAAATGAACTGAGGGTTTGCTGTAGCCAGCTGAAATGAAGGGAAAAAGACTGGGGAACCGATCTTGAACGGCTGGCAAGACCACATCTCTTTTCATCATATTAAAGCCATTTCTAAAGTCATGTTTAACTACGGCCCTGTCTTCTGGTAAGTCCCTGATGTAGGCCCTTGTCGCATGAGCTGCAGCTTCACTGCCTTGAGAGACCCAAAAGCCAATCTGGTGCGGCTGGAGTAAACCGGCAGCTTCTAGGCGTACGTTTCTTACGCTGCTTTGGCAACGAGACGGCGAAGAGTGTTACCAACAGCAATGGGTCTGATTCCCTCATCCTTCTTCCTCAAAGTGCATAATGAGGCTCCAAAAAAGAAAGGTTTAATTTCATCTGGAATCCCGCCCGGCCAAGCAGTTGTTGACGAAGGTTCTTAACTCGGAGAGAAGAATTGATGTATATGTGCCGAGTACTGGATTTGCCATCTCTGAGGTGTTGTGGTCGAATTCCAGTGTAATCTCCTACAGATCCTGCTGGAAATGACGCTATCGCCTTATAGACTTCTGATTCTAGCAAAATTAATTGTTCAGTGGTATGGTCTTCCTCAGAGTTGGTGTTGTCGACTATTGTGTCCCTTCTCTCTTAATGCTTGGGCTGTGGCCTCATTTTGGGAGCAACAGTGTTGTCACTTGTAATTATTCTGATTGCTCCCACTGTGTCACCTTCTTCGATTTTTTTGCTAACCTGTGCACAAATTTTCTCGTTTTTAGTGGAATTTTTCTTGGGTCTACCTCTGTGATTCTTGCAATGATGGGGCAGAGGGACACAATTATCTGTTCTACGGTAGCTGCGCACTGCCTTGATAACATGTGGTTAGCATTTTGTTTCGTCTTTCAGGAACTGCAGGACAGACATTGCCGAACAGGAGTAGGTTGCGCCATGCTTTAACGGAGCCTTGGGCTTCTAAGTTGGTGGAACCTCTATTCACCTTATTAAGAAGGTCTTTGAATTTACCTACTGCATATGGACGAGCCGCTTTAGGAATGTGAGATATGGTACTGCTAGAAGTGGATTTGAATGCCATCAGAAGACCTTAACAAGTGAGGAGGTTCCAATTGGAATTGTCATCTGCCTGTGGAGGCTGTGGGCTGCTCTCTGCTGGGGGCATATGTGATCCAGCACAACCACTGTGTGCACGAATAAGGCCAGTCCTGTTGTGTGCCCGATACTCTCCACACACCTGACATGTGCCTCTTCTTTCATTGCTGGGTGCACTGTTTCCCTGGCTTTGTGGGTGGCTATCTGCATCATCTGCCATACCTTAAACTGTGTGGTAAACCCGTGCTGAAGGGAAAATGGCACATGGCACATACCACACGTGGTTTATGGTTGTGGTGGGAAGGGGTGGAGGAGAGGGGACTCCCGTCCCCATGGTGGGCAGGAGAAGGAGGGAATTGTGGGCTGTGGAGATGGTGTGATGATAGATGCGGATGAGGCACTACACATGCTATGCACATACTGTGCACATGCTAAGGACATAGTATACTCTTTACACACATGGTGACCGAACACTCCATTATCGAAACGAGACTACACGGTGTATGCGCGCCTGTCTGGGGAAGGGAATTGGGGGGGAACACAGTTTTACCCTTCATCCTCTTCCTCCTCCTTGGTGCCCACTTATAAAAAAAAACGCTCCATATATGTCAGTTTCTGGGATTAGTTCTGAAATCGGACGTGTATTATTCCTGGTCAGTCAGAGTGGCCAAGAGAGGAGTGTGACGTGTGTGTACGGCATTACGTGGAGCGCAGCACCTGGAGCAAGATGTCCTAAGATCTCACTGTTTGGTTTTAGTAGAGTTTTTTTTTTGTAAGTTTATGCCATAGGTTAGTTTTTTTTTTGTTTACCTGTAAGACCCTAGTGTGCAGAGACCTGTTGAAGTTTTGTGAGAGTATTCGTATGGTGTTTTTGCCTGCTGGTAGACAGACCGACAGAAGGGGGAGGGGTGTCATGGAGCCTCCCTGTTTATAAATGTTTATATATTTTGTTTTACTCACTAGTAGCAGTGTGCTAATGTGAGTGAGTAAAGGTGATTTTGTATTCAGAGTAGATTGTTGGTTGTATATATTACTTTATTAATATATAAGGTCAGGGGTTTATAGTAGAGTTAGAGCTAAGGAAGGAGCAGCAATAATGTTGAAGGATAAGTTATGGCAGGGAAAGAAGGAATATAAATGTATAAATTCAAGGATTATGTGGAATAAAATAAGGGTTGGATGTGAAAAGTGGGTTATAATAAGTGTTTATGCACCTGGAGAAGAGAGAGATTTTGGAAAATGTTGAGTGAATGCGTGGGGAATTTTGAACCAAGTGAGAGAGTACTTGTGGTTGGGGATTTCAATGCTAAAGTGGGCAAAAATGTTGTGGAGGGAGTAGTAGGTAAATTTGGGGTGTCAGGGGTAAATGAAAATGGGGAGCCTTTAATTGAACTATGTGTAGAAAGAGGTTTGGTAATAAATAATGCATATTTTATGAAAAAGAGGATAAATAAGTATACAAGATATGATATAGCAAGTGATGAAAGAAGTTTGTTAGATTATGTATTGAATAAAAGGTTGATGGGGTAGGCTTCAGGACGTGCATGTTTATAGAGGAACAATGGATATATCGGATCACTATCTAGTTGTAGCTACAGTTAGATTAAGAGGTAAATGGGACAAAAGGAAAATGGCAACCGTAAGAGAGAGGTGAAAGTTTATAAACTAAGGGAGGAGGAAGTTAGGGTGAGATATAAGCAACTTTTGGAAGAAAGGTGGGCTAGGGCAAGTATGGGTAGTGGGGGGGGGAAGGTTGAAGAGGGATGGGATAGTTTTAAAAATGCAGTATTAGAATGTGGGACAGAAGTTTGTAGCTATAGGAGGGTGGGTGCAGGAGGAAAGAGTGATTGATGGAATGATTAGGTAAGGGTGCATTAAAAGAGAACAAGGTAGCATATGAGAGGTTTATACAAAGCAGAAGTGATATAAGAAGGGCAGAGTATATGGAGTAAAAGAAAGGTAAAGAGAGTGGTGAGAGAATGCAAGAGATCAAATGGGAGAGGCACTGTCAAGAAATTTTGCTGAGAATAAAAAAAATACTGGAGATAAACAAGTTATGAAAGCCTAGGGAACCAATGGATTTGTCATTTATAAACAGTAGGGGGGTTAGATGATGAGCTGGAGGTATTGGGTAGATGGCAGGAATATTTTGAGGAACTTTTAATTGTCGATGAAGGGAGGCGATAATTTCATGCACTGGTCAGGAAGGTATAATAACTTTTAAGAGTGAAGAAGAGCTGGATGTGAGTGTGGGGTAGGTGCGTACGTAGAATGAAAGGGGGTAAAGCAGCTAGAACTGATGGGATCATGACAGAAATGTTAAAAGTAGGGGGGAGATATTGTGTTGGAGTGGTTGGTATTTTTGTTTAGTAAATGTATGAAAGAAGGGAAGGTACTAACTGTACTAGGTAAAGTATATGGCAGGGTTATTACTGAAAGAATTAGAGGTAAGACAGAGAGTGGGACTGCAGATGAGCAAGGTTATAGAATGGGTAGGGGATGTGTAGATCAGGTGTTTACATTGAAGCATATATGTGAACATAATTAAGATGATGGTAGGGAAGTTTTCATTGCATTTATGGGTTTAGAAAAGGCATATGATAGAGTGAATAGGGGAGCAATGTGGCAGATGTTGCAAGTATATGGAATAGGTAGTAAGTTACTAAATGCTGTAAAGAGATTTTATGAGGATAGTGAAGCTCAGGTTAGGGTGTGTAGGAGAGAGGGAGATCACTTTCCAGTAAAAGTTGGTCTTCGACAGGGATGTGTAATGTCACCATGGTTGTTTAACATGTTTATAGATGGGGTTGTAAAATAAATAAAGGCTAGGGTGTTGGGGAGAAGGGTGGGATTAAATTATGGGGAATCAAATACAAAATAGGAGTTGGCACAGTTACTTTTTGCTGATGATACTGTGATTATGGGAGATTCAAAAGAAAAGTTGCAAAGGTTAGTGGACGAGTGTGGGTGTGTAAAGGTATAAAGTTGAAAGTGAATGTAGATAAGAGTAAGGTGATAAGGTTATCAAACAATTTAGATAAAGAAAAATTGGATATCACATTGGAGAGTGGGAATATGAAAAAAATGAATGTTTTCAGATATTTGAGAGTTGGCTTGTAACCGGATGGGTTTATGAAGGATGAGGTAAACAATAGAATTGATGAAGAAAAAAAGGTGAATGGTGCATTGAGGTATCTGTGGAGACAAAGAATGTTATCCATGGAGGCAAAGAAGGGAATGTACGAGAGTATAGTGGTACCAACACTCTTATATGGATGTGAAGCTTGGGTTGTAAATGCTGCGGTGAAGAAACGGCTGAAGGCAGTGAAGATGTTGTGTCTAAGGGTACTGTGTGGTGTAAATATTATGCAGAGAATTCGCAGTGTGGAAATTAGGAGATGTGGAGTTACTAAAAGTATTAGTCAGAGGGCTGAAGAGGGGTTGTTGAAGTGGTTTGGTTATTTAGAGAGAATGGAACAAAGTATAATGACTTGGATAGCGTATAAATCTACTGGAGATGGAAGGCGGGGTAGGGGTCATCCCCGAAAAGATTGGAGGGAGGGGGTAAACGAGGTTTTGTGGGCGAGGGGATTGGATTTCCAGCAAGCGTACGTGAGCGTGTTAGATAGGAGTAAGTGGATACGAATGGTTTTTGGGACCTGACGAGCTGTTGGAGTGTGAGTAGGGTAATATTTTGTGATGAGATTCAGGGAAACCGGTTAGCCGGACTTGTGCCCTGGAAATGGGAAGTACAGCCTGCACTTTTAAGGAGAGGTTTAGGATATTGGTAGCTTGGAGGGACGTCTAAACTGTCGTATCTGAGCGCCTCTACAAAGACAGTGATTTTGTATGAGTGATGGTGAAAGTGTTGAATGATGATGAAATTTTTTTCTTTCCTTTTGGGTCACCTTGCCTCTATGAGAAACGTGTTAAAAAATGTATAGGTGAGTTTTTGTGTCCTTCCTTATAATAAATTTAATACTAAATAATCAACGTTCCACATTTAATGTGAAGGTACAAGCTGGCCCTTGAGTAGTTTCTTTTTCTATTTTAAATAATATACATGCCCTTAGACAGGGTAGAGTGTTTATTCCCTAAGAATCAGGACTTTTATTTATGTTACACAGTCAAAAGTCGTAACATAGTGACCTGCAGGGAAGAATTATCAAATTTAGAATGATAATTCACATCTGAAACCTGGAGAGTCAATATTTAAAGGAATGATTTGTTAAATATTAAGAGTAATAACTTTTTTCAGGTGTAATACAATGATTTTTCTTCCTGATATATGTATGTGTACATTTAGTGATTTAGGGAATTATTTAATAAATAATAATTATTTGTGAATATAATTTAATGAACCTATGTGCTGTGTGATTTATTATTTTATAGAAGTAATTTCTAATGTAATAAGTAAGTGTTTTGTGCTAATAATTTCTAAGATGTCTCTAAGCAGTAGAGATTCTAGTGGTGACAGGTGTCTGGGAGGAGATCCTGGATCAAACCCTACTGTTAATAATAATAATGAAGCACAGATATTAAGACTATAATTTGCTCTAATTATAGAAAAAGATCTAAGAAGAACTGAACGTACTAAAATACGGGAAGAGAAAAATTTAGAAATCTTTAGGGTTAAAGAGAGAGAGAGAGTGTTTGGTGCTTCACAAAATGTAACGGGTAAAAGGGTAGACATATTTAGTTTGGAACAGGCTATAAGGTTTGTCCTAAAAATTTTCGAAAAAGGTCCTGATAACCTTTTCACACTGAAAAAATAGCAAAATCCCAGAAGTGGCCAGACAGTAAGAGCCACATTGTCAAGAACCCAGTTAATTGGTAACGGGTTACAAGCTATTAGTTCTCTAGATCAACATTAATTTTCAGATAATAAGAAGATGGAGGATGTTGTGTTGTTGGTTTATCAGATGTTGCCAGAGAGGTATAGGCAAAATTTTAGGGGTTTAAAGTTTCAGGAAGGACACCCCTTGGGTAAGAAAGGAAAAGGGTGAGTCACTGCGCAAAAGGGGCCCTGGAAACCCCCTCCAAGGATGTTGTTGATTATGAAGGAAAATTTGATTTTAATTTTATTAGGGGAAACCTTTTGAACAGTGAAACCTCCTGACCAAAGGGCATTCTTGAAAAAAAAGATTTAAAGATTTTAACCTTTTCCCTAGAGCGAGTGGGGGTTTATCCCCAAACCCCCGAATTTGGGAAGAAGTTATCCCCAGGCCTTTTTTTAATTTTTTTTCCTCCACCAATGGGAGTATAAGAAACTAAAACATTTTTAAGTAAAAATTTTTCCCCCTCATAATCCAAAGAGTCACCCTTTACCAACAACCAAAAATTCTGGTTCCCAGGGATTTAATCTACTTCTCGTTACCTCCCAAAGGGAAGGGGAAAGGGTAATTTTTAAAGAGCCCAAGAAAAAAAGGAACGGGTAGGAAAACCCCATTTCCCCCCCACGGACAGAGGCCCCCACCCCAACCCCAAAATGGGCATGGAAACTTTTAAATCAAATTTTTTGTATTTAAACCGAAAAAAAATTTGTCACGGGGCACAAAATTTGTGAAAAAATGCTTATGAAAAAGGCTGGTGCACGGGCCTTCTCAAGAAAAACCATTTTAACCCCAAGGAAAGCCATTTTTAAGTTTTACCCCGGAGTAAACCGGAAACCAGTTTTTTTTAGACCCTCGAATGGGGGGTTCTTTTCAAGTAAACCCAAACAGTGGCTTTAAAAAATCAAAATGAAGGTAGGGAAAGGTATAGTCGAAAGGGACAGAGAAAAAAAAATTCTTCCCTTATGCAAAAGATGAAAATACCATGTCAAAGTTTACAAATACGGAAATTAGATATTGTCCCTGAAAAAAAACCCCGGAAACAAACATTAGGCTCCAGTGAAATGGGTTTGGGGGTGAGTCTCTTATCAGTCGGGTTACCTGCCTGTAGGTATTACAGAGGGATTCCCTTTTAAAGGGTGTTGCCCCTTCTTTTGGGAAAATAAATGTAGGGCCCTTTCCCTCAAAAGTGAGAAACCTTTGGTTTGGAGGGATCCAAATCACAAATTTGGGAGGAAAAAAACCAGGGCAACTGTGCCGGAGCTGCCCCCAGTGTGGGGCTCTAACTGGGGCCAAATTAAAAGGGGAAAAGCTTCTGTGCCCCCTCCTTGATTCTTCTAAATGCGGAGAAGTTTGGGGTTCGGGAAAATTTTATTTCTGGAGCCCTAACCTGCAGGAGACCCCAAGGTAGTATGAACCACCCCAGGTAAAGTCGGGAAAATTTGTCCTGGGGGTGGCGATTCTTACAAAGAGATCACCCCTGATAAAAGCAGCAACAGGGGAAAACCTCCCAACTAATTAAATTTTTTTCTTTTTTTACGCAGTTTTGTTTTTAAACGAGAAATGCTTTTGGATGAAGAATCTTGTGATGGAACAAGAAGGCAGTCTACGAAGTGGTTGTCCCAAAGAACATTTAGATTCTTTTTTTAATTTTTTCCCAGGTAAAAAAAAAAAATTTGGGAAAAAGCCCTTAAAAACATTTTTACTGTTTTCAAATAGGGGACCAGTGAGTAAGTATATTGAATAAAGGTTCCTTTTTTGGGGCCAAAAAGGGGTGGGAAAAAATCAAATCAAGAAAAAAAGCCACCCCCAACATAAACAATTGCGGGCAGCGGGAAACCTTTACGGGCATTGGGGGAATGTGGGGGTCCTTTTCCCCCAAAACTAAAAGGGTAACCATATTTATTTCAAAATTTATTTTTCTACTACTGGGTTCCCCAAGGCCACCCGCTACAAAAAATTACTGCGTGGATTTTTGGGGACCTTTGGGTTTAATTTTTTTTTTCACTCGCTTGGGAAAATTCGGGACAGATCACCCCGGGGGGAATTTCCCATTAAAATTACAACTTTAAACACCTATCCCCTGAAAGTCAAGGGGGGGGTACCAGAAGGACGGGAAAGGGGGGAAACCTTTACTTTTATTTGCCGTGAAGCCAGCACTCAGGAATCTTTAAGAAAAGGTCCCTTTGAATTAACAATGGTCACCAAGAAAAGTAAGGGGGCCTTTTAACCTTTTAAAAGGGAATCCCTGCTTGAGGTGATTATGATGTTTTCCCTCTCGGAGTCTTTTCCCCCATTTTTCAGAGCCCTTTTCCATATGAATTTCCCTGGCATTTTAGAACTTGCACAACAGCCGATCAAGTGAAAGACTTTTTTCCCGGGAAAGGCAGTGAGTGCCCCGTTTTTTTCAACTTAAAGAGGAGGTCCCAAAATTAGAGGGGGGACGGGAAATTTGTTTTGAAAGAAAGGGTACAGTGGGCCGTAAGGGGGTAAAAAGGGGGTCACGGAAAAAAATTATAAAATTTTAAACCACCCTTGGGCGGGGGAAATGAACATGATGTGCATATAAGATCGGGGGTGGCGAGGGGTTAATATATTTGGGTGATCCAGATTTGGAAACACTGTTTTGCAGGAAACCCAAAATTCCCTTTTAGTAACAGGGCATTTTTTAATGGCCCCTTTCAAAAAATGTATTTTTAAGGCCTTATTTAAAAAAGGGATTGAAGAGTTTGGTTCGGGCTTCTTTTAAATTTTTGGGGGTTTTTTGGGGGGGAATACCCCTTATTAACTTTTTAAAAGCCGTGATTTTGTTTGTGGGAAAGCTAAAACCAAACCCCCGGTCCCTTAAAGAAATGAACCCACAAATAAAGCAAATATGGGGGGTTTAAAAACCCTTTATTTTGACAAAAATTTAAAAAGTATCAAATCGAGAGTAGGTTTGCATAAACCCGCTTAAGGGTTTTAAAAACCAGATATCACCTTGAGGACGTGAAACTGCTACCGTAGGGTTAAAAATTTAAAAACTAAGCGGGTTTTCCCTCTTCCAAAATTTGGATGATGTTGATGCAGTAGGGGGAACTAAATATGTAAGTAAATTAAAACCTGTTGAAGGGTTATTATCAGATTTCCCTTTTGCCCCACCTGCCAGTGACATCTCTGCTTTTGTAACGCCAGATGGGGTTCGTAACGCTCCCTCCTGTTTTCAATGCAGATGCAGGAAGTTATACGTGGCCTAGCTGGGGTGGGGTTGTTATATTGATGGCTTTATTGTTTTTAGTAATTGTTGGCAGAACATGTGAAACAGCTAAGAGAACTTTTTTCAAGGCTCACTAATGCTAAGTTCACAGTTAAAAATGGCTTTAAAAATGCTTTTGAACATGCCATGTAACTATTTTAGGACATGTAAATGGCCAGGGAAAAGTGGCCCCAGTGATTGCCAAGGTGAGGCTATAGACAACTTCTCTGTACCAAAGAACGGGAAGGAGGTTATGCGTTTTCGTGGGCATAATAACATTTTTACAAAAGTTCTGTACAAATCTATCAAAGGCAATATCTCCACTCACTGACCTTATTAGTCCAAGCAAAAATTTGTTTGGGACATTAAGTGTCAGAGGGCATTTGAAAATGTAAAAGCTCTGCTTACTAATGCTCTTGGGGTTGACTGTCCCCAATTTTGTACTGCCATTTTTTCTACAAGTAGACGCCAGTGATACTGGTGTTGGTGCTGTTTTTTGCTACAAGAAGTAGCAGAACAATTATTGCCCGTCAGCAACTTCTCCGCAAAACTTAAAAAACGCCCGAAAAACTAAAGCCCCATAAATAAAAAGGAGGCTCTTGCTTTAGTGTTGGCTGTGCAACATTTTTCAGTTTATGTATCAGGATCAATTCATCCTATGACTATGTCTAGTAACCACAGTCCTTTATGTTTCCTTCACCTAATGAGGAACCATAATCAGAGACTTACTAGATGGACTTTGTTCCTTCAACCTCTGAATTTGGTGAAGGGGACGGGGGGAAAGTGGTTGCTGATGCATTGCCTCGTGTGTACTGTACTTAATGTAGTGTAGACATTTATCTGCTCTCGTTTTGCAGTGGTTGCAGTAAGCGAGTGGATGGCTTTCTGACCCTCCTCCATCAGCTCTGTGAGCTGATGGAGGGGGTTATCAGATATCCCAAGAGTGGTTGTGTGTTTTTGGGTTTCACGTCATACATGCCTAGGTAAGGTATGCTAACATAAATGTGGACAGTGAGGTTTCACCTGTGTGATGTTGGTGTTGGGGCTGTTGGACCAAAGGTAGTGGTTTCGGTGTTGGCGAATGCCTCATCATTTTTGGGTCATGAAAATGATCTTGTGTGTTTTGTTTTGTTGTATTTTTTCTAGGACCCACCTTTTTTTTTTTTCTTTCTTTTTTTTTCTTTTTTTTTAAATCACCAAGTGGGGTGACTCCAGGGTTCCTTGGAATAACAGTGTAATTGAAGGCCTGGAAAAGGCCACCTGTTAAGGGTCAATTGATAACGACTAGTGGCTTTTTCCTCAAGGCTACAGTCCCACCGGCAAAATTTATATGTAACTAACTACCCAGTTTTGAAGTCTGGTAATTTTCCCTCCCGTGCTCTCTAATTTCTCCCAGTGGTGTGTTTTGCATGGCCAGTTTTGCTTATTGCATATTGCTGTGAGACGCAGGGTTGATAATGTAATTTTTTAATTGTATTAATATGTACAATAATTTTTTGCACTGTTTCCGAGTTTTGCTCCAAACCCCATTCATAACCTGTGCTCGTAATACCCAGTAATACTTCCACAATGTAATATATTCTCAGGGTAGTAATACTCCAATGGTACACCTCCAGGGTAATAATACTCCCATGGTACTCCTCCAGGGTAGTAATACTCCCATGGTACTCTTTCAGGGTAATAATACTCCGCCAGGGTAATAATACTCCCAGGTTGCTCCCCGTGGTAATAATACTCCCCCCCAGTGTAATAGTCCTGTATGTACCTCGACCCAGTACGTGGTGGTACCCTCCTGACCCAGCACGGGGTGGTACCCTCCTGACCCAGCACGGGGTGATACCCTCCTGGCCCAGCACGTGGTAGTACCCTCCCGACCCAGCACGTGGTAGCACCCTCCTGACCCAGCACGCGATAGCACCCTCCTGACCCAGCACGTGGTGGCACCCTCCTGACCCAGCACTTGGTGGCACCCTCCTGACCCAGCATGTAGTGGCACCCTCCTGACCCAGCACGTGGTGGCACCCTCCTGACCCAGCACGTGGTGGCACCCTCCTGACCCAGCATGTGGTGGCACCCTCCTGACTCCAGCAGTGGTGGCACCTCCTGACACAGCACGTGGTGGCACCCTCCTGACCCAGCACGTGGTGGCACCCTCCTGACCCACCACGTGGTGGCACCCTCCTGACCCAGCATGTGGTGGCACCCTCCTGACCCAGCACGTGGTGGCACCCTCCTGACACAGCACGTGGTGGCACCCTCCTGACACAGCACGTGGTAGCACCCTCCTGACCCAGCACGCGATAGCACCCTCCTGACCCAGCACGTGGTGGCACCCTCCTGACCCAGCACTTGGTGGCACCCCCCTTCCCCAGCACTTGGTGGCACCCTCCTGACCCAGCACGTGGTGGCACCCTCCTGACCCAGCACTTGGTGGCACCCTCCTGACCCAGCATGTGGTGGCACCCTCCTGACCCACCACGTGGTGGCACCCTCCTGACCCACCACGTGGTGGCACCCTCCTGACCCACCACGTGTTGGCACCCTCCTGACCCAGCATGTGATGGCACCCTCCTGACCCAGCACGTGGTAGCACCCTCCTGACCCAGCACGTGGTGGCACCCTCCTGACCCAGCACGTGGTAGCACCCTCCTGACCCAGCACGTGGTAGCACCCTCCTGACCCAGCACGTGGTAGCACCCTCCTGACCCAGCACGTGGTAGCACCCTCCTGACCCAGCACGTGGTGGCACCCTCCTGACCCAGCACGTGGTAGCACCCTCCTGACCCAGCACGTGGTAGCACCCTCCTGACCCAGCACGCGATAGCACCCTCCTGACCCAGCACGTGGTGACACCCTCCTGACCCAGCACGTGGTGGCACCCTCCTGACCCAGCACGTGGTGGCACCCTCCTAACCTAGCACGTGGTAGCACCCTCCTGACCCTTCACTTCAAGTGCCTCAGAAGATGGCATCATCCAAGACTAATTAAATCTCGTTCTCTTTCATTCGCCTCAAGAAATGTAGAAAAAAAAAGAGATCATGAATCTTCATCTCGTTACACATACGAGAAAATATGAATAATGTAGATAGTAAAGACGAGCAAAATATACTGACCTAGACAGACTGCGGAGGTAGCCGAACACCACGATAGTTATATACTACCTCACCGGAAAAAAAATTAATATTTTTAGAAGTAGTAGTAGTAGTCGTAGTATTACTATTAATAGTAGGGGTAGTGGTAGTAGTAATACTATTAATAGTAGGAGTAGTGGTAGTAGTAATACTATTAATAGTAGGGGTAGTGGTAGTAGTAATACTATTAATAGTAGGGGTAGTGGTAGTAGTAATACTATTAATAGTAGGGGTAGTGGTAGTAGTAATACTATAAACAGTAGTAGTACTATTAATAGTAGTAGTATTACTATTAATACTAGTATTACTGTTAATACTAGTAACACTATTAATACTAGTAGCACAATAATAGTTATATTACTGTTAATAGTAGTAGTATTACTATTAATAGTAGTAGTAGCAGTAATTTTGCTGTTCGTTATTTTTATTGTCAACTAATTACTCTGTAGTGGTCATACAACTCTAGGGAAAGTGTCCGTAATAAGGTTTGGTTTGCTGAAGGGGAAGATAGATCACAGTTCCTGTGATCAACAGCCTTTCCCTGTTGTCAATGAAGGGCTGAGTTATAAATATATACTACCCATCACTGGGTGACTGCGCGATCAAGCTTTTCTTGTGAAGTTTCCAGCTGTTAAGACGTTTATCATGCCAATACATGATGAAGATCTTAAAAAATCGAAACATTATTCCAATAAAAGTTCTTTCCGCTCACCTGCCTTTGTTTATACTGGATATGATCATTACTTACAAAGAAATTCAGAATATCGAAATGGTTGATTAGTAACGACTGACGGAAGAACAGGTCACCGTATTAGGAAGGAGACAATTTTGTCAGTACAAATCAGTTGCATGTTGGTCTCTCGTTAGCAGAGGATCGAGCTTCATATATTTTTATAACGCACTTGGACCAAATCACAAGCGTATAAATTATAAATATTTTTTTTAGATATTAAGAATAATCATGGACTTTACCAGGATAAACCGATGAGTCCTGTTTTCATGTCTGTGGTCATGAGTTGAGGTTAATTGATATGAATGAGTCAAGACAGCGGAGCACAGATAAATAAGAATTGTCGTGAGCCCAAAATACGTCCAGAATCATTTTAGAGTGTAAAGCTTGGAAAATAATGAAACTATTAAGAATTGGTATAGATTGGAATCATACCTCGTTTCAAAATTAGATAACTCAATATAACCGCATCAACAAATCGAAAGCGCTGGTGCTCAACTCTCAAATGCTCATGTAAACACACACAAACTTGCAGTTACATTAACACAGATACACACAAAGTACAGAGATAAGAAGAACAGATCATTTCAAGAAAATTAATACTAAGACGAGTATCAATACTTGCGGGAAAGATCGGACTTAAGGAGAGACATCTGTACAGGAGAATTGCCACGAAGATATATAGACTTAAATGATAAAAGATAATACCAGGGAATGTGGCCTAGGTCAAGAACCCTACAATAGTTTATACATGATGTGCACCCTGGTATTTCACATATAATTCAAAGTGATATAGAACAAAGACCGAATTGGCTATAACGTTAAGTCTAAACTAGTCAACGTGAGTAGACATGCCAGATATCTGTCGTGCTACAGGGTATGAGCTCAGTAAAACCTGAGTACCCTATGATTAATACTTTACCATTATTTTCCACCTTGCAAAAATAAAATAACACATCACACACACACACACACACACACACAAACACAACACACACACACACACACACACACACACACACAACACACATCACACACATACACATACAACAAACACACATACACACACACACAACACACACCACACACACACATACACAAAGAGTATCAAATAAGTATATAATTATGACGTACTTAGTAGTCACATCCTGAGTACAGTGGCAAGGAACAGGCGGTTGGAGATGCGACAACGGCACCAGGGAAGCTACTGATGGCTCATAAATATATGATAAGTGTCGAAGGAAAATACTTGTTCGACCTCTGGGCAATAAGTGGAAAGACCTGGAACACTATATGTCAGAGGAAAAGCACGTAACTTAAATAGTGTTTATGAACTGGCCCTAAAGGTCACAATTCTAGAGTAAGGGCTAGGAGCAATTTACTCAACCACTTCAAACATGATTAGAACAGGATAACGTGGCGGGAACAGGCGTTCCACAGCCACTTTCTATATTATATTGTGTATACAGTGAAAGCACTGACTGTTAGGTGATTATCTTCTTTTCTGTTGCATTTTATTTACATTTTACTTAGCTGTTACGATTTAATGAAATATTAGTAATTTGCTTTTCTTTATTTACCAATCCAGTACAGGACATATGTTGCAGATTATTGTACACAAATGCTATTAACTAAAGTCTAAAATAGTGATATTACCAAGTAGAAGTTAGCAAACACGCATAGATGTTTATATTGATGCTGTTATATGAGTGAAGTAGGGAGAGTCGTGGATACACTGGGAGCACGACCTCCGGGGTTCTGACGGTCTCCAGGTCGAGCTTATAAAGTCACAGTTTCCCTTTTTGTTTTACTCGTTTGACACAACTCTACTTATGGAGTGAAACTATGGTAATAATTTTTTTTGAGCGTTATATCAAATAAGATTTATGTCAGTGATTTCGTTTTTAATATGCGATATCTTCTAGTGAATTAACGAAATATTCCTAGGTACTTCATCTGAGTGCTGAATTATTTGTAAGTGATTAAAAGAACGAAAAAAAAAATTGCAAACAAAAATCCATGTGAACATTCACCTCCAGGAAGCTACATGCTCAATGCGACACAAAAAATGCATACAAATGAACAATGCTACAAGCTAAATAATATGGTGTGCACAAGTGTTTAAGGTTTGAAGCCGATCAGGAAAGGCATTTTTCCAGTTATTTTTTTTTTATATTTTATTTAAAAACTGCATATACATAATACATTGTATTACTTACAAAACAAACCACAGTGAAAATAAATAAAAAGTACATACAGTGACCTTCATACCTCTCCGAACATGAAATTAAACACCAACATTACAAAATAGTCAATAAACCAACCACATCCACTGTAACTTTATAGAAGTACTTAGTATTGATGACAATACATACATACACATACATATATTTACTCATATATATATATATATATATATATATATACATATATATATATACACATACACACACACAACATACATATATGTTAAATTAAATTAATATACAACTCAGATCGGTATACAGAACAAAAACATATAGTTTACCTTCCATGTCACAAGTACTTGGTAAACAGGAGCACCATACCTAACACATACACCAGAAATTGAAAACCCAACCTTCCACATCCTTACAATACAGATTTTATAAACAGAGCAAATAAAATAATGAATATAGTATAAAATTAAAAACCATACTGGGTATTACAAACCTCTAGTACACAATCCCGGTACATTTTAAGAACCCATAGATCAAGGCCATATTACAACCATATACATAACCCCACAACCATATACATAACCTATAAACCCTCCTTTTATAATAATCATTATTACCAGTGCAGACACAGCTGACACTTCTACCCCCCCCCCTCCCCGTATGTACAGTCCCCGTTCTAAATTACATACATTGAATTATCCAAAATGAAAGGTCATACCCTGACCTCATCAAACCTAAAAGTTGGTAGGGCTTGAACAAGGCAAAAACACAAAATTCACAGACTAAAACAGATATGAAACATTACATTCCTAGACACATACACTGTAATAAGTAGAATTATATACACCACCAATATGATATCAAATATTAATGTTAACCATGAATTACAAACATTCAAAACATTTGCCTATAGTGTTTTCACACTCAAATTCAAGAAAATACACCACATGCCATAGTAGCGGTACAATACTAGGCTATGTAAATAATTTAAAGAACCCGAGACTTAAATAAAACCAGAGTAGTTATAAGACTAAGGCTGCTGTAATGTCCCCAGCCCAAAAAGAACTGACCGTATCTCAAAAAATTTTGTTTTGATACCAACGTGTCAATCTAATTATTAAAAACGAGATCCTAAGGGTCGGTATCCTGGCTTTCAAGGAAATTTTAAACCCAGTGAACATAACCATCAGGCTTAAAAGTAACCCTGGAAACCACACTTATATCTCACTATAAACAAACATTCTCTTGAAACATGCTTACCATCCATACCTAATTCTCACTACCTTCCTCTTACACAACAGTTCCAGATAAACCAAAAACCAACCCCCCCTTTTTACATCCCCCCAAAGGAGACCACTCCTTTGTCCATCCTAAAGGGACCCCGCCCAAGGGAACCCACAGTGAGATTCCTATAACCTTCCGGAAATTTTTTCCCAAGACCCCCCAAAAACCCAACTTATTCCTACACTTCGTCCTTATATCTGGGCCCGCCAACGCTTTTATCCTCATATCACCCCTTAATCCCTCATTCCCCAGAAATGTCCAGATAATCCACTATGATATACATTATAGCCCTTCCTAAAACCCTAGACACTCCCCCTACACCAGTAGTAAACCCCTTTAAAGCGACAAACGACCCCCCCCCCAACAGTCTGATAACCCCACCCTTTCCATGATCTCCCCCCTCCAAGGAGGTACAAAAAAAAAACCACATGAAACGCCGTTTCAACATCACCACAAAACTGACAAAAAGCCTCTTCCACAAATCCCATACTACGTAACACCTCCTTGGAAGCCAGAATCCCCATGATAAACCTATATACTAATTCTCTTACTCTAGCCGGTATCCGCAGCTTACTAAAATCTTTCCAAATAACCCCCCAATCATACGTTGGATACACGGCTACCCCTTGCATAATTCCTTGACCTTTCACTAACCCTCACCAACCGTTTCACTTTGTTTTAATCCACCTGTTGCACTGTCAATAAAAATCTCACATATCTTCACAAACCCTCAATTCCTTCCCACTCCACCATTTACGTGCCTCCTCCATAACTCTTCCTACTTTGGACGCCCCTCACACCCCCTTCCCTCATAAAACCCCCCCTTGATAATACAGCCATGACTCTCAGCCCTAAAGTCAACAAACCTAAACCCCCTCTCCGCACATCCGTCAAAAACTACCTCCTTACTTAACATGCCCTCCCAAATCCCCACACAAACTTCACACCCTCCTCTGGCATTTCCACAATATCTCCGTACCTCTAAGGAAAAACCTCTGCCACCCCCATACCTTGCTATAGACAAGTGAATTTACCACCACTACCCTCTGATGTAAAGCTAAGTCCCTCGCACTAAACCTCCTAGTCTACTTAAAACCTTACCCTTGACAGACTCGAATTTCCCCTTCTGCATGCCTGCACTTCTGCCAAATACCATATCCCCAAATACCTTATTCTGTCAACCTGTCCATCCTAACCCTATCCCCAAGCCCCCCCCTATCCAATTACCGACCTCTATAACCTTGATTTCACCGTATTAACTCTCATTCCGGTATTCATCCCAAAACATCTGAATCCTTTTTCCCACCCTCCTTAACTCCTCCTTACCCTTAGCATAACAGTAGTATCATCCACATACCCAACGATCCCCCCCTTTGCACCCCCCTTCCATCTCCTGATTGTTCATTACCCTCTCAACAGACTCTTAAAAAGGATTCTGCACACACGCAAAGAGCAGCTGTGACATGGACAGCCCTGTCTCAAACCTCTCCCCCTTGGGTACACTTTCCCCCAAACCTCCCATTGACCTGTACCCTCACTCCGCCCCATCATACAGGGTGTTCACCCACCTCACACCCCCCTCCCGAAAACCCACCTCTCTAAGCAAACCCCTAAGAAATCTCTGTTTCCCCGCAATCATAAACATTCACCCAATCTAAACCTAGTATTCCCCCCCCCGAACATCTCTCTAGAAAATCCCAATCAACAAACCCTGTCCATTCCCTCATCCTTCTTCCCGGGAAATTCCCCAAATGTCCCCTATGTAACAATAAACCCCAAAACTTTCCTCATTCTGTTGCCCAAAACCTTAGCAAAAAACTTGTAATCCAGCACATTAACGTAATTCGCACGATAATCATTCAAAACTCGGATTCCTTCTTTTTGGGCACTAAAACCGTGACACCCTTCTTTTTGATTTCCCCATCCTCCCACTATTTAACATACAATTCAAAACCCCCACCAAACAATGCCGTACACTCCCCAATGATACCTATAAAAATCGTTTGGTAGTCCGTCTATGCCTGGGGTTTTACCCTGGCACATCAAAAAACTGCCCCCCTCCACCTCCTCTACAGTAATACTACCCTCGATTTCTGTTACTGTCCTGCTCACTTAATACTCTATTAACCCTTCATCCCCAAACCGTCCCCCACCCACTCCCTGCCATCCCTCCCCACTTCTCCCTAAAACCAAAAATCTGCATACAAACTATTTTTTTCCCTGGTGGATAGGCCTTGACCCTCCTCAAAGCCACCCCCCCCTGTACCTACCTCAATTTTACGCCAAGGGGGTCTTCGCCTGCCGTTCCTTAAACCTCCTTAATACAAACCCGATGGCCTATCTCCCCTTAAGACATCCTCCAACCCTGCCCTAACTCGAATTGCCTCAAATTTTTCATTGTGAATTTCCGCCAACCTATTTCGCAAACGTTCCATGTCCTCACTCCGCCCCACCCCGTTCCTCTGCATAACAGTCATTTAACTGACCCTCAAGATAATTTTGTAGGCCATAGCTCCACCTAGCCATCTCCTTACCCCGTACTTTAAAAAATTTCCCTATTCAACTTTAGCCCTCATTTCCCCCCAATCCAGCAAATCCATTTCCATATTCCTAGTCTCCCACAAGGATTTCCACCAATCTTCAAACCCCGTAGGTTCATCCTTTTCCCCAAGTAGCCTCACATTTAATTTTCCAATATCCTGCATAAACCCCCACTATGCCATCTACCCCTCAAATTGCTATAACAGCACGATGATCAGAAAAACCCACACGATAGTCCCCCACCCTCTCCACACCTATGCCCTGCCTAACATAAATCCCATCTAACCTTGCCTCATATCCCCTACGAATAAAAGTGTGCTCACTCCCTATCCCCTACTTCCCACCACATCTACTGCTCCAACATCTCGCAAACATCCCGCAGGACCCCCAAACACAACCCCCCCCCTCGGAACCACATCACCCTTCCTAATGACACAATTCCAATCCCCACCAATCACCGTAAAAGCAGGTAAACCTCTCAAGTGATATACCAAAAACCTCGGTACAAAATCCACCTTCACTCTAGTTTTACTATTGCTGGCATGTACACACCTACAAAACTAACCCCTCCGGCCCCCCAAAACCCATCCACCTGAAAAACCCTCCCACCCCCCCCCTCCTCCCAAACCCCGGATACGCAAAAGGACTGGTCTCCTTTACCCCACAGCCACACCTCCTTTCAACCTCAAAGCATCACATGTAACAACCTATAAACCCTTTTAACAACAGCTCACATCCTAACCTATGGTTATGTTCCTGCAAAAAACAGACATCCCAAAGCTAAATCTCCTCAAAACCCACTCTAACCATACCCTCTTGACCTCGTTTTTAAGACCGTTTACATTGAAAGTTAACACCTGAATTTTACAAGAAAGGCGGGTTACCCCTGTGCCGCTGAGGCTTACTTGGTCCTCCTTTCATAGGTCTCGGTTTTTCCCCTATCAATCCCTCGTTCCTGCCCTCCAACCCCTCCCTGTCCCTTCCCACCTAGCTTCCCATTGCCCCCCCCTCCTCCCTGACTTGCCTTTGCAACCACAGCTGCCCCCATCTTCTTCCCAGGGCCCCTGCGCTGGTGTGAGGACCTCGTCCATGTCTGATGCCCCGCTGATCTCTTGCGGGAGCTACCCTCACATACATTTCTTCTCAACCACATCTTCTTGATGGACCTCCACCACCACATTGCTCTCCTTTCGAACCTCACTCAAGTCTTCCTTACCCTGCTTCTGTTCACCATCACCCTTTTCATTTACCTGACCCACATCACTTTCCACACCAAGCACCGACTCTTCCAAAAAATCCTTCAGCACAGCCTCCAAAATCCCGTCCTGAGCTGACTCTGCATTATCTAACGGCCTTCTGACGGCGATATTCCCTCCCCCCGTTTCCACTGGTAGTGTAACACACGTCTCCAAAACCACCTCTGCCCTGTCGACCTCCTCACTCCATAGGCCTGTACCCCGTCTTTCCACTTCATCCGTCATTAACATCCGTGGCTTCTAATGGCGTATCCCACGCTGTCTCCTGACGCCTAGGCTCCGTCTCCTGGGCATTTGCCACCATGTGCTCATAAGAGTCACATAAACGGCACGTCTTCCTCTGCCCCGCCATAGTGAACAAAAACCTGTGTTCTAAAGGTTACGCAATGTAACATATGATGGTATCGGTCTCCCCCAGGGTCAATTTTTAGTGTGCATGAAACCTTCCGGCATCCCCCCATAAGGGCCGTCCCTCCACATTCCCATGCTCGTCGAGTGACATTCCATACCACTGAACACATCTTTTGGGTGCTGTATGCTGTTTTCCTCAAAAGGTACATTCCTTACCTTCACCCCAAGTAAAATACTTGACCATCATGCAAGCATACTTCCACTGCCGAAATTGATACTCATCCGTCGTTCTTGAAATTCATCTACGATGGTAGAGTAGAAGTCAGCCTCAGAACTTCACGAAGACCCTTGACATTCCATTCAGTGCCACACCATACAGCTCTTCGTTGGGGATGCCATAACAGTCCCTGATAATGCTTGGCAGGAAAAACGTCATCGTGTCGTTGCTTAAAGTTCCTCTAACCAGCTGAATGCAGACAGTATTAATGCGCCGGTACAGTCGGTCCGCCATCTTGGCGCTAATACTATGTTTTCCTCACCAGGTGGCGTGCAAGAGAACCAGTAGAAGCGTCCTCTCTCCCCGCAGGTCGAGAGACGAATGATTTTTTTCCAGTTATTGCATGGAAACCCATTTGTATTTATGAAACCGAGAAATAAAAAATTACGTAAGGTGAAAACAGTGTTAATTTTTCTTTGAGTATGAACCACCATCGCTGAAATTTTAAGTCGATAAGAGCCATTTTCCAATTATTGCTTTGAATCCAATAAATTCACGTTATTAACCACATTAGTATGTGTAGATTCCAGTTTACTAAACTTATAAAATACCATCCTATCTATTAGTTATACTAATTAAAGACGAAAGTCTCTCAGAAAATGTATACTCAAGTTATTTCAGGAGCACAGTATAACACAACTGAAAAAAAATATTTACTGATTGGAGCCTTAAGAGAAGCGGGGAGTTTCCTGTCTATAATATGTTTGCTTTTCCCAAAATAATCTACCTTGTCCCAAATTACTATCACATTTGCTTTGTCTGCTTTCGTAAGGTCCAACACAAATGTTCCCAAAGATTTGTTAAGTCATGCCATGAATTAAGGAAAGATCCTGGACTTCACCTTACGAAAGCAGACAAAGAAAATGAGATAGTAATTATGGACAAGGTAGATTATAGGGAAAATAATATATTGTTAGAAGACAAGGGAACTGACGTTCCCCTTAACATTCCAGCAGCAATCTGACCCTCACAATGGTAGGATACACCGAGATAAAAGTTTGAAACCGACGAGGACTGACTAACGTTTCCTCACGCAAACCATAATCGGAAAGGATCTAAATAAAACTAACAAAAGAGCACTTGGACATGCCAAAATTAACTTCATGAAACTTATCCAGGTTACAATTCACCAACATTGAATATTTAAAACTAACTGAAACATAAGAAAGTCACGGCTTGTCAGTTTCAAACTTTTAGCTCAGTGTACCCTACATAGGAGACGGTCAGATTGCTACAGGAGTGTTTAAGGCCCCATTCAGTAATTAATATTTTTCAATTGTGTGGAATTGTTTCCTTGAACTAAAGTATGCATCTTCTGAGCGACTTTCGTCTTTATTAAGTAATATAGCTAATAGATAGGATGGTATTTCATAAGCTTGGATGTGTAGATTGAAATTTGCCAATTTATTAACGTACTTAATAACGTGGGTTTGTTGGTTTCAGGACAAAACTGGACAATGCCTCTTCTTACAGACCTTTCTACTTTCTTTCTAGTTATCATAACTTCATATTCAAGATTTTCCCATTTTTCCTCGTCTTTCCTTGTTTGCTTAAAGTCTCTCAATTACCTTCTTTTTTCCTCTGCATCTTCTTTATCGTGCAGAATTTTTCATTCTTTAGCATGTTCATCCAGATCTCAAAGGCAGATTCCCCGTTGATCACTCTGTATTATCCATTCATTTCATTAACACTGGTGGACGTGGCCTTTTACAGCACAGTTTCTCTGCCCCCTAGCGTGTGTGTATGTGGTGTGTGTGTGTTGTTGTGTGTGTGTGTGTGTGTGTGTGTGTGTTCTACCCTAGGACCTTGGGTAGCTTTAAGAAGAGACTGGACAAATATATGATGGGAGGGGCTGGGTTTGATTGTTGTCATTGGGTACGGGAGTTATTTCTAGGGAAGCTTTAGGTAGTAGTCGTTTTGATAAGGACCTGCCTCGCATGGGCCAGTAGGCCTTCTGCAGTGTTCCTCCATTCTTATGTTCTTATGTATGTGTGTGTATGTGTGTATGTTGTGTACTCACCTATTTTTACTCACCTATTTGTGGTTGCAGGGTCGAGTCTTAGCTCCTGGCCCCGCCTCTTCACCGGTTGCTACTGGGCCCTCTCTCTCCCCGCTCCATGAGCTTTAAACAAACTCGTCTTAAAAAATGTGTATGGTTCCTACCTCCATACGTCATTTCTAGGCTATTCCACTGCCTTACAACTCTATGACTGAAGAAATACTTCCCACTATCTCTCTGACTCATTTGTGTCTTCAACTTCCAATTGTGGCCTCTTGTTTTTTTGTCCCCTCCCTGGAACATCCTGTCTTTGTCCCCTTTTCTAATCCACGCAGTATTTTATATGTCGTTTTT
>NC_069400.1:30748487-30779287 GCF_026875155.1 Cherax quadricarinatus
AGAGAGGAGTGTGACGTGTGTGACGGCTTACGTGGAGCGCAGCACCTGGGCAAGATGTCCTAAGATCTCACTGTTTGGTTTTAGTAGAGTTTTTTTTTTGTAGTTTATGCCTTTTAGGTTAGGTTTTTTTTTTTTTTTACCTGTAAGACCCTAGTGTGCAGAGACCTGTTGAAGTTTTGTGAGAGTATTCGTATGGTGTTTTTGCTGCTGGTAGACAGACCGACAGAAGGGGGAGGGTGTCATGGAGCCTCCCTGTTTAATAAATGTTTATTATTTTGTTTTACTCACTAGTAGCAGTGTGCTAATGTGAGTGAGAAAAAGGTGATTTTGTATTCAGAGTAGTTTGTTGGTTGTATATATTATTTTAAATTAATATATAAGGCGGGGGTTTATAGTAGAGTTAGAGCTAAGGAAGGAGCAGCAATAATGTTGAAGGATAAGTTATGGCAGGGAAAGAAGGAAAAATAAATGTATAAATTCAAGGATTATTGTGGAATAAAATAAGGGTTGGATGTGAAAAGTGGGTTATAATAAGTGTTTATGCACCTGGAGAAGAGAGGATTTTGGAAAATGTTGAGTGAATGCGGGGAATTTTAAAACCAAGTGAGAGAGTACTTGTGGTTGGGATTTCAATGCTAAAGTGGGCAAAAATGTTGTGGAGGGGTTAAGGGTAAATTTGGGTGTCAGGGTAAATGAAATGGGGACTTTAAATTGAACTATGTGTAGAAAGAGGTTGAAATAAATAATGCATATTTTTGAAAAGAGGAAAAAAATTATACAAGATATGATATAGCAAGTGATAAAGAAGTTTGTTAGTTATGTATTGAATAAAGTTGATGGGGTAGTCTTCAGGCCCGTGCATTTTTAAATAAGAACAATGGATATATCGATCCCTATCTAGTTGTAGCTACGTTAGATTAAAGTAAATGGGACAAAAGAAATGGAAACCCTTAAGAGAGGGGTTTGAAAGTTTATAACTAAGGGGAGGAAGTTAGTGAGATATAGCAACTTTTGGAAGAAAGGTGGCTAGGGCAGTATGGTTAGTGGTGGGGGGGGGGAAGGTTGAAGAGGGATGGGAAGTTTTAAAATGCAGTATTAAATGTGGACAGAAGTTTTGTAGCTTAGGAGGTGGGTGCAGGGGGAAAAGAGTGATTGATGGAAGATTAGGTAAGGGTTGCATTAAAAGAGAACAAGGTGCATATGAGAGGTTTATCAAGCAGAAGTGATATAGAAGGCAGAGTATAGGAGAGTAAAGAAGTAAAGAGGTGGTAGAAATGCAAAAGGAGATCAAATGGAAGAGGAAACTTGTCAAGAAATTTTTGCTGAGAATAAAAAAAATACTGGAGATAACAAGTTATGAATGCCTAGGGAACCAATGGATTTGTCATTTATAAAAGAGTAGGGGGTTTAGTAAATGAGGAGTGGAGGTATGGTTTAGATGGCAGGAATATTTTGGGGAAACTTTTAATTGTCGTGAAGGGAGGCGATAATTTCAGCATGTCAGAAGGTATAATAACTTTAAGAGTGAAGAAAGCTGATGGATGTGGGTGGGTTTGCGTACGTAGAATGAAAGGGGGTAAAGAGCTAGAATGATGGATCATGACAGAATGTTAAAAGTAGGGGGGAGTATTGTGTGGAGGGTGGTATTTTTGTTTAGTAAATGTATGAAAGAGGGAAGGTACAACTGTACTGGGTAAAGTATATGCAGGTTATTAATGAAAAGAATTAGAGGTAAGACAGAAAAGTGGGACTGCAGTTTGAGCAAGGTTTATAAAAAATGTAGGGGATGTGTAGATCAGGTGTTTACATTGAAGCAAATATGTGAACTTTAATTAAGGATGATGGGTAGGGAAGTTTTCATTGCATTTATGGGTTTAGAAAAGGCAATGAAGAGTGAATAGGGGAGCAATGTGCAGATTTGAAGTTTATGGAATAGGTATTTAAGTTACAAAATGCTGTAAAGAGATTTTATGAGGATAGTGAAGCTCAGGTTAGGTTGTAGGAGAGAGGGAGTTTCACTTTCCATAAATTGTCCTTCGACAGGGATGTGTAATGCACCATGGTTGTTTAACATGTTTATAATGGGTTGTAAAATTAAATAAAGCAAGGTGTTGGGGAGAAAGGGTGGGATTAAATTATGGGAATCAAATACAAAATAGGAGTTGGCACAGTTACTTTTTGCTGATGATAACGTGATTATGGGAGATTCAAAAGAAAGGTTGCAAAGTTAGTGGACGAGTGTGGGTGTTAAAGGTTTAAAAAAGTTGAAAGTGAATGTAGATAAAAAGTAAGGTGATAAGGTTATCAAACAATTTAGATAAGAAAAATTGGATTATCACATTGAGAGTGGGAATTGAAAAAAATGAATTTTTTCAGATATTTGAGAGTTGGATTGTAACGATGGTTTATGAAGGATGAGGTAAACAATAAATTGTTTGAAGAAAAAAAGGTGAATGGTGCATTTAGTTATCTGTGGAGAAAAAGAAATTTATCCATGGAGGCAAAAAGGGAATGTACGAGAGTATAGTGTCCCAACACTCTTATATGGTGAAGCTTGGGTTGTAAATGCTGCGGTGAAAAAAAACGGCTGAAGGCAGTGAAGATGTTGTGTCTAAGGGATGGTGGTGTAAATATATCAAAAAGAATTCGCAGTGTGGAAATTAGGAGATGTGGGTTACTAAAAGTATAGTCAAGGGCTGAAGAGGGTTTGTTGAAGTGGTTTGGTTATTTAGAGAGAATTGGAACAAAGTTAATGACTTGGATAGCGTATAAATCTACTGAGATGGAAGGCGGGGTAGGGGTCATCCCCGAAAAGATTGGAGGGAGGGGGTAAACGAGGTTTTGTGGCGAGGATTGGATTTCCCCAGCAAGCGTACGTGAGCGTGTTAGATAGGATAAGGGGGTTACAAAATGGTTTTTGGGACCTGACGAGCTGTTGGAGTGTGAGTAGGGTAATATTTTGTGATGAGATTCAGGGAAACCGGTTAGCCGGACTTGTCCCCTGGAAATGGGAAGTACAGCCTGCATTTTTAAAGGGAGAGGTTTAGGATATTGGTAGCTTGGAGGGACTCTAAACTGTCGTTTCTGAGCGCCCTACAAAGACAGTGATTTTGTATGAGTGATGGTAAAAGTGTTGAATGATGATGAAATTTTTTTCTTTCCTTTTGGGTCACCTTGCCTCTATGAAAAAACGTTTTAAAAAATGTATAGTGAGTTTTTGTTCCTTCCTTATAAAAAATTTTAATACTAAAATAATCAACGTTCCACTTTTAAATGTAAGGTACAAGCTGGCCCTTGAGTAGTTTCTTTTTCTATTTTAAAAAATATACATGCCCTTAGACAGGGTAGAGTGTTTATTCCCTAAGAATCAGGACTTTTATTTATTTTTACACAGTCAAAAGTCGTAACATAGTGACCTGCAGGAAGAATTATCAAATTTAGAATGATAATTCACATCTGAAACCTGGAGAGTCAATATTTAAGGAATGATTGTTAAATAATAAAGAGTAATAACTTTTTTCAGGTGTAATACAATGATTTTTCTTCCTGATATATGTATGTGTACATTTAGTGATTTAGGGAATTATTTAATAAATAATAATTATTTGTGAATATAATTTAATGAACCTATGTGCTGTGTGATTTATTATTTTATAGAAGTAATTTCTAATGTAATAAGTAAGTGTTTTGTGCTAATAATTTCTAAGATGTCTCTAAGCAGTAGAGATTCTAGTGGTGACAGGTGTCTGGGAGGAGATCCTGGATCAAACCCTACTGTTAATAATAATAATGAAGCACAGATATTAAGACTATAATTTGCTCTAATTATAGAAAAGATCTAAGAAAAAATGAACGTACTAAAATACGGAAGAGAAAAATTTAGAAATCTTAGGGTTAAAGAGAGAGAGAGAGTGTTTGGTGCTTCACAAAATGTAACGGGTAAAGGGTAGACATATTTAGTTTGGAACAGGCTATAAGGTTTGTCCTAAAAATTTTCGAAAAAGGTCCTGATAACCTTTTCACACTGAAAAAATAGCAAAATCCCAGAAGTGGCCAGACAGTAAGAGCCACATTGTCAAGAACCCAGTTAATTGGTAACGGGTTACAAGCTATTAGTTCTCTAGATCAACATTAATTTTCAGATAATAAGAAGATGGAGGATGTTGTGTTGTTGGTTTATCAGATGTTGCCAGAGAGGTATAGGCAGAAGTTTAGAGGTTTAAAGTTTCAGGAAGGACACTCCTTGGTAGAGTATGGAAAGGTGATGTCACTGCTGACTAAATGGTGCATGGTACCACTCCAAGGATGTTGTAGGTGATTATGAAGGAGTAATGATTTTAATTTTATTAGAGGATCTTTTGAACAGTGTACCTCCTGACCTTAAGGCATATCTTGAGGAAAAAGATTTTAATGATTTTAACCATGTTCTAGAGCTGAGTGAGAGGTTTATAGCCAACCAAGAAGTTGGAAGTAGTTATCACCCAGGCCATGTTAATATTTTTTCTCCACCAACTAGGAGTAGTAAGAAACTACACAGGTTTAAGTCAAAATTTTCCAGCCTCATAATCCAAAGAGTCAGCCTACCAACAACCATAATTCTGGTTCCCAGGGATTTAAGTCTACTTCTCGGTTACCTGCTCAAGGAAGTGGTAAGTCAATTTTAGAGTCAAGAAAACATGGAACAGGTAGGAAAACCCCAGTTCCCCACGGACAGAGGTCCCAGCCAACTCCAAATGGGCATGGCACTTTTAAATCTAATTTTTGTACTTACCGTAAAAAAATGTCACAGGCAGCAGATTTGTAGAAAGATGCTTAGTGACCAGGCTGGTGCACAGGCTTCTCAAGTACACCAGTTACACACACGGTAGCCAGTATTGAAGTTTTACCTCGGAGTAAACCAGGTAAACCAGTTGTTTTAGACCCTCGAATGGAGGTCTTTTCAAGTAAATCCACAGTGGCTTTACATCAAAATGAAGGTAGGGTAGAAGGTATTATGTCTGTAAGGGACTGATGCAGCATATTCTTCCTCTTATGCAGAGATGTAATACCAGTGTCAGAAGATACTTATACTGGATTAGATATTGTACTGAAAGGAAAACCGGATCTACTATTAGGGCTCCAGTGCATAGGTTGTGGGTGGAGTCTGCTTATCAGTCTGGTTACCTGCCTGTAGGTATTACAGATGATATACCTATTAAAGGTGTTGACCTTCTGTTAGGTAATAATGTGATGGGCCTTCTCGAAAGTGAGCAACCTTTGGTTTGGAGGGATCCAGAATCACAAATTTGGGAGGAAAAAACCTAGGGCTACTGTGCCTGAGCTGTTTCCAGTGTGTGTGCTCTAACTAGGCAAATGTCAAAGGGAAAAGCTTCTGTGCCTCTCCTTGATTCTTCTGATGCTGGAGAAGTTTAGGGTCTGGAAAATTTATTTCTGGAGTCTAACCTGCAGGAGACTCAAGGTAGTGATGAACCAGCCCAGGTGAGTCTGAAAGCTGTCATAGGGGTGGCGATTCTTACTAGAGATCAGCTGATCAAAGCAGCTAACGAGGGGAAAACCTCCCAACTAATTAAATGTTTTTCTTTTTTTTACGCAGTTGTTGTTTTAACGAGAAATGCTATGTGATGAAGTATCTTGTGATGGAACAAGAGAGGCAGTCTACGAAGTGGTTGTGCCAGAATCATTTAGATGTCAAGTTTTAAGTTTTGCCCAGGTATAAAAAAAAAATTGGCAAAGTCTTCAAACATTTTTACTGGCTTCATATATGGGAGCCAGTGAGTAAGTATATTGAATCATGTCCTATTTGCCAAAGGGTAGGAAAATCTAATCAAGAAATAAAGCCTACTCCACTTAAATCAATTGCAGCAGCTGGAGAACCTGTTAGCAGGCTAGTTGTGGACTGTGTGGGTCCATTACCCAAAACTAAAATGGGTAACCAGTACTTACTCACAATTATTTGTTCTACTACTAGGTTCCCCAAGGCCATCCCGCTACGTAAAATTACTGCGTGTGACTTTGAGACCATTGGTGAATTTTTTTCACTCGCTTTGGAAATTCAGACAGATCAGTCCTGGGGGAATTTAACATTAAAATTACAACTTTCACAGCCTATCACCCTGAAAGTCAAGGGGTGGTACCAGAAGGACGGGATGAGGGCAAGCCTTTACTTTTATTTGCCGTGAGAGACAGCACTCAGGAATCATTAGACTATGGTCCCTTTGAATTGATCTATGGTCACCAAGTAAGAGTAAGGGGGCCATTAACTCTTTCAAAGGAATACTGGCTTGATGGTGATTATGATGTTTCCCTCTCGGAGTCTTTTCTCACTTTCAGAGACCCTTCATATGAAGTGCCTGGCATCTGAGAACTTGCACAACAGCCAGATCAAGATGAAGAGACTATTTGACCGCAAGGCAGTGAGTGCCCCGTACTTTTCAACTTGAAGAGGAGGTGCTAACATTAGAGCCGGTGACTGGTAATGTTTTGAAAGTAAGGTACAGTGGGCCGTACAGTGGTGAAAAAGGTCATTGATCAAAATTATAGAATTTACACCCTTGGGCGGCGGAAATCTGAACATGATGTGTATAAGATCGGTTTTTGGGGGGTGTTAAAATAGAGGGGATCCAGGTTTGGGCACTGATTTGCAGGAAAAAAAAAGGTTTTCCTTTGTAACAGGGCATTGTTAATGGACCCTACACAATGTATGTTAGGCCTTAGTAAAGAACGGATTTAAGAGATGGTTCAGCTTCTCTTGAATTTTGAGGATTTTGGGGAGGATACCCCTTAGTTAAGCATTTTAAAGCTCGTGATATAGATAGGGGAAGCTGAACCAATTCGTCAGGTCCCTTAAAGAATGAACCCACAAAATAAAGCAAATATGGAGGTGAAATTCCTACTTGACAATAATTTAATAGTATCGATCGAGAGTAGGTTTGCATCACCCTGCTTAATGGTTCAAACCAGATATCACCTTGAGGACGTGCACTGACTACCGTAGGGTTAATTTAATAACTAAGGCTGTTTTCCTCTTCCTAAAATGGATGATGTTGATGCAGTAGGGGGAACTAAATATGTAAGTAAATTAGACCTGTTGAAGGGTTATTATCAGATTCCTTTAGCCCCACCTGCCAGTGACATCCCTGCTTTTGTAACGCCAGATGGGCTTCGTAACGCTCCCTCCTGTTTTCAATGCAGATGCAGGAAGTTATACGTGGCCTAGCTGGGGTGAGTTGTTATATTGATGGCTTTATTGTTTTTAGTAATTGTTGGGCAGAACATGTGAAACAGCTAAGAGAACTTTTTTCAAGGCTCACTAATGCTAAGTTCACAGTTAATATGGCTAAAAGTGCTTTTGAACATGCCCATGTAACTATTATAGGACATGTAAATGGCCAGGGAAAAGTGGCCCCAGTGATTGCCAAGGTGGAGGCTATAGACAACTTCTCTGTACCAAAGAACGGGAAGGAGGTTATGCGTTTCGTGGGCATAATAACATTTTACAAAAAGTTCTGTACAAATCTATCAAAGGCAATATCTCCACTCACTGACCTTATTAGTCCCAAGCAAAAATTTGTTTGGGACATTAAGTGTCAGAGGGCATTTGAAAATGTAAAAGCTCTGCTTACTAATGCTCTTGTGTTGACTAGTCCCAATTTTGTACTGCCATTTTCTCTACAAGTAGACGCCAGTGATACTGGTGTTGGTGCTGTATTGCTACAAGAAGTAGCAGAACAATTATTGCCAGTCAGCAACTTCTCCGCAAAACTTAAAAAACGCCAGAAAAACTATGCCACCATAAATAAAAGGAGGCTCTTGCTTTAGTGTTGGCTGTGCAACATTTTTCAGTTTATGTATCAGGATCAATTCATCCTATGACTATGTCTAGTAACCACAGTCCTTTATGTTTCCTTCACCTAATGAGGAACCATAATCAGAGACTTACTAGATGGACTTTGTTCCTTCAACCTCTGAATTTGGTGAAGGGGACGGAGAAAGTGGTTGCTGATGCATTGCCTCGTGTGTACTGTACTTAATGTAGTGTAGACATTTATCTGCTCTCGTTTTGCAGTGGTTGCAGTAAGCGAGTGGATGGCTTTCTGACCCTCCTCCATCAGCTCTGTGAGCTGATGGAGGGGGTTATCAGATATCCCAAGAGTGTGTGTGTGTGTTTTGGTGGTAGTCACGTCAGTACATGCCTAGGTAAGGTATGCTAACATGAAATGTGGACAGTGAGGTTTCACCTGTGTGATGTTGGTGTGTGGACTGTTGGACCAAAGGTAGTGGTACGGTGTTGGCGAATGCCTCATCATTTTTGGGTCATGAATAATGATCTTGTGTGTTTTGTGTGTTGTATTTCTCTAGGACCCACCTTTTTTTTTTTTCTTTCTTTTTTTTTCTTTTTTTTTTTAAATCACCAAGTGGGGTGACTCCAGGGTTCCTTGGAATAACAGTGTAATTGAAGGCCTGGAAGGCCCACCTGTTGAAGGGTCAATGATAACGACTAGTGGCTTTTTCCTCAAGGCTACAGTCCCACCGGCAAAATTTATATGTAACTAACTACCCAGTTTTGAAGTCTGGTAATTTTCCCTCCCGTGCTCTCTAATTTCTCCCAGTGGTGTGTTTTGCATGGCCAGTTTTGCTTATTGCATATTGCTGTGAGACGCAGGGTTGATAATGTAATTTTTTAATTGTATTAATATGTACAATAATTTTTTGCACTGTTTCCGAGTTTTGCTCCAAACCCCATTCATAACCTGTGCTCGTAATACCCAGTAATACTTCCACAATGTAATATATTCTCAGGGTAGTAATACTCCAATGGTACACCTCCAGGGTAATAATACTCCCATGGTACTCCTCCAGGGTAGTAATACTCCCATGGTACTCTTTCAGGGTAATAATACTCCGCCAGGGTAATAATACTCCCAGGTTGCTCCCCGTGGTAATAATACTCCCCCCCAGTGTAATAGTCCTGTATGTACCTCGACCCAGTACGTGGTGGTACCCTCCTGACCCAGCACGGGGTGGTACCCTCCTGACCCAGCACGGGGTGATACCCTCCTGGCCCAGCACGTGGTAGTACCCTCCCGACCCAGCACGTGGTAGCACCCTCCTGACCCAGCACGCGATAGCACCCTCCTGACCCAGCACGTGGTGGCACCCTCCTGACCCAGCACTTGGTGGCACCCTCCTGACCCAGCATGTAGTGGCACCCTCCTGACCCAGCACGTGGTGGCACCCTCCTGACCCAGCACGTGGTGGCACCCTCCTGACCCAGCATGTGGTGGCACCCTCCTGACCCAGCACGTGGTGGCACCCTCCTGACACAGCACGTGGTGGCACCCTCCTGACCCAGCACGTGGTGGCACCCTCCTGACCCACCACGTGGTGGCACCCTCCTGACCCAGCATGTGGTGGCACCCTCCTGACCCAGCACGTGGTGGCACCCTCCTGACACAGCACGTGGTGGCACCCTCCTGACACAGCACGTGGTAGCACCCTCCTGACCCAGCACGCGATAGCACCCTCCTGACCCAGCACGTGGTGGCACCCTCCTGACCCAGCACTTGGTGGCACCCCCCTTCCCCAGCACTTGGTGGCACCCTCCTGACCCAGCACGTGGTGGCACCCTCCTGACCCAGCACTTGGTGGCACCCTCCTGGACCCAGCATGTGGTGGCACCCTCCTGACCCACCACGTGGTGGCACCCTCCTGACCCACCACGTGGTGGCACCCTCCTGACCCACCACGTGTTGGCACCCTCCTGACCCAGCATGTGATGGCACCCTCCTGACCCAGCACGTGGTAGCACCCTCCTACCCCAGCACGTGGTGGCACCCTCCTGACCCAGCACGTGGTAGCACCCTCCTGACCCAGCACGTGGTAGCACCCTCCTGACCCAGCACGTGGTAGCACCCTCCTGACCCAGCACGTGGTAGCACCCTCCTGACCCAGCACGTGGTGGCACCCTCCTGACCCAGCACGTGGTAGCACCCTCCTGACCCAGCACGTGGTAGCACCCTCCTGACCCACACGCGATAGCACCCTCCTGACCCAGCACGTGGTGACAACCCTCCTGACCCAGCACGTGGTGGCACCCTCCTGAACCCAGCACGTGGTGGCACCCTCCTAACCTAGCACGTGGTAGCACCCTCCTGACCCTTCACTTCAAGTGCCTCAGAAGATGGCATCATCCAAGACTAATTAAATCTCGTTTCTCTTTCATTCGCCTCAAGAAATGTAGAAAAAAAAAGAGATCATGAATCTTCATCTCGTTACACATACGAGAAAATATGAATATGTAGATAGTAAAGACGAGCAAAATATACTGACCTAGACAGACTGCGGAGGTAGCCGAACACCACGATAGTTATATACTACCTCACCGGAAAAAAAATTAATATTTTTAGAAGTAGTAGTAGTAGTCGTAGTATTACTATTAATAGTAGGGGTAGTGGTAGTAGTAATACTATTAATAGTAGGAGTAGTGGTAGTAGTAATACTATTAATAGTAGGGGTAGTGGTAGTAGTAATACTATTAATAGTAGGGGTAGTGGTAGTAGTAATACTATTAATAGTAGGGGTAGTGGTAGTAGTAATACTATAAACAGTAGTAGTACTATTAATAGTAGTAGTATTACTATTAATTACTAGTATTACTGTTAATACTAGTAACACTATATAATACTAGTAGCACAATAATAGTTATATTACTGTAATAGTAGTAGTATTACTATTAAATAGTAGTAGTAGCAGTAATTTTGCTGTTCGTTAATTTTTATTGTCAACTAATTACTCTGTAGTGGTCATACAACTCTAGGGAAAGTGTCCGTAATAAGGTTTTGGTTTGCTGAAGGGAAGATAGATCACAGTTCCTGTGATTCAACAGCCTTTCCCTGTTGTCAATGAAGGGCTGAGTTATAAATATATACTACCCATCACTGGTGTGACTGCGCGATCAAGCTTTTCTTGTGAAGTTTCCAGCTGTTAAGACGTTTATCATGCCAATACATGATGAAGATCTTAAAAAATCGAAACATTATTCCAATAAAAGTTCTTTCCGCTCACCTGCCTTTGTTTATACTGGATATGATCATTACTTACAAAGAAATTCAGAATATCGAAATGGTTGATTAGTAACGACTGACGGAAGAAACAGGTCACCGTATTAGGAAGGAGACAATTTTGTCAGTACAAATCAGTTGCATGTTGGTCTCTCTCGTTAGCAGAGGATCGAGCTTCATATATTTTTATAACGCACTTGGACCAAATCACAAGCGTATAAATTATAAATATTTTTTTTAGATATTAAGAATAATCATGGACTTTACCAGGATAAACCGATGAGTCCTGTTTTCATGTCTGTGGTCATGAGTTGAGGTTAATTGATATGAATGAGTCAAGACAGCGGAGCACAGATAATAAGAATTGTCGTGAGCCCAAAATACGTCCAGAATCATTTAGAGTGAAAGCTTGGAAAATAATGAAACTATTAAGAATTGGTATAGATTGGAATCATACCTCGTTCAAAATTAGATAACTCAATATAACCGCATCAACAAATCGAAAGCGCTGGTGCTCAACTCTCAAATGCTCATGTAAACACACACAAACTTGCAGTTATCATTAACACAGATACACACAAAGTACAGAGATAAGAAGAACAGATCATTCAAGAAAATTAATACTAAGACGAGTATCAATACTTGCGGGAAAGATCGGACTTAAGGAGAGACATCTGTACAGGAGAATTGCCACGAAGATATATAGACTTAAATGATAAAAGATAATACCAGGGAATGTGGCCTAGGTCAAGAACCCTACAATAGTTTATACATGATGTGCACCCTGGTATTTCACATATAATTCAAAGTGATATAGAACAAAGACCGAATTGGCTATAACGTTAAGTCTAAACTAGTCAACGTGAGTAGACATGCCAGATATCTGTCGTGCTACAGGGTATGAGCTCAGTAAAACCTGAGTACCCTATGATTAATACTTTACCATTATTTTCCACCTTGCAAAAATAAAATAACACATCACACACACACACACACACACACACAAACACACACACACACACACACACACACACACACACACAACACACACACACACACACACCACACACAACACACACACACACACACACACACATACACACACACACACACACACACACACACACACACATACACAAAGAGTATCAAATAAGTATATAATTATGACGTACTTAGTAGTCACATCCTGAGTACAGTGGCAAGGAACAGGCGGTTGGAGATGCGACAACGGCACCAGGGAAGCTACTGATGGCTCATAAATATATGATAAGTGTCGAAGGAAAATACTTGTTCGACCTCTGGGCAATAAGTGGAAAGACCTGGAACACTATATGTCAGAGGAAAAGCACGTAACTTAAATAGTGTTTATGAACTGGCCCTAAAGGTCACAATTCTAGAGTAAGGGCTAGGAGCAATTTACTCAACCACTTCAAACATGATTAGAACAGGATAACGTGGCGGGAACAGGCGTTCCACAGCCACTTTCTATATTATATTGTGTATACAGTGAAAGCACTGACTGTTAGGTGATTATCTTCTTTTCTGTTGCATTTTATTTACATTTTACTTAGCTGTTACGATTTAATGAAATATTAGTAATTTGCTTTTCTTTATTTACCAATCCAGTACAGGACATATGTTGCAGATTATTGTACACAAATGCTATTAACTAAAGTCTAAAATAGTGATATTACCAAGTAGAAGTTAGCAAACACGCATAGATGTTTATATTGATGCTGTTATATGAGTGAAGTAGGGAGAGTCGTGGATACACTGGGAGCACGACCTCCGGGGTTCTGACGGTCTCCAGGTCGAGCTTATAAAGTCACAGTTTCCCTTTTTGTTTTACTCGTTTGACACAACTCTACTCTTATGGAGTGAAACTATGTAATAAATTTTTTTTGAGCGATATATCAAATAAGATTTATGTCAGTGATTTCGTTTTTAATATGCGATATCTTCTAGTGAATTAACGAAATATTCCTAGGTACTTCATCTGAGTGCTGAATTATTTGTAAGTGATTAAAAGAACGAAAAAAAAAATTGCAAACAAAAATCCATGTGAACATTCACCTCCAGGAAGCTACATGCTCAATGCGACACAAAAAATGCATACAAATGAACAATGCTACAAGCTAAATAATATGGTGTGCACAAGTGTTTAAGGTTTGAAGCCGATCAGGAAAGGCATTTTTCCAGTTATTGCATGGAAACCCATTTGTATTTATGAAACCGAGAAATAAAAAATTACGTAAGGTGAAAACAGTGTTAATTTTTCTTTGAGTATGAACCACCATCGCTGAAATTTTAAGTCGATAAGAGCCATTTTCCAATTATTGCTTTGAATCCAATAAATTCACGTTATTAACCACATTAGTATGTGTAGATTCCAGTTTACTAAACTTATAAAATACCATCCTATCTATTAGTTATACTAATTAAAGACGAAAGTCTCTCAGAAAATGTATACTCAAGTTATTTCAGGAGCACAGTATAACACAACTGAAAAATATATTTACTGATTGGAGCCTTAAGAGAAGCGTGAGTTTCCCTGTCTACTAATATGTTTGCTTTTCCCATATAATCTACCTTGTCCATAATTACTATCACATTTGCTTTGTCTGCTTTCGTAAGGTCCAACACAAATGTTCCCAAAGATTTGTTAAGTCATGCCATGAATTAAGGAAAGATCCTGGACTTCACCTTACGAAAGCAGACAAAGAAAATGAGATAGTAATTATGGACAAGGTAGATTATAGGGGAAAATAATATATTGTTAGAAGACAAGGGAACTGACGTTCCCCTTAACATTCCAGCAGCAATCTGACCCTCACAATGGTAGGATACACCGAGATAAAAGTTTGAAACCGACGAGGACTGACTAACGTTTCCTCACGCAAACCATAATCGGAAAGGATCTAAATAAAACTAACAAAAGAGCACTTGGACATGCCAAAATTAACTTCATGAAACTTATCCAGGTTACAATTCACCAACATTGAATATTTAAAACTAACTGAAACATAAGAAAGTCACGGCTTGTCAGTTTCAAACTTTTAGCTCAGTGTACCCTACATAGGAGACGGTCAGATTGCTACAGGAGTGTTAAGGCCCCATTCAGTAATTATATTTTTCAATTGTGTGGAATTGTTTCCTTGAACTAAAGTATGCATCTTCTGAGCGACTTTCGTCTTTATTAAGTAATATAGCTAATAGATAGGATGGTATTTCATAAGCTTAGGATGTGTAGATTGAAATTTGCCAACTTATTAACGTACTTAATAACGTGGGTTTGTTGGTTTCAGGACAAAAACTGGACAATGCCTCTTCTTACAGACCTTTCTACTTTCTTTCTAGTTATCCTAACTTCATATTCAAGATTTTCCCATTTTTCCTCGTCTTTCCCTTGTTTGCTTAAAGTCTCTCAATTACCTTTCTTTTTTCCTCTGCATCTTCTTTATCGTGCAGAATTTTTCATTCTTTAGCATGTTCATCCAGATCTCAAAGGCAGATTCCCCGTTGATCACTCTGTATTATCCATTCATTTCATTAACACTGGTGGACGTGGCCTTTTACAGCACAGTTTCTCTGCCCCCTAGCGTGTGTGTATGTGTGTGTGTGTGTGTGTGTGTGTGTGTGTGTGTGTGTGTCTACCCTAGGACCTTGGGTAGCTTTAAGAAGAGACTGGACAAATATATGAGTGGGAGGGGCTGGGTTTGATTGTTGTCATTGGGTACGGGAGTTATTTCTAGGGAAGCTTTAGGTAGTAGTCGTTTTGATAAGGACCTGCCTCGCATGGGCCAGTAGGCCTTCTGCAGTGTTCCTCCATTCTTATGTTCTTATGTATGTGTGTGTATGTGTGTATGTGTGTACTCACCTATTTGTACTCACCTATTTGTGGTTGCAGGGGTCGAGTCTTAGCTCCTGGCCCCGCCTCTTCACCGGTTGCTACTGGGCCCTCTCTCTCCCCGCTCCATGAGCTTTATCAAACCTCGTCTTAAAACTGTGTATGGTTCCTACCTCCACTACGTCATTTTCTAGGCTATTCCACTGCCTTACAACTCTATGACTGAAGAAATACTTCCTACTATCTCTCTGACTCATTTGTGTCTTCAACTTCCAATTGTGGCCTCTTGTTTCTGTGTCCCCTCCCTGGAACATCCTGTCTTTGTCCACCTTGTCTAATCCACGCAGTATTTTATATGTCGTTATCATGTCTCCCCTGACCCTCCTGTCCTCCAGTGTCGTCAGGCCGATTTCCCTTAATCTTTCTTCATAGGACATTCCCCTTAGCTCTGGAACTAACCTTGTCGCAAACCTTTGTACTTTCTCTAGTTTCTTGACGTGCTTTATCAAGTGCGGGTTCCAAACAGGTGCTGCATACTCCAGTATGGGCCTGACATACACGGTGTACAGTGTCTTCAATGATTCCTTACTAAGGTATCGGAATGCTGTGTGTGTGTGTGTCTGTGTGTGTGTGTGTGTGTGTGTGTGTACTCACCTAGTTGTACTCACCTAGTTGAGGTTGCGGGGGTCGAGTCCGAGCTCCTGGCCCCGCCTCTTCACTGATCGCTACTAGGCTTTTTCATTATTCCTGTTACCCTTGGGTACAAACCTCTCCTCAGCCTCCTTGCATTTTGTTGCTACATATTCCATCATCTCATTAACTGGCTTCCCTGCCAGTTCTCTGTCCCACTGAACCCCGTTCAGGTAGTTCCTCATTCCTGTGTAGTCCCCTTTCTTGTAGTTTGGCTTCATTCGTCCTGGCCTTCCTGCTTCTCCCTCCACTTGTAGCTCTACTGTGTATTCGAAGCTTAAAACCACATGGTCACTGGCCCCAAGGGGTCTTTCATATGTGATGTCCTCGATATCTGCACTAATCAAGGTGAATACTAAGTCCAGCCTTGCTGGTTCATCCTCTCCTCTCTTTCTTGTAGTGTCCCTTGAACGAACATTAAAATGGTATAAAATAGCGACAGATTGTTAGGTAAGACACATATGCAACAGTTAGGTATCTTTATTTTGAAACGTTTCGCCTACACAGTAGGCTTCTTCAGTCGAGTACAGAAAAGTTGATAGAAGCAGAAGATACTTGAAGACGATGTAATCAGTCCATCACCCTTAAAGTTTTGAGGTGGTCAGTCCCTCAGTCTGGAGAAGAGCATTGTTCCGTTGTCTGAAACAATATTGTTTCAGACAACGGAACAATGCTCTTCTCCAGACTGAGGGACTGACCACCTCAAAACTTTAAGGGTGATGGACTGATTACATCGTCTTCAAGTATCTTCTGCTTCTATCAACTTTTCTGTACTCGACTGAAGAAGCCTACTGTGTAGGCGAAACGTTTCAAAATAAAGATACCTAACTGTTGCATATGTGTCTTACCTAGTGTCCCTTACGTGTTGGCACATGAAGTTTTCCAGTGTGTGTGTGTGTGTGTGTGTATGTGTGTGTGTGTCTACCCTAGGACCTTGGGTAGCTTTAAAAAGCAAACAAGTTTAGGTAAGATCCCAATGGGATGAGCGGGGAAGACGGGACAGATGAAGAATAGCTCTGGAGAGGAGTGTTCTTAGTAAGAGAAATAGAGCCAGGGCTTAACCCAGCAGCTAAGGCGATCGTGGGGCAGACTTGAGAACAGGAATAGCAGGGACTGTTGCATTGAACTTGTTGTAGTTGAAGTCTTGAATCTTGAGTAGCTGGCAGCAGGCTAGGTCACATCAGAGGGTAGAACACATATGGGAGTTATAGGAGTAACTGAGGAGGCAGGTTAGCAAGGAGCCATTTCAAACTTTTTGAAGCTGCTTCTAGATAGGTGGTATAATTTAGCCTTGTTGCTGAAGGTGAAACGTAGAGGCTTGATGAACTCAAGAACTTGGGTGAGTGTGAAGTGAAGCGGTGATTCACATGCATACTTGACTGTTCCAGCACCGAGGCCTTTGTAGAGTTCAGTACAGGTCATGGTGTCAGTATTTGAAGGAGAAGTGTAAAAGGAAAGGTTTTCCCATGAGGGTTTACTGGAGTCGTCGTTATCTTCCTCTTCTGGAGTGGATTCACTGGGAGAATCTACAATGGTGGTAGCAGGTGACTGAGGTTCGACAGGAGCAGCTGTGAGGTGTAATGGTTGTGTAACAGCAGGTTGGGAGAGGTGGGAGGCGGTGGTTGAGGCAACTTGATCAACGTTGTCAGCGGTGGAAGTGGTTATAGAAGTTACAGGAGCAGTTGCTTGGGCAGGAGACAGGTCTGTAGGTGCAGTAAAGTTCAGGACGTTGGGAAGGATCTTGAGGATGTCTTCTGAAGGTGTGGATTCCGGAAAATTGAAGGCAGGCATGTTTTCAGACGGAATAGTTCGTTAATAGTGGTGTTGAAAGTGCCGGGGTTTGCTGCGTTTGCAAGGTGTGCATACACTATGCAGTACAGCACCTTGGAAGGAGCACCGTCGGGGAGTGGAGAGAGGGAGTTGCTGGGCGATGGTGCCTGTAGATTAGCGTGTAGAGTCTGATGGCGTCGGTTTGTGGTTTGGTTATTGCAGCGTATGTCGGTGAATTGGAGGTTTTCTTCAGAACTTTAGTTTTCTTCAATATGATTTCTTTCCTGAGTGGGCACTTAGCTGCAAGGGTATGATGATTACCCTTGCAGTTAAGACATGTTGGTGTTGTAGTAATGGTGCAGGATCTGAAATCGTGTCCATCATTCCCACATTTTGAACAAAACTTCTTATTCTTGATGGGGCAGTCCTTGGTGGTGTGATTATAGGAGTAGCAGGTCCAGCAGTGAGAGATGTGTGTGAAACGTTCTTGTTCTGTGCAAGAAAGGTATAAAATACCGACAATATGAAAGTTAAGACACATGTGCAACATCTGGATATCTTTATTGTAGACGTTTCGCCATCCAGTGGCTTTATCAATACAGATTCTAGGACATAATAGGAAGACAGTAGAACTATATACAAAAGATGAGGTAATCAGTCCCTCGGCCTTGGAGTTAGTGTTCACAGCATCGTGGTGGAGGAGAGTCTGGAGCAAAGGCAAGAAGACTGGCGTTCTTGTTCTATATGACTTGGGTGAATGTGGTAATATGAGATGGCCAGACCGTCAGAGAGAGCTTGGGCAGCCATGGAGATGTCTGAGAATGTAATCTTTAGCATTGATGTGGCGTTGGGGATCTTTGAGATGCTGTCTACCGAGGCCCACGTGTTTTGTTCCTCAATAGATGTCTTCAGTGCTTCAGTAGAGAGAGAGGTGACGATATTGTCAAGTCTTTTCACAAAGACCGAACGTTTCGACTTCAAGAATGGAGACGGGGATAGAGTGAATTGTTGTGTTTGTAGGGTCCTGATTGAAGAGTCGTCCATTAGTTTTAGTGCTTCCGTGTCATCTGTGCAGACGACAATGAAGGAGTCTTTCAGAGAGTGGATTGCCGTAAATTTGACCTGCAGGCAGGTCCTAACGACGGTAGCTAAAGCTAACTTCGAGGAGTCATTTATTGCACCATTCACAGGCTTGATTTTCACACGATTCGACAGCATTGTGAAAAGGATATCACGTTTGTAGAATATAAATTCTACACCCCGACAGGGTCGAAGAGAGGCTTCTTGCGGTGTAGAGCAACTGTATGATCGGACAGTGTGATCGAGCGACAGTGATGAAAAATTCAAGTCACAAACAGAACTGGTAGCTTTAAGAAGAGACTGGACAAATATATGAGTGGGAGGGGCTGGGTTTGATTGTTGTCATTGGGTACGGGAGTTATTTCTAGGGAAGCTTAAGGTAGTAGTCGTTTTGATAAGGACCTGCCTCGCATGGGCCAGTAGGCCTTCTGCAGTGTTCCTCCATTCTTATGTATGTGTGTGTATGTGTGTGTATGTGTGTGTGTGTGTGTGTGTGTGTGTGTGGTGTGTGTGTGTGTGTGTGTGTGTGTGTATGTGTGTGTATGTGTGTGTATGTGTGTATGTGTGTGTGTGTGTGTGTGTGTGTGTGTGTGTGTGTGTGTGTGTGTGTGTGTGTGTGTGTGTGTGTGTGTGTGTGTGTACTCACCTAGTTCTCACCTAGTTGAGGTTGCGGGGGTCGAGTCCGAGCTCCTGGCCCCGCCTCTTCACTGATTGCTACTAGGTCACTCTCCCTGAGCCGTGAGCTTTATCATACCTCTGCTTAAAGCTATGTATGGATCCTGCCTCCACTACATCGCTTCCCAAACTATTCCACTTACTGACTACTCTGTGGCTGAAGAAATACTTCCTAACATCCCTGTGATTCATCTGTGTCTTCAGCTTCCAACTGTGTCCCCTTGTTACTGTGTCCAATCTCTGGAACATCCTGTCTTTGTCCACCTTGTCAATTCCTCTCAAGTGTACTTAGCTGGAGTGGTGACGTGTACTTAGCTCAGTGGTGACGTGTACTTAGCTCAGTGGTGACGTGTACTTAGCTCAGTGGTGACGTGTACTTAGCTCAGTGAAGACCTGTTTGTGTGCTCTTGAGTGGTGACGTGTACTTAGCTCAGTGAAGACCTGTTTGTGTGCTCTTGAGTGGTGACCTGTACTTTGAGTGCTGACCTGTACTTAACTCTGTGAAGAAGTGTCTTGTTTGCTCCCGTGGACTGAACCAAGATGCCCTCCATCGAGCAACTTTACCAGCAACTTAAGGAAGAATTGAGGGCAGCGAAGATGGAGATACGGCGATTGACCGAGGAAAACAAGAGGATTCGTAGTAGTCCTCCTGTTTCGAGTCCTCAGGTCAAGAAGGGATCGTGGTCAGTGGTTGGACAGCAGGGGACGACGAAGTTGACGATCAAGAAAAACGAATGGAAAGCCAGAAACGATGAAGAAGAAAGAGACTGCTGTGGAAAACTCCCGTGGAAACCTCCAACGCATTCTCGGTGCTACCCCGACGAATGTGAGTCTACTACTGGGATCGTCACGACGAACGGCAACAAGGAAGGTAAGAATATTGTTGTTGTTGGGGATAGCCAGGTTAGATACATGGATAGGGCATTCTGCTTGAAGGACAGGAGTAGGAGACAAAGGGTATGCTTTCCTGGGGCTGGGATGGAGGACATTTTTTAGCCGGCTTGACAACATCATGAACGGTAATGGGATCAATCCTATTATTTGCCTCAGTGCTGGAGGCAATGATGTAGGCAAGCGTAGAAGTGAGGATTTAGTTAGAAAGTTCAGGACAGCTATAGACATGATTAGGAAGAAGGGGGGGCGCCCTGTTATATGTGGCATTTTGCCAAGAAGAGGTGTTGGTAATGAATGGTTGTCCAGAGCAATTGGTATTAATTGTTGGCTGGATAAACACTGTAAGGATAATTCCAGAAACCCTTCTTGACAACGGGGAAAAACTTCATGGCCGAAATGAAGGGTAGGGCCGGGGAGGGGGTTTTCACTTATCCAGGGCGGGTTTGGGGGTTTCTTGCTAACTCATTTGGGGGGGTTTGTTAGGACTTTAAACTGGGATTAGTTGGGAGGTATGGGTTTTAAAAATGTTTAAATAATGAATATGGGATATATTACTTATGCTTGTATTAAGAATTTTAAAATTAATTGTCATGGGGGTAACTCGGGGTTTTTTTGAAAATTTCAGAAATTGTGTAAAAAAAAAGTTTATAGGAAAAATTTTTGCAGAAAAAAAAACATATGTGGAAATTTTTATGTTAACAGTCAAAATTGAAAAGAAATAAAATTAATGAACTGGGGTTTTGGTAGCATGTGCGGGGGAAACTTTAATATCATTTTTTTAAAAACTGAAACTTGGTATGATTTAAAGACCCGGGAAAATGACTGCTGAGTGTAATATTCAGGGTTTTAAAGTTATTCAAGGGTGGTAGATGTAAGGGGAAGGGGGGGGAGGATTTTGCATTGTATTTCGAGAAAATATTAATTGTTGCAACGTCTTTTTGAAAACCAGGGCTGTCCTTTTTCCCTTTTTTTTGTGTTTAGGGGGATGTGGGTTGAGAATGATGTTTAAGGGGCATCCTGTTTGGATCTGGGGTTTTCTGAACCCAAAACTGGCCATTGAAAGTAGAAAATTATTTTTCCGGGTACCCTGCGGGCAAATGATTAATGAGTTTTTCAAAGATTTTCCTAAAGTTTTGGGGAGGCTGATGGGGCATATTTTCTAGGGTCAGAGTGGTTTTTTATTGGGTTTAGGAAGGGGGAAATAGCAGAAAGCAGCTTTTGAAGGGGGAAGGGAAGTTTTCCAAAGGGGCAAGGGAGGATTGAGGAGGTTTGTGTAGGCAAAATTGATAGAGTCAGGAAGGGTTTTTCGGGTTTAAAAGGTTTGGGCCCAGGGGCACCGGGACCCTTTTGGGGGGAAGGTGTTTTGAGGAGATTTTTTAATGTCTGTGTTGGTGAAAAGGAGTGTCGAGTTTTTGGGGGAGGAGGTAAAAAAGTGTCTAGATGTATGGGGCTGTCTGGTGTTTTTTTCTTGTGGGGTGTGCTTTTTTCCATTTGGTTCTATTTTTGGGAAAATGTGTTGAAAACGTTGGGGTTTGAGGTGGGTGAGGGGGGGAAGATGTTCCCCCGATGTTTTTTTGAAGATTTTTGGTAGCACCTTTTGGGTCTGAATGTGTGTGTTGTTGTGGGGATGTTTTTAAAATTTTGTTGGTGGGGTATTTGCCTCTGTTTTTTTTGATAAATTTCCCCAAAAAGGCTTTAGTGTTTTTCCCCAGGGCCTGCCCGTCCGTTTGTTGTATTATTTCGTGACCAGTGATTGTTGGGTTTTGGGTTTCTAGGCTGTTTTAAAATTTGTTTTTTTCTAAGGTGGGTGAGATCTAATGGGACTTCTTAAATCTATGTGTGTTTTTTAGGGGGAAGCGGTTGTGGTAGCAGATAATTATTTCTTCTTTTTCCTGAGGGGAGGGGTTTTAAAGGGAATAACGGGGTGGTGGGGGGTTTTTCTTTGGTATTGCGATTTTGGGCTGCTTGGGGTTAATGGTGTCCGGTAAAAGAAAATTGGAGTATCGATGTCAGGGGATAGGTTTGTTTTTGGGTATCATGGGTTAGGTTAATATTTTTCTATTTTGTTGTTTGAAAGCATCCCAGTCAGCGTTCTTTAGGAGAAAAAGGTGTTTTTTGGAATGGGGATGGGGGCGGGAGGAAAATGTGTAAGATGACTGGGATTGATCAGAGCCTGAAATTTTTAGGGCCAGGTGAGATTTTGTGTTAAAATTAGAGAGCTGGCTCTTTTTTGCCAGAAGGGATGTTTTGGTTTGCCTTGGCCCGTGGGGTTTGAAAAGGTTTTAAAGTCGGGGCCCAAAAGATGAATTAGGTTTATGGTTTGTGAAGTTGAGAAATTTGGGGTGACCAAGTTGGTTTTTTTTATTTGGTGGGGTTTGAAAGGCGGTGTTTTTTGGCTTTATGTCAGCTAGAGGAATTTGGGTGTTTTTGGTGTGTTGAAGACTGGAGAGGTCGTGTAGTTGAGAGTAGTGTTTGGGGCCCGGAGCATAGGGGGTTTAAAAGAAAAAGGGGGCCAAGGGGGGTTTGTGTATTCTGCCCGCAAGACAGTTTTTTGGTAAAATTAAAAGGGTTTGGGAAAAATTAAATTTTTTATTTTGGAATTGAAAAAGGTTTGGCCCCCCCCATCGGGGGGGGATCATGGGGGGCCCTTTTTAGTGCAGTATAACCTAATGGGGATACATTGGGGGGCTTTGAGGCGGACTGTTTACCCAAAAAAATACGGGCCTCCCCTTCCTTCAAGGGGCTCGGCCAGTAGGTGTCAAATTTAAAGTAAGAATTTTACGTTAAAACTAAATCCCCTTTAAAAACGTGTTTTAATGGTTTCGCTTAGCAAAGAAAAGTGGGGGAGGATTTGGATTAAACCCCGTGATAGTGGTGCCATCATTTGGATGTGTGTTTGTGGGTGCTACGGAACCCCTTTTCCCGGGGGGGAGGAAAAAAGATGGATCTGTTATTATGTTTTTTTTGGGCTGTCCGTTAGAAGTTGGGGGGGTTTAGGTTTGTGAGGGGGATTTTGTCGGGGGAGGTGGGTTGGACCTGGATGAGGTTTTTTGGGTTTTGGTGGGGTGGGCGAAGGGGGATGCAAGGAAAATGGGAAATTTTGGGAACTGTGAAAGGGAAATGGGAAACTTTGGGGAAGGGGGTGAAGTGGGTAAGGGGAAATGGGGGGGGGGGGTTTGGGCGTTTTGCAGTAGCAGTAGGGGTTTTGGTGGGGGGTGTAGAAGTAGTGAAAGAGGTAGTGAGGAGGAGAGCTGGTGGGAGTAGGGAAATGGGGGGGTGGGAGGGGAGGAAGGAGGGAGAGGTTGTAGGGAGGCTTGGAAGAGAAGAAAGGGAAAGGGGGGATAATTAAAGAGGGGAAAATTGTTAGCAACCCAAATTTTGGTTAAGGACTGTGAGTATCGGTTTGGGAAGCTTTTTGAGATAACCCTCGCAGAGTGGGCAGCCCGTGGCAAATTGACCCGTTGGTTTTTTTTAGTCTAGTGGGGGGGGTTTTTTTAAAAGGGGAAGTGCTTGTAGTCGGGGTGTTTGGGGTTTTATGTGTGTAAGTAGAAAGGTAGACCCCAAATGCGTGGGGGGCCCACGCATGGGGGTAGGGGGGGAGGGGGTGGAAAGGGGGGGGAGGTAAGGAGGGGAGGGAGGAACAGGGGAAAGGGGTTTTGGGGGGGAAGGGGGGTTGGTTTGCTCTGGGGGGAGGGAGAATTGCTTTCTAGAAGGGCAGGAATTTTTCAAATGCAGTGTGTGACCCGCCGAGTTAGAACATTTTTAAAGGGGGGGGGTTGCAAGTATTCCCGAAGGGCCAGTTGCTGAACAACTGGAGCAACTTGTGTAGATGTGATGTGTTTTTGTGTGGCCGAATTTTTAAAACATTTAAGACATTGTGTGATTGGGGGAAGTTCGGAGTGGAAAAAGAGCGTTTTGGGGGAATGCGGATGGTCTTGGCAAAAATTCCCTTTACTGAAGAGTGTAGAGGCGTCAGCAGGGGTTTGAACAACCCTATTTTGAGAATGGTTTGAGTTTTTTGGTCCCGTTTAAAAAATTGTCAAAAGGACTTTTTTCTTAGTACTGATATCTTTTTTTTAAAATCTTCTTTGTCTGTGTCTAGGTTCCCGGAGAGATTAGTCTAGTGGGTTTTGGCCCAAAGACTGTGCTTTTGGCAAAGGGGGCTCAGGATCCAAATAAGGTGAAAACCCGCGTTAGAAGTTTTTTTCTGGGACGCTTGGGGGTGTACGCTTTTGTGGAATGTTTGTTTAAAAGGAGTTTGAAGCCTGAATTGGTTTTTTTAAACTTTAAGTTAGGGCAAACCCGGAATTTTGATATAATAAATTTTTGGACAGATAGTGGGATCAGGGTTTGAAAAATTTGAGGTTTAGCGAAAAAGGAATTGGATTTAGTAGAACAGGGGGCAGGTGTGGGAGGTTGGGGGAGAGTTTGGAAAAGGGGGGGGGGGAGGGGGGAAGGCCGGGAAAGGGATTCGTCTAATTACGAAAAAATGTAAATTGGGAAAGGGGACAATCGGCCAAAAAATAGAGTACTCACTAGGGAAGTCCCTGTAAGTTTAAAACCCCGTACTTGCCCCGGCCGGGCCCGAGGAGGTGGGAAATGTACTTGATTTTGGGGCACTGTATATCCTGAGTGGTTTTGGGGAGACTGGGGTGTATGGGGGGGGCAGTCAACCCGGCGAAAGAATTCAGGAGGGAAGAGGGGTTTTTGCCCTTCGGGCCCGGGAACCACGAGCACCAATCCCGATGGGGGAGGGGCCCCCAAAAGGTCCGCAAGCACTACTCAATGCATACCAAAAACCGGGGGGGAATTTCGAGAAGGCGAGATCGTCGATGGTTTTGGTTTAAACAACGTCACCCCTCAAACTAATCGCTTGATCGCTTCTGGCCGACCTGGGGTGGAAGGAACGCGATATTTAAGCCCGGTTCAGAATGCTGAGGTCAGGTGAAGAATTTTGCATCTGATGTTCCCGAGTGGGGTTAAAGAGTCTAAAAACTTGGGTAGCTGGAAGGAGATTGGAAAAAGTTTGTGAGCGCCTTCTACAGTGTTTTATGTGGGATAGCGAGAAGAAGTTTCTTGGCAAGGGGTTCGCTATGTTTATAAAGCCATATTCTGGTTGAGTTGTCGGATAAGAAATAAAGGATGATTCCAGGATTTTTCGGTATTGAGTGTTGTCTTCTGGGGCGATAAGTCTTGAGTTTCTGTGTTACAAGGGGTTTGTGTAAATTACGGTGTTGTACGAGGCATTCCTTTGTCGTCGACCGCTTGCGTTTTGGTGTTTGAAAAACTGTTTGGAGGCCCCCTTGATGTTTGCCCACGTATAACTTTTTGCAGTCTTTAAAAGGGGTTATGTTACCCGCAGAGGATGGAGGTTTTCCTGTCTCTACTGGTGATGTCCTTGATGGCGTGGTTGGGGAGGTAGATATTGGAATGATGTTTTGGCAAAGATGTTGGAAACATTTTTGGCAATAGTTGGGGGAAGGACTTGTCTTTCCAAAACCTTTCCAATATCTACCCCCAAAACCAGACCATCAAGGACATCCCCAGTATAGACAGGACAAGCCTCCATCCCTGCAGGGGTAACAAAATCCCTTGAAATGATGCAAAAAAGTTATACGTGGGCGAAAAATAAGGGACCTCCAAAACTATTTTAGAACACCCCAAAACGCAAGCAGGGTTGACGCACAAGGAATGCCTGCGTACAAAACCGTAATTCACACAACCCCCTTTATAAACTACGAAACTCAAGATTATCGCCACAGAAGACAACACTCAATAGAAGAAACCTGGAAACATCACTTATTTCATACCGACAACTTCAACCAGAAAAGTGGCTTCTATAACATAGCTGAACCCCTTTCCAAGAAACTTTTTTCGTCCTATCCCCCCATAAGAACACTGTAAAGGTTCTGTCACAAACTTTTCCAATCTCCCTTTTCCCGCACCAAGTTTTTAGACTTATAACCCCACTCGGTACATCTCAGATGCAAAATTCTTACCGACCTCAGCATTCTGAACCGGTAAAAACTCGCGTTCCTTCCACCCCCGGGAGTTCGTTTTTGGGCTTGAAAAAACCCACTTGTGGGGGGAAAGTAGTCAATAAAGGACCACATTTACTGCATTTGTGTTTTAAAATTCCCTTGTGTCGGTTTTTTTAACCTTTATTTCCCGGGTGAAACATTATTTGGTTTTATGTGCGTTCAGGAGATGTGCCGGGGTTATACTACCCCAAGATCTTTTTCCTTGAGTGAGGGTTTGTAGTCTCTGGCCCCCTAGGGCTGTACCCTCTGTGGTCTTCTTTTCCCTTCCCCAAACTTCATGATTTGCACTTGGGGGGGTTGAACTCCAGGAACCAATTGCTGGACCCGGTCTGCACCTGTCCAGATCCTTTTTAGTTTTCCCTTTGGGCTTCGATCGAGGAATTTTCTCATCAAATTCACGTCATCTGCAAAAAGAGACACCTCAGATCTATTCCTTCCCGCATGTCGTTTAAAATACCAGAAAAGTACTTGTCCCAGGACTGACCCCCGGGGACCCCGTGGTCAAGGTCCCCCTCTGACCCCTCCCCCATTACCATGATCGCTCTGTCTTCCCCGACAAGTATTCCCGATCCCTTGTAGTGCTTCCCCGTTATCCCTGCTTGGTCCTCCGTTTTTGCACCAATCTCTTGTGTGGAAATGTGTCAAAGCCTTCTTTCAGCCCAAGAAAATGCAATCCACCCCCCCCTCTCTCTTGTCTTCTGCTGTCACCATGTCATAGAACTCCATGGTTTGTGACACGGGGATTTCCGTCCCTGAAACCATTTTGGGCTGCTGTTTAGAGATCGTTCCTTTTCTAGGGTTCCACCACCTTCCCCTGATAATTTTTCTCCATGTTTTTCATACTATCATGTCAGGACACGGTCTGTAGTTTAATGCTCATGTTGTCCCTTTTTTAAAGATTGGGAACTTTGCTGTCTTCCATCCTCAGGCAATCTCCCTATTTCGATGATGTATTGAATTTGTTGTTAGGGGGACAATAGGCCTCGCTCCCTCTCTCAATACCCCCTGGGGAATGTTAAACTGGCCCATTGCCTTTTAAAGGGACTAGCTCATCGAAGCCTCTTCACTTCTTCCCCGGGTTTTGTGCACTTGTCCAGACATGGTGGTGTGCCCCCCCCCTCCGTCTTTCTAGAGCCCCTTCTGTCCCTCTGTGAACATTCTTTGAAACTCTTGTTGAGTTTCCCCCATACTTTTCCCGGGCTTTCTTTGTCTCCCCTCCTTCCTTCCTTTGCCTGATTACCCGGTCCTTGGGCTGTTGTTTTCCCCTGTTGGCTGTAAAAAATTTCGGGTCGATTTTGGGTTTCGCTGCTATGTGTTTTCATATTGTCTTTGGGCCTCCCCTTTTTTTTTTGCATATTCGTTTCTGGCTCTACGACTGTTTTCCCTTTTTCTCCTGGGTCCCTTTGCCCTTATATTTCTTCCTTCCCTAGCACATTGGTTTTTGCCTCCCTGCACCTTTGGGTAAACCAGGGGCTCATCCTGGTTTTTTCATTTTTCCTGTTACCCTTGGGGTTTAAAAACCCTTCCCCTCAGCCTCCTTGCATTTTTTTGCTAAATTTTCCATCTCTATTAACGGGTTTCCCCTCCAGTTCTCTGCCCCACTAAACCCCCTTTTCAGGAAGTTCCTCTTTCCCTTGACCCTTTTTTGTCTTTTGGCTTCTTCGCCTGGCCTTTCCCTGCTTCTCTCCACTTGTAGCTTACTGTGTATTCAAAGTTAAAAAACCACATGGTCAGGGCCCCCAAAGGGGTCTTTCATATGGATGTCCTGATATCTGCACTACTCGGGAAATACAAGCCCAGCCTTGCGGTTCATCCCTCCTTTTCGTAGGTCCCTTCGTGTCGGCACGAAAGGGAGGTGGTCTTAAAAACATACCCCCATCATCTTAGCCCTCCATTATTTTGGGCCCCCCAGTGGGCCCAAAGTTCTCCCAAATCGATCTCCTTGTGATTAAAGTCCCCCATGATCAGGAGCTTTTCCTGCATGCATGAGCTCTTCTGGCCCTCTACCAGTGGTAAACCATCGTTTTTGCTTCGTGTACTTTTGCCTTGGCCCCCTGCTGTTTCTGTGGGGGGTTATACATCATGCTATTGCCCCCTTTGGCCCCTCCAAGTGAAGCGTTCCCCGTATGTAATCATTTTTCTCCGCTGTCCCCTCTCTCCCCATCAAAATTCCACGATTTTTGATCAGCAATGCCACTCCTCCACCCCCCCTTTTCCCCTCGTCTTTCCTCAGGTTTTTGGTATCCCGTGGAAAGTGGCATTGTTTCATACCGTAAGCTTGGTTTCTGTGGAAGGCTATGAGCCCCGGTGTGTTCTTTGATCTTTCATGCCACTCCCCCCGCTTATTTGTTTTCCTCACGTTTGTGTACCAACCTTCGTTTCCTTTTCCCAACACGTGGTTTGGGGGGCCCTGTGAGGGTGGAGACCTGGTGGATGCTGGGGATTCTAAGCCGGGTGTTGGGTGGAGGATGGGGTATGGTTTGTAGGTGTTTTGGGGATGTGTGATGGTTGTATGGTTTGAGAATGTTGTGTGTGTGTTTGCCCTTGCGTTTGTTTGATTGACTGCTCGCTGGTTCCACCCCCCTTTTCCTTTTCCTGCTCCTTTCGCTTTTTTTTTTCCTCTCCCTCACTGCTGTCGTTCTGATCTGATTTTTTCTGTCTCTGTCTAGGAACACCCCTTGTACTCTTCCGGTATTTTTAATCGTGGGTTTTTTTGGGGGATCCTTTCCCCACTGTTTTTCCGTCCTGAGAATCAGCTTGATTGGTCGATTTCCCCCTTGAGTACCCCCCTTTCTTGAAAATTTACAATCTCGTCCCTCTCTTCACCATTTTCCCTGATGATTTTCTCATTTCCTTTCTTTCTTCCCGCTGCCTTCGTGTGTGCCCTTTCCTCTCTCTCCTGAAGCCCATGGATAAACACTGATTTTGCCCTTACCTCCTACCATTGCTTCACCCTCTGTGACTCTGGATCCTGCCTGTATGTGGTCAGTTTCTCCCTTGATTTTTCCAGTGGCTCTTGATAGCATGGTTGTGCCTCAGCATTCGACCTATCACCCTCTCCATCTGCAACCAGCTGTTCTTCCCTTTCACTCCTTGGTCCTCCTTGGCAGGCTGATATGACCTTAGCATAATTCATAATTCCTTCCTTCCTGTTCGGCCTCGCAGCTTCATATGCTGTGTCTTCTCTGGTCACTGCCCCTGTAACTAGCTTCAGCCTATTTATCTCAACTTCTAGGACCCTTATCTTGGCTACTGCAGTTTCGACTTGTGCCTCCCAATTCTTTGTCAATTCTTTGTTCTTTGTCTTTGTGTGTGTGTGTGTGTGTGTGTGTGTGTGTGTGCGTGGGCACACCCATCTGTGGTTGCAGGGGTCGAGTCACAGATCCTGGCCCCGCCTCTTCACTAATCGCTACTAGGTCCATGAGACTTATCATACCTCAGCTTTCAACTATGTATGGATCCTGCCTCCACTACTTCACTCTCCGGATTGAACCACTTCCTAACAACTCTAACGCTAAAGAAATACTTCCTAACATCCCTATGGCTCATCTGAGTTGTGTGTGTGTATTAAAGAGAGTGAGAGAGAGAGAGAGAGAGAGAGAGAGGAGAGAGAGAGAGAGAGAGAGAGAGAGCACTTGCGTCTATATTTTCCTATTGAGATATCAAATATTTCACAAAAGGTTTAGGATTTTTATTTATTTTATTTTTTCCTGTCGAGTCTCATCTACTTCGCTGAAGTTTAATTTGCACTTAAATTGAAAGTAAATCCAGTGTGGCTGGTGTGGGAGGCCACCTCCTCTTACTACATATTCTCGCTCCTCTGTTTTCTCTGTTCTCTTACTTCACACTACGTAGTTTTATTTTCTAATCACTTGTTTTTTTCCTTTCACTTGTTCTCACCGGTCTTCACCTGGTCCCTCATTTTTTTTGCTTTCTTCTATTATCCCTTTTTCTTTCATTATCCTTTCATCATCACCATCTGCTCCTTTTGTTCCGTCTTTTTTTGTTTCCTCTTGTTTGAGATCTTTTCTCTTTTTGTTCTTCTCTCTCTCTCTCTCTCTCTCTCTTCTCGCTCTTTCTCTTTCTCTCTCTCTGTCTTCTCTTTTTTTCTCTCCCTCTCTCTCCTCCTCTTCCCGCTCTCTTCTCTTTTCTGCTCTCTCCTCTCTCCCTTCCCCCTCTCTCTCTCTTTTCTCTCTCTCTTTTCTCTCCTATCCTCTTTCCCCAAAACAAACGTTACAAAAGAAATAAGAATTTCTCTCGTTAAACCCTTTTAGAAGAAAAAAAGATATTAAAACAAAAAAAGATATGGAATTTTGGGAAAAATTAAAAACCAATTGGTTAACCTAAAAAAAAATGTATTTGGAAATTGTTAAAAACAGCATTGCTACCCGAAACCCCAACTTTGCCCCATTGCGATTATTTTGGGAAGCCCTAAACCCAAGGGCTAAATCCGGAAAAATCAAAGGCAATTAATCTACCCGAGAAAGGGAAGGGGACCAGCTCTGGCAAAGGTTTCCCCCACACAAGGACCCTTTCACCCAATAATTTATGTTTTAATTTCACAAATTACCACCTTCCATTACCGGTTTAAATAAACCCTAAGGGTTACCAACCCGGGGATTGGGGAGGAAATCAGGTTTGAATTTAAAAAGGAAAAGGAACGCTCCCAAATTCCTCGTCGCAATAGTTTTTACCCGCAACGAAGAAACCCTCACAGTTTTTTGAAATTTTTAAGCAAAAATT
>NC_069400.1:30779787-30792287 GCF_026875155.1 Cherax quadricarinatus
TCCCCTTAAAAAGGGAACATAACACTGCGGTCTTGCCGTTATCGTAATCAGGGTGAACACATTATCCACGCTAAGAAAACATACGCTGACGTATAAACTTTCCTATTTTTACGAGGATATACAGTTTATATACTTGACTAGGAAGCAATGAGAGTCTTAGAAGCTAATTATCAAACTCCTCCATTTGCTTGGCATATGAGGGTCTCTCCTCAGAATATGCAATTGATGCATTCTCAGAACTTTCAACTAACTCTGCCCAACAAACCGAAACCCATTTAGTGTGATTTTCCCCGTAAATTATGAAATGAAATTTTAATTTAATTCGCAAAATGCTTTTTGGTTGTTGTTACAATGTAAGGTTGTCAGTGCTTCTGGTGGCTCCCTAGTGTCTGAATGTGAGTGTTTATGGTGGTTGATAGTGTCTGTCAGTGCTTGGGGTGACTGCTACAGTGTCTGACTGCCCATTGCTTGTAGTGGCTACCTACCTACCTGGAGTCTACCTTGAGGGTATTCCGCTGATCAACGCCCCTGTGGCTCGGTCCACGAATCAGGCCTCCAGGCGGATCAGGGCCTGATCAACCAGGCTGTTACTGCTGCCGCACGTTGTCCAACAAAACGAACCACAGTCCGGCTGATCCGCACAAACTTTAAGCTACTTCTCCGCGCATTTTCTATACGTTTTCTCAAGACTGAAGGACTAAATATATCGACTCCAGGCTGAGAGACTGTTTACTTCAAACTCCTCACCTTCCACAGTTCTTCTTTGTATTGGACTGAAGAAGCCACTTTCTTTGTCTCTCCAATATTCCCACCTAATATCAAAAAAAGGTCTGTCAATCTTATCAAACCCAAATATCTGATTAAAAAAGTTAGGGAAGACAAGTTAGTGTCTGTGTGACTTGTTTATTTGTGAGCTATAATATTTGTGTATTACACTAACAGGCTCCCTCTTGAAGGAAGCCAGGGGTCTATTGGAAATTTCCCCCTTATGCCTGGTGGGGGGCTGTTGAACATCTTGGCCCTGGACACTTAATGCGTTTTCTCTTATTTGTACCATGGCGCCCCTACTTTTCTTTAAAGGGGTATTTTGCACTGCCTGCCCAGTCTTCTGCTTTCGTAGGGAGTAAATTTCTGTGTACAGATTAAGGATCATGCCTTTTAGGATTTTTCCAAGTGTTGATTATGATAAAATCTGCCTCGCCTGCGCTCCAGCGAGTGCAAGTCAAGTGATTCCAAGCCTTCCCAGGAGTTAAGGTGTTTGACGGAACTTATATGTGCAGATGGAGATGTTAATGTACAGCAGTTCTCCAGCCTAGAGAGAACAAGTGATTTGAAAAGGATCATCAGTGGCTTTGCATCTTTTGTTTTGAACGTTCTCATTAACTATCCTATCATTTTCTTCGCAGATGTGATAGTGGCAATGTTGTGATCATTGAAAGTGAGATCCTCAGACATTACCACTCCCAAGTCCTTCACATTAGTTTCCCGCTCAATTTATGATTATTAGAGTTTGTAGTATACTCAGTTCTAATTATTATCTCCTTGAGTTTTCCAAAACATAGTAGTTGGAATTTGTCATCATTGACTATGTTGTTTTCCATTGCCCATTGGAAAATTTCGTTCATATCTTCATGGAGGTTAACCGTGTCCTCAATGGTTGACAGTCTCATGCGGATCCTAGTATCGTCTGCAAAGGATAACATGATTTACATCTCTGTCTACGTCTGATATGAAGATGAGGAAGAGTATGGGGCCTGCTACAGTGTCCGACAATCAGTGATTGTAGTGACTGCTACAGTTTCTGACTGTCAGTGATTGTAGTGACTGCTACAGTTTCTGTTGGTGCTTGAAGTGGCTGCTACAGTGTTTAATTGTCGGTGTTTGTAGTGGCTGCTACAGTGTTTAATTGTCGGTGCATGTAGTGGCTGCTACAGTGTCTAATTGTCGGTGTATGTAGTGGCTGCTACAGTGTTTAATTGTCGGTGCATGTAGTGGCTGCTACAGTGTCTAATTGTCGGTGTAGTAGTGGCTGCTACAGTGTCTAATTGTCGGTGTATGTAGTGGCTGCTACAGTGTTTAATTGTCGGTGCATGTAGTGGCTGCTACAGTGTCTAATTGTCGGTGCATGTAGTGGCTGCTACAGTGTCTAATTGTCGGTGTATGTAGTGGCTGCTACAGGGGTTTAATTGTCGGTGCATGTAGTGGCTGCTACAGTGTCTAATTGTCGGTGTATGTAGTGGCTGCTACAGTGTCTAATTGTCGGTGTATGTAGTGGCTGCTACAGTGTTTAATTGTCGGTGCATGTAGTGGCTGCTACAGTGTCTAATTGTCGGTGTATGTAGTGGCTGCTACAGTGTCTAATTGTCGGTGCATGTAGTGGCTGCTACAGTGTCTAACTGTCGGTGCATCGGTCTCTCCAGGTAAACTCCAGGTAATACAGTGTCTAATTGTCGGTGCATGTAGTGGCTGCTACAGAGTCTGCCTTCATTCCATTCACCTTAAACTCCAGCTAGTGGCCACGTCCTCTTCCTTCCTGTGATGCATTTGTCGAGCTTATAATTAATAATAATAATAATAATAATAATAATAATAATAATAATAATAATAATAATAATAATAATAATAATAATAATAATAATAATAAATTTAAGCCCTAAACCAGTATTTATTTTGAATGTAAAAATGTTATCGACGACACAAAGATGGACAGGACTTCATCATACTCGATAAAGCTTCATTTAGGCGACGCATCGTTCTAATGGAGCTCTCCATTTGCTGTGTGTGTGTTGTTGTACCACTTCCAGAGAGGTAACCGAGAGAGGAATCATCGGTCTCTCTCTCTCTCTCTCTCTCTCTCTCTCTCTCTCTCTCTCCTCTCTCTCTCTCTCTCTCTCTCCTCTTCTCTCTCTCTCCTCCAGTCACCAGATGAAAAGATGAGAGACTCTGAGGTACTCGTTCTTGACGAGTGTGTGTAGTTTCATCTTTCCCAAACCAAGTTTTGTCGACTATTTTTTTTAAGACTGCTTACTCTAAGGCAGTGTTTTTCAACCCTTGTGTCGCGGCACCCTGATGTGCCGAGTGCCCAAGGGTGCTGCAGGAATATTAGTAATTTTGCTCTTGCTTCATCATAATTAAGCCCCCACAATTTTTTAACTAATATTTGTTGAATAATTCACTACTTCAGAAGTCTTGTATTTTTTTCTAAGAGATGTAACTAAATAATAAACTATTGTAGTGTAATAGTAAATACAAGATTAATATTAAGTCAAAGAGCATTATTTAAGTCACCGTTTGTGTTTGGTTTACAGTCACCATTTTCTTTGTTTTCAACTTTACAGTTTGTGTATTTTAATACAGGGAATTCTTCAACGCTTGTCCAATATATAATATAGCCATGACCCACTTACACTAACGGATTTTTCCACTGGTGGCTCCGCCTCCTCCTGCTTCAACTCACCTGACTGCAACATTATACAGTCCACTTTTCCGCGCATTTGCTATACATTTCTCAAGATTGATGGACTGAATATATCGACTCCAGGCTGAGAAACTGATTACCTCAAACTCCTCACCTTCCACAGTTCTTTGTATTGGACTGAAGAAGCCACTTTCTTTGTCTCTCCAATATTCCACCTAATTTCAAAAAGCTATGTCAGTCTTATCAGACCTAAATATCTGATTAAAAAAGTTAAAACCAACTTAGTCTCCGATTTGTTTATTTTGTGATCTATAACAGGCTTGTATGTTTTATATTTCGTACGTGTGTTTTATGCGCTTATATTATATTATATTATTATTATTATTATTATTATTATTATTATTATTATTATTATTATTATTAAAACTAAATACTCTTGGGAAAAGGTTTTAATAGATAACTGACTAGGAGTGCCACAGGAAAAACATTATATTTACATCTCTAAAGTCTTTTCTAAGGATGAAAGTACCTAATAATTTATGATTAGAGATGGAAATGTTTCAGTGTTTTCAATATAAAATTAATTACATAAATGAAATAAACCTCAAAAGGTATGCTTTTTATGTGTAAAGAGTAGATGACTGTCATAAACTTTCCTCATCTGAAGGATCTGTGTTGTCAGGGGAAGGCAAGAGTGGACGGGGAAGCCTGGCTGGTGGTGTAGGTCACTCGCAAGACAACAAACGGGTACATTCCTGAGTGAATACATGACGCAGTGTGATACTGTTGCACACCCACCAGGAATTCTCATAACTTGGTTCAATTCTCGGGTTGAGAAGCAGTCTTCTTCACGCTTTATATTACATAAATACGTAAATACAATATATTTTATATTATATAATATATATATATATATATATAATATATAATATAAATATATATATATATATATATATATTAAAATATATATATATATATAATATATATATAATAAATATATATATATAATATATATATCCGAATAGGAAAAACTGGTCAATTACCAAGAATTCATTTGAAATTAAGTCCTTTCTAAAATTCTCTCTTATACGTTTAGATATATATTTTAATTTATGTTTATGTAAAAATTAGCAATTTTGTACCAAAAAAAATTAGAAAACTTACCTAACCTTATCATAACAAGCTCAATTTAATTTAGCCTAATCCAACTAAATATATTTTAGATAAGTTTACAATAATTTAATAATAAAAAAAACAAAAATACATTTTTTTATTAGGTTCAGAATTATTTTTGCGAAATTATTGCATGCACAAATTTTAGCTTGCCATATTCGGCAAGAAGAGCGTTGCTATTTAAACCAAAATCGCAAGCTTTACCGATAAAAATAAAAGGTTAACAGAAAGGCATATAAGAACGAGACTACACCTCGCTGTCACCCCACAACAACACCTGACATTTTATGATGATGTAGGTAGGTAGTCAGTGATCCGTGTAACACAGTTTATATTCTAACCAAAAATTTGTTTAATGTATCTTAAATTCTTCCCAAATTTTATTAATTATAAGTGAATCCAATTAATATAACCCAAAACCAATATTCTCTTATTATTTTCAAAGCTACTTTTTACCAAACATGATTGCATTATATTCTTATTGACCAGGAATTTGCTTGATATAACATTCTTAGTTTTCTGAAAATCATTTGGATGGCTAAAAATGGGTTACGGCATTTTATTTGAGTACGGTTGGTCCACCAGGGATTTAATCACGTCATGCACAGAATAACACAACGTAGGTATATACAGAGGTTAGAGAGGCTCTGAGGTGAAAGAATGTTGCGTACTGTTTTATTCTTTGAGTAAACTGACGAAATCGGTGGTGCATGAAACTTTATATTGTCATAACTCGCACAATGTGTCTTATTTACATAGTGGATTTTACTGAGGATGTTTCACTCACAGGAACTTTAGGTGTTTATTTGTACTGGTGAACGCTTGTGAGAGAGAATTAAACTAATATCCTGGGACTACACTCACGTTTTATTTACCTCTTATAGGTATCATATTATAAACAGATATAACAGGACCGAAGTTGAAGAGTGAAAATATAGGGGGCAACTTTAGCTAAATTTTTATTGTCGAAACGTTTCGCCCTGTTGTAACAAGCTTCTTCACTCGACTTTTTTAAGTGTTGCAGGTGTGTCTCCTTCGTTTATTCTTGTCCAGAGTGTCGCAGTAATTTTGTCTTTTCCATTCTTCACTTCCCTCGTCTGAATCTTGAATTCCTTTCACTATGAATTGTAAATCTTTAAACGACTCAGAGAAATTTTTCTCACTCACGATGGCATGCGCTCGCGCAACATAAACACACACACACACACACACCACACCACACACACACACATCACCACACACACACACCCCCCACACACACCCACACACACACACACACAAGTGTGGGGAACCAACACCTGGTCAAGCACGTCAGGAAATTAGAGAATGTGCAAAGGTTAGCAACAAGACTAGTCCCAGAACTAAGGGACTTAACCAAGGTTAAGGGAAATCAACCTGACAACATTGGAGGGCAGGAGGGATAGGAGGGACATGATAACGACAAATAAAATACTGAGAGGAATTGGCAAGGTGGATAGGGACAGAATGTTTTAGAGATGGGACACAGCAACAAGGGGTCACGGCTGCAAGATAAAAACTCAAATGAGTCACAGGATGTTAGGACGTATTTCTTCACTCATAGAGTTGTCAGGAAGTGGAACAATCTGGAGAGTAATGTAGAGGAGGCAGGATCCATACACAGCTTTAAGAAGAAGTACGATAAAGCTCATGGCGCAGGGAAAGAGTGGACCTAGCAGCAACCATAAATATGTGAGTACAAATAGGAGAGTATACACACACACACGATGACTGCACGCACTCACGCTGACTGTGCACACAAACACACACACACACACACACACACACACACACACACACACACACACACGCACACACACACACACACACCTTGAGTAGTGCAGATATCGAGGACATCACATATGAAAGACCCCTTGGGGCCAGTGACCATGTGGTTTTAAGCTTCGAATACACAGTAGAGCTACAAGTGGAGGGAGAAGCAGGAAGGCCAGGACGAATGAAGCCAAACTACAAGAAAGGGGACTACACAGGAATGAGGAACTTCCTGAACGGGGTTCAGTGGGACAGAGAACTGGCAGGGAAGCCAGTTAATGAGATGATGGAATATGTAGCAACAAAATGCAAGGAGGCTGAGGAGAGGTTTGTACCCAAGGGTAACAGGATAATGAAAAAGCCAGGATGAGCCCATGGTTTACTCAAAGGTGCAGGGAGGCAAAAACCAAGTGTGCTAGGGAATGGAAGAAAATATAGAAGGTAAAGGACCCAGGAGAAAAGGAGAGCAGTCGTAGAGCCAGAAAGGAATATGCACAGATAAGAAGGGAGGCCCAAAGACAATATGAAAATGACATAGCAGCGAAAGCCAAATCTGACCCGAAACTGTTGTACAGCCACATCAGGAGGAAAACAACAGTCAAGGACCAGGTAATCAGGCTAAGAAAGGAAGGAGGAGAGACAAGAAATGACCGTGAAGTATGTGAGGAACTCAACAAGAGATTCAAAGAAGTGTTCACAGAGGAGACAGAAGGGGCTCCAGAAAGACGGAGAGGTGGGGCACACCACCATGTGCTGGACACAGTGCACACAACCGAGGAAGAAGTGAAGAGGCTTCTGAGTGAGCTAGATACCTCAAAGGCAATGGGGCCAGATAACATCTCCCCATGGGTATTGAGAGAGGGAGCAGAGGCGCTATGTGTACCCCTAACAACAATATTCAATACATCTATCGAAACAGGGGGATTGCCTGAGGCATGGAAGACAGCAAATGTTAGTCCCAATCTTTAAAAAAGGAGACAGATATGAAGCATATAAACTACAGACCAGTGTCACTGACATGTATAGTATGCAAAATCATGGAGAAGATTATCAGAAGTGGGGGTACACCTAGAAAGGAATGATCTCATCAACAGCAGCCAACATGGTTTCAGGGACGGGAAATCCTGTGTCACAAACCTACTGGAGTTCTATGACATGGTGACAGCAGTAAGACAAGAGAGAGAGGGGTGGGTGGATTGCATATTTCTTGGACTGCAAGAAGGCGTTTGACACAGTTCCACACAAGAGATTGGTGCAAAAACTGGAGGACCAAGCAGGGATAACAGGAAAGGCACTACAATGGATCAGGGAATAATTGTCAGGAAGACAGCAGCGAGTCATGGTACGTGGCGAGGTGTCAGAGTGGGCACCTGTGACCAGCGGGTCCACAGGGGTCAGTCCTAGGACCAGTACTGTTTCTGGTATTTGTGAACGACATGACGGAAGGAATAGACTCTGAGGTGTCCCTGTTTGCAGATGACGTGAAGTTGATGAGAATTTAGTCGATCGAAGACCAGGCAGAACTACAAAGGGATCTGGACAGCTGCAGACCTGGTCCAGCAATTGGCTCCTGGAGTTCAATCCCCCCAATTTAAAAAGTCATGAAGATTGGGAAGGGGCCAAAAGAAGCCGCGAGGGAGTACATCTGGGGCCAGAGACAAAAAAAACCTCACTCAGGAAAAAGATCTTGGGGTGAGTAAAACACCAGGCACATCTCCTGAAGCGCACATCAACAAAAACGTCAGCATTGGGAGCCTAGCAAACCTCAGAACAGCATTCCACTCTTAATAAGGAATCGTTCAACCCGTACACCAAAACGTTAGGCCATATAAGAAGCGGCACCATTTGCCCCACACCAGCCAAGCACGTAAAGAAACTAAAAAGTGAAATTTTGAACAAGACTTCCCGGAAAGGGATGCCTACGGGGAGGTTAAGGGAAATAAACCCGACGACACGGGGAGACAGGAGGAAAGGGGGGCCCAGAAACGTCAAAACAAGGGAATTTTACAAGGGGAAAAAAGCGGGTTTTTCCAGGAGGAACGTAACGGGGGGACCGTTAATTGAACCGATATTTACAGGTTTGGAATTTTTCTTCACACAGTATCGTAAATAATTTTTGGGAAGCCTTTACAGGTCCTACATGTTTTAAGCGGGTTTAAAAAAGTCCGTTCGGGGGAAGGCCCCATAGCACCAGTGAAGAGGCGGGGCCAGGAGCTCGGACTCGACCCCCCAAACCCAACAGGTTTGGCAAAATGGGATTCACACACACACACACGCCCCAAAGGGGCTAAAAGGGGAGAGGCCAGGAGCAAAATCGCCCCTGAAACCTCAAATGGGTGATAACACCTTTTAAAAATGGTTTTCAAAACCGACAAGTTGAAGATGAGACATTGGGCAACATAGGGAAAACTTTATTAAGGAAAAAATTTGCCCACAGTGGCTTTTATCAGTCCATACAAAGCAAGAGGTGTAAAAGGAAAAGAAGGAGTTTGAATTTAAAAGTCCCCCACCGGAACCTTTTTGGAGGGGGGGTTTTTGGGGGGGGGGGGGGGGGGGGGGGACTTTCTACAAGATGATGGGAAAATGAAAAACATCGATTCCATCTGAGGGGCGATTTCCTCAAACCCTCCTCCCTTACCCCTCTCTGATTGGCTGATGAAGCCACTGTGTGGGGGAAAGTTTCCTTAAAAAAAACCACCCACAACCCCAACACACACACACAAAACACACACTGCTCTCAAAAATTTATGTGAAAACGATGTGTTTTGGGTTCATATTTTTTTGAAAAGTGTAACTCCACAAGCTTCGTGCTTTCGGAAAAAAAATTTAACCAGATTTTATACAGGAAATTTAAACTCCCAAATTTTTTCAAGACCCCTTACCCAAATCAAGGTGTTCACTTTTCTCTTCAAACGCCAGTTTGGGGTTCCAGCTTATTTATTTTTCGTATTAAATTTTTTTACGTTTTCTCCAAACCCCGTTTCTAAGCTTCAAGTTTTTCAAAACATATTCTCTTTTAATTAAGATGGATAAGTTTCTTTGGGTAAACTTTGTATAAAAAAGTTAGGAAACGGCCGCGTACGTCTGGCAACCGGGGCAAGAATTAACAGGAACGTTTGCATCTGAACTTTATCCTATAGAGAAATGAACGGCGCCGTGTGGCACCCAAAATTTTAGCGACTGTCATATATTTTCACTCACCTTCAGTGAACTCTTTAGTGTGTTTCACTCTCGCTAGTCACTCTTGAAGGGTGACTATTCTCCAGTGTCGACAGATTCAGTTTTTTTTTTTTTTGAGATTATTCCGGGTGTGACTATTTATCCTTGAGTTTCTTGCGAGGTTTCAGCAAGTGTGAGCTCCATGCTGGTGTTACAATCTTCTGCATGACATTAGCTATGTAGTATTTCTGGTCATGAATGACTGTTTATTGAGATTCCTCACGTTAATCTTAGACTCGCCAAATGTCCATTTCATGCCGACGTTACTAAACTGATGTGTGGTATACACAAATAACCCACACAGAGAAAGTGAAGCTTTTCTCTATGTGTGGTTTATTTTTGTATAGTTCCAGCTTAGTATTATGCTCACCCGTAGTCATTCCTACAGTATGTTTTTTTTTTTTTTTCATAAATCAGTTTTACAGTTTTTGAGTTATCCTACCTCAACTTACGTCAAATCCTGGCCCTAAGCTATATTTTCATTTCTCCATGATGCGACCCATAACAGTCGACATACACGCGGGCACGTACTTACTGCTATGTTAACAGGGGCAGCAGCTATAAGGAAAAATGCCTAACGGTTCCATTCATGCCGGGGTTCGAACTACTAACACTCAGTATGAGAGTCGAATGCTCTGCAAACCGAGCTACTTGACACCCTGTTCGCAGCCTCTGTCCTGCCAGTCTGTTCTCAGTGTCCGAACTCTTTTTTTTTTTTTTTTGTCTTCCCCAATTTTCGTAACTCTGAAATTGTTGGGGATAAAATTCAGTATCATTTGTCTTATCACTTCTGCAGTGTTTCCGTTCGTCTTTTAACTTTGATCATTTTATTTTCATTAATTTCACATTTGTGAATAGAGACATGTGTCTGTCTCTTCCAGCATATTGTTCACATACATCCAAAACAATTCCAGTCACGGTACTGATCTTTGTTGAACTCTTCTTGTTATATTGGTCCATTCTGATGTCTCCTCTTGTACCATAATAACTCCTCGTCTCCTTGTCAGGTATTCCTTGAAACAATTTTTTTTTATTTACAGTAACAGGAGCAGAGTTTTATTCGTTGTGTTCCTTGTCGGGTAATCATTTCATATTTAAATTGTTTAATATCTGCTAGAGTTGTAATATCTATTCCTTCCAATTTCCTTCCATTGTTTCAACACTCTGAAAGAAACACTTTCTAGTGTGCTTTCGGTTCAACTTTTTCCTAAAACAGCTGTGGCCTCTTATTTTCCCTAATAAAGACACTAATTTTTTTTTTCTGTTATTTCGTATCCTTAATGTCTTTATAAGCGGTTACTATTTCTCCCTTTCTAATTTTTTTAAGGAAAGAGAAAAATCATCAATTTTTTAACTTTAAAGGAAAAATAATTTTGCTTTAGCTCTGAAGCCAATAGGATTTTATATATATATATATATATATATATATATATATATATATATATATATATATATATATATATATATATATATATATATATATATTATATATATATATACATATATACTACTATATATATATATATATATATATATATATATATATATATATATATATATATATATATATATATATATATATATATATATTTAGGTGTGAACACCACACCACCGTTGCATACTTCAGTTTTGGCCTAACATACGATGTGAGCAACATTTTTCGCATTTCGGTCTCCATATGTTTGAAAGCTATTTCATAGTTTGCCAGTGTAGTTTATAAATATTTTTGTTATGGGACAAATCTTTATTTTTTAATAATTCATAAATCCTTCTTTCATACATTTTCATATTCTATAATGCATTCAGCATTTTTCAGATAGCTAGATTTCGCTTTCACCCATATAATTGCTTTCATCCATTGTATTGAATATTTCTCGAATAATTTGTACATCATATGCAAAAGTACTTAATTTTAATAGTATCTGGTTGTTGTCTATACAGATTATATACGTTTCTGTGGTGCTCCAATAATGAAGTTTTACAATGAAACCATTATTACTAGTGTGTGTGTGTGTGTGTGTGTGTGTGTGTGTGTGTGTGTGTGTGTGTGTGTGTGTGTGTGTGTGTGTGTGTGTGTGTGTGTGTGTGTGTGTGTGTGTGTGTGTGTGTACTTACCTATTTGCGGTTGCAAGCGTCGAATCACATAGTAGTGGTCTCTACTATGTCCACACACTGCTGCATGAGCTCTATTGTACCTATATATGGATTCTTCATCCACTACGTCACTCTCCTGATTGTTGCACTTCCTGACAACTCTGTGGCTGAAGAATTACGTCCTAATATCCTTCTGACTCATCTGGGTCTTCAACTTTCAGTTGTGACCCCTTGTTGCTGTATCCCATCTCTGAAACATTCTGTCCTTATCCAATTTGTCAATTCCTCTCAGTATTTAATGTATCGCTATCATGTCCTCCTGCTCTACCCTTTTCTCCAGTGTCTTCAGGTAGATTTCCCTTAACCTGTACTCGTAGGACATGCCCCTTAGCTCCATGACTATTCTTGTTGCAAACCTTTGCACTTTCTCTAATTTTTGACTTGCTTGACCAGATGTGGATTTCATACTGGTGCTGCATTCTCCAATATGGGCTTGACGTACAGGGTGTACAGAGTCTTGAACGATTCCTTGCCAAGGTGTCGAGACGCTATTCTTGGGTTTACCAGGCGCCTACACTGCAGCAGTTATTTGGATGATGTGCGCCTCAAGAGATATGCTCTGAATTATACGCACCCCAAGATCCTTTTCTTTGAGTGAGGTTTGTAGTCTTTGGCCCCCTAGCCTGTACTCTGCAGTCTTATTTGACCTTCCCCAATCTTCATGACTTTGCACTTGGTGGGATTAAACTCTAGGAGCCAGATGTTGGACCAGGCTTGCAGTATGTCCAGATCCCTTTGCAGTTCT
>NC_069400.1:30799787-30814787 GCF_026875155.1 Cherax quadricarinatus
CCCCATAAGCACAGTATCATCAGCAAAAAGTAACTGTGTCAATTCCATTTTGAATTTGATTCCCATAATTTAATCCCACCTCTCTCCCGAACACCCTAGCATTTACTTCTTTTACAACCCCATCTATAAATATATTAAACAACCCGGTGACATTACACATCCCTGTATAAGACCTACTTTTACCGGGAAGTATTCTCCCTCTCTTCTACACACCCTAACTTGAGCTTCACTATCCTCTATAAAAACTCTTAAACAGCATTTAGTAACTTTCCACCTATTCCATAAACTTGCAACATCTGCCACATTGCTCCCCTATCCCTCTATCATATGCCTTTTTTAAATCCATAAAAGCAATAAAAACTTCCCTACCCTTTTTCTAAATACTGTTCACATATATGCTTAAATGTAAACACTTGATCTACACATCCCCTACCACTCTGAAGCCTCCCTGCTCATCCGCATCCTACATTCTGTCTTACCTCAAATTCTTTCAATATTAACCCTACCGTTTTACTTTTTCCCGTTATACTCAGTAAACTTATTCCTCTAAATTTTTTACAATCTCTTTTGTTCCCCTTCCCTTTATATAAAGGGGGCTATACATGCTCTCGCCCAATTCCCTAGGTACCTTCCCCTCTTCCATAACATTTATTAAACAAAAGTACCAACCACTCCAACACTATATCCCCCCCTGCTTTTAACATTTCTCTCATGATCCCATCAGTTCCAGCTGCTTTACCCCCTTTCATTCTACGTAATGCCTCACGTACCTCCACCACACTTACATTCTGCTCTTCTTCACTCCTAAAAGATGGTATACCTCCCTGGCCTGTGCATGAAATTACCGCCTCCCTTTCTTCCTCAACATTTAAAAGTTCCTCAAAATATTCTCGCCATCTACCTAATACCTCCCTCTCCCCATCTACTAACTCCCCTACTCTGTTTTTAACTGACAAATCCATACTTTCCCTAGGCTTTCTTAACTTGTTTAACTCACTCCAAAATTTGTTCTTATTTTCATTAAAATTTCTTGACTAGTGCCTCTCCCACTCTATCATCTGCTCTCCTTTTGCACTCTCTCACCACTCTCTTCACCTTTCTTTTACTCTCCATATACTCTGCTCTTCTTATAACACTTCTGCTTTGTAAAAACCTCTCATAAGCTACCTTTTTCTCTTTTATCATACCCTTTACTTCATCATTCCACCAATCACTCCTCTTTCCTCCTGCCCCCACCCTCCTATAACCACAAACTTCTGCCCCACATTTTAATACTGCATTTTTAAAACTATTCCAACCCTCTTCAACCCCCCCACTACTCATCTTTGCACTAGCCCACCTTTCTGCCAATAGTCGCTTATATCTCACCCGAACTTACTCCTCCCTTAGTTTATACACTTTCACCTCCCTCTTACTTGTTGTTGCAACCTTCCTCTTTTCTCATCTACCTCTTACTCTAACTGTAGCTACAACTAAATAATGATCCGATATATCAATTGCCCCTCTATAAACATGTACATCCTGGAGCCTACCCATCAACCTTTTATCCACCAATACATAATCTAACAAACTACTTTCATTACGTGCTACATCATACCTTGTATATTTATTTATCCTCTTTTTCATAAAATATGTATTACTTATTACCAAATTTCTTTCTACACATAGCTCAATTAAAGGCTCCCCATTTACATTTACCCCTGGCACCCCAAATTTACCTACTACTCCCTCCATAACATTTTTACCCACTTTAGCATTGAAATCCCCAACTACCATTACTCTCACACTTGATTCAAAACTCCCCACGCATTCACTCAACATTTCCCAAAATCTCTCTCTCTTCTCTACACTTCTCTCTTCTCCAGGTGCATACATGTTTACTATAACCCACTTTTCACATCCAATCTTTATTTTACTCCACATAATCCTTGAATTAATACATTTATAGTCCCTCTTTTCCTGCCATAGCTTATCCTTCAACATTATTGCTACTCCTTCTTTAGCTCTAACTCTATTTGAAACCCCTGACCTAATCCCGTTTATTCCTCTCCATCAAAACTCTCCCACCCCCTATATATATATATATATATATTTATATATATATATATATATATATATATTATATATATATATATATATATATTATATATATATATATATATTATATATATATATATATTTTAGTCATTTTTCCTTCTCTTTTGTAAATCTTCTCTTGAAACAAGTAACATCCAGCAGAAATTTACTTAACAAAATTTGTCACTTAAATTATGTTTAATATTATATACTCTGTTGAAGTTAAAGTGTTGCGAAGCCTATGCTCTTAGTTGACAGCCTCACTCTCTTTGTTGGAGTTTAGATACTGAGAACCCAACCCCCTCCCCTCTTACTGTTGATGTTGGAAGACGGGATGCAGTGATGGTAATATTACAATCGAGTTCTAAAATTTCCACTAGGCACGCTCGTCCATTAATTTGTGTGTGCTATTTTTGTGTGGTGTGAGTCGCATGTTGGTCTGGAGCTCTCTTGGGCTCAACACAGCTGCACTTTCTCAACGTGTACTCACCTAGTTGAGGTTGCGGGGGCCGAGTCCGAGCTCCTGGCCCCGCCTCTTCACTGGTCGCTACTAGGTCACTCTCCCTGAACCGTGAGCTTTATCATACCTCTGCTTAAAGCTATGTATGGATCCTGCCTCCACTACATCGCTTCCCAAACTATTCTACTTCCTGACTACTCTGTGGCTGAAGAAATACTTCCTAACATCCCTGTGAGTCAACTATGTCGTCAACTTCCAACTGTGTCCTCTTGTTGCTGTGTCCAATCTCTGGAACATCCTGTCTTTGTCCACCTTGTCAATTCCTCTCAGTATTTTGTATGTCGTTATCATGTCCCCCCTATCTCTGTGTGTACACGTGTGTGTGTGGGGGGGATAAGCTATCACAATGTCGAGATGTTGCATGATTGTATTGCTTTCATTGTCCATCTATTCCGTGCTCAGGATTTGCGAGAATACTTCATGCATATTTCTTCACTGAACCTTTCAACCCAAATATTTATAATGTGTATGTTTATGCAAGTTTTTCTCTGGGTGTCTGTGGGTATAACTTCTGCTCTGTTGAGTTCATGCCAGCACCCACGTGCTCGAGTTTCTACCTAGACACACTAGCCCAGATATCCATCTGAAGAAAGAAAAGGTGGACCACGTACAACCTCTCATCCCGTCCACGAGAATCCTCCAGCTTCAAAGGTGAAGCAAGTACAGTCTCTCATCCCGTCCACGAGAATCCTCCAGCTTCAAAGGTGAAGCAAGTACAGTCTCTCATCCCGTCCACGAGAATCCTCCAGCTTCAAAGGTGAAGCAAGTACAGTCTCTCATCCCGTCCACGAGAATCCTCCAGCTTCATTGCTAGAGTTGATGCGAACGGAGTGTTGTGCCAGTTTGCCAAGAGTATTTCATGACAGTTTACCCTCCACTCTCAGCTCATGCACCCTCGTCTAGGTCTGTTGACCTTAGCCTTTGTCACCTTGTGTTTTGCAGTGAATTATAACATTCTGTCTTTTATTCCAGGCCAAATAAACTTCGTCTTTCAGTAAATATAGTTGATTTTACGTCTGAGAAGTGTTCGCAAGCGGGATGTAATTAAACATTCATAATTGTTTTGGTAGGAAATATCTGTATGAATTTATCATAAAATCGGTAAAACTTAAGAATATAAGAAAGAAGGAGCACTGCAGCAGGCCTACTGTCCCTACTGTCCATGTCACACCCACCCCACACCCACTTCAAATTCATTATTCAGTGACCAGAACAATTCGCAATTGGCTCACATACTGGAAACGAAACCAACACGAACCACGCAAGTATACACTAAATTAACACGCAGGCATACGCAAAATAAATGAACATATAATGAACACAGAGGTATAAAAGAAAACACCTGGCATGTAGGAAACGAATAGACATGTACGGGACACACTGGCATAAACGAAACACAGACCGACATGAGGTAAAAGCATATACACGATAAAAGTAAATGGGCATATAGTAAGCAAATAAGACATACACGAAGTAAACAAAGACATACACCAGAAAAACACAGGTATACATGAATCAAAGAAAGATATACACGAAACAAAGACATACACGAAGCAAGCATAGGATCACATGAACTAAACCAACAACAGCTACGATAAAACGGGTATGAATCTTGGTTTTGATAGTAAGGTCAATTAGACTGTTTTAATGTAGTTTTTTGAGCAATTATCACTTAGTAATTAATGGAAGAAAGTTTATTTGAAGACTATTACGTACCAATTTGCATGGATAATGTTACTTAAAGCGAGATATATGACATGGTTATATTTCTCTGTATGATTTTGAATCACACGGTGGCAATCACACGGTGGCAATCAGTTTGGGTATATAAAGGCTCCTAATGCTAGGAGAGTAAACCCAATAAAGGTAAGTTTAAAAGGCAGGACCAGGAGCTGAGACTCGATACCTGTAACCCTAAATGGTAGAGTGCAGATAGGTCAGAGCACACACACACACACACACAAACAAAGTTTAGTCAGAGAAGTGGCTATTGGAATTAAACCCCAACAAAAGCAAACTTGTGTAGGACCGGAAACCGAGTATAGACTCGGAAAATGCACTCTCAAAGAGAAAGAGTTATAGGTGAGAATTGTACCCAGCACATCCCCTAGGGTACACATCAACCAAATTCTGAATAATGGTAAATAAAAAAAATCAGAAATTTCAACATTCACTCATAACCCTATATAAGGCATACATCAGGCCTATCTTCCAGCCTACAGAATGGAGCCCTCGCCTGACAAAACACGTCAAAGAACTGGAAAAGTGTAGAGACATGCAACGAGACTATTTTCTGAAATTTGGGGGAATGAGACTGATATCAGAAGATAGAAGCTCATGAGAGAATAACGACATGCTGATCTTGTGTTCAGAAGAAACTCGGAACACCGCAAGTGGGAGGCAGCACTGGACGCTACAGTAACTTACGGGATCCATATTGGTAATAATATATTTGCTTTTGTTGGGGTTTAATTCCAGCAGCCACTTGTCGGACTAATTGTACTCATCTAATTGTGGTTACAGGGTCGAGTGTGAGTGTGTGTGTGTGTGTGTGTGTGTGTGTGTGTGTGTGTGTGTGTGTGTGTGTGTGTGTGTGTGTGTGTGTGTGTGTGTGTGCGTGCGTGTGTGTGTGTGCGTGTGTTTTGACCTATTTGTACTCTCCCATTATGGGAGAGTACGAACAATAATAATAATAATATTATTATTAGTTATACGGCGTCTTGGTAATGGTAGGTAATCCTTTTTTGGTATGAAGAAAGGAGTTGGTATTTCTAATTACTAAGATCAAGAACCCTTCCTCGGCATGAGGCACCTCTCCTTGTTGTGAGTGAACAACCCCGGCATCAATATTCCAGACCTGGCTCTGAGCTTCCCTTAATTAGACCATAATAAAAACAAACCCGTTTTTCCCTCTCTTAGTCTTTGGAACAAACGGTGTTTTTTTTCCTCCCTCTCGTTCTCACAATTGTTGGCATAATTAACGTAAAAGCTTAAAAACAGCCAACAAACGAGGCACGAATTCAGCGTTATATGGAGATATAAAAAAACAAGGGGGGTTGAATTTCCTGCCGTTTGAAACTGCAAGTCTTGTTTGTACATAGTCCAACAATTGGTGCGAATATCGCAAATTTTCATTTGCCTTAGTGGTACAGATAATACATTGTTTGGTTGAGTGTGAGTGTGTGTGTGTGCACTCACCAATTTGTACTCGTCTATTTGTGGTTGCAGGGGTCGATTCATACCTCCAGGCCCCGCCTCTTCACTGATTGCTACTAGATCCTCTCTCTCCCTGTTCCATGAGCTTTATCAAACCTCGTACTAAAACTATGTATGGTTCCTGCCTCTATTACGTCACTTTCTAGGTTATTCCACTTCCTGACCACTCTATGACTGAAGAAATACTTCCTAGTATCCCTTTGACTCATCTGAGTCTTTAACTTCCAATTGTGACCCCTTGTTTCTGTGTCCCATCTCTGGAACATCCTGTCTCTATCCACCTTGTGTGTGTGTGTGTGTGTGTTTTCATGCGTCTTCTATGTGTGTAGAGATTACGAGAGAGATACTAGGAGATACGCTTATCACGGTATGTTGACTAGCGTTATCACGCACAATGGGAAAAAAACTATTTTAGGCAAGCTGGAACGGTGTCGTATTCACTTTTCTTACACCTATATTCACTTTGGTGTTACGGTAATTCATGGAATATATATATGTTGTGCCGAATAGGTTAAACTTGCGATTTGGGCTTAAATAGCAACGCTCTTCCGAATAAGGCAAGCGAAAATTTGTGTATGGAATAATTTTGCAAAAATCATTCTGAACTTGACGAAAAAAAATACATTTCATTGTGTTTATTAAATTATTGTAATCTAAAATATGTATTGTTGGATTAGGCTAAATTAAAATACGCTTGTCATAGTAAAGTTATGTAAGTTTTCTAAGGTTCTTTTGGTACAAAATTATTAATTTATACATTAACATCAATAAAAAAATATATATCTTTAAAAGTACATGAGAAAATTTTAGAAAGGACTTAATTTTAAATGAGTTCTTGCTAATTGACCAGTTTTACCTATTCGGCACGACATTATATATATGAAGTCAAGAACTCTACTAGCTTTATTGCTAACACTTATGCACTGTTGTCTTCCCTTTAGATCAAGAGTCTCCAGAGTGCGGCGCCCAACAAGATTTTTTGCGACCCGCAGTAACTTGAAATACGTATTAATAAATAGTAAAACTAATAAACAGTAATTTTTAGTCACTTAAAGACTTTGATGCTTGTAGCAATTTATATGTCAAAATTTGATGAAGCCTTGTGTGTCGTATGTCACGAAACTGTTGCAGTTTTGAACGAGTACATTGTACGTCGTAACTATGAGACAGAACATACCAAGTTTTTCCCAGTTTACGGGAACACAACGTTCAGAAAAATGGGAGTGACGCATCACAATTCCTAGTATTTATCCATGGCGTCGATAATGAATATAATGTCACACAAGAATCGGCATCAATGCCCAGCACAAGTACCTGAGAAGACATCTTCAGAGAATTGCAAAATAACTGCATTAGAATACAACCTGCAGTGGAATAAACTTCAATGCTTGACAATTAATGGTGGAAAGAGCAAGTCTGGAGTGAAGAAAGGTTTGCTTGGCCAAGTCACAAAGGCTTGTGAGGATGGTGGATTCTCAAAGTCCATATTTCCGTACTGCGTTATCCATCAGCAAGCATTGTGAAGAAAATATGTGAAAGTCTTGCGTTCTGAAACCTGTTGTTTCACAGTGAATTTGATTCCATCTCACGGGCTTAATCATCGCCAATTTTGTGATTTTCTGAAAGTGATTCTGAGTTCGTTGACTTGCCTTATCGTAAAGCAGGTCTCTGGCCTACTTGTGGAAAGGTTCTATCACGATTCTTTCAGCTCAGAAAGGAAATTGATTTATTTCTCATAGATAAAAAAAGAGAGAAGTTAAGAGAGTGGTGAAGCAATGTAAAAAGAGAGCAAATGAGAGAGTGGGTGAGATGTTATCAACAAATTTTGTTGAAAATAAGAAAAAGTTTTGGAGTGAGATTAACAAGTTAAGGAAGCCTAGAGAACAAATGGATTTGTCAGTTAAAAATAGGAGAGGAGAGTTATTAAATGGAGAGTTAGAGGTATTGGGAAGATGGAAGGAATATTTTGAGGAATTGTTAAATGTTGATGAAGATAGGGAAGCTGTGATTTCGTGTATAGGGCAAGGAGGAATAACATCTTGTAGGAGTGAGGAAGAGCCAGTTGTGAGTGTGGGGAAGTTCGTGAGGCAGTAGGTAAAATGAAAGGGGGTAAGGCAGCCGGGATTGATGGGATAAAGATAGAAATGTTAAAAGCAGGTGGGATATAGTTTTGGAGTGGTTGGTGCAATTATTTAATAAATGTATGGAAGAGGGTAAGGTACCTAGGGATTGGCAGAGAGCATGCATAGTTCCTTTGTATAAAGGCAAAGGGGATAAAGAGAGTGCAAAAATTATAGGGGGATAAGTCGTTGAGTGTACCTGGTAAAGTGTATGGTAGAGTTTATAATTGAAAGAATTAAGAGTAAGACGGAGAATAGGATAGCAGATGAACAAGGAGGCTTTAGGAAAGGTAGGGGGTGTGTGGACCAGGTGTTTACAGTGAAACATATAAGTGAACAGTATTTAGATAAGGCTAAAGAGGTCTTTGTGGCATTTATGGATTTGGAAAAGGCGTATGACAGGGTGGATAGGGGGCAATGTGGCAGATGTTGCAAGTGTATGGTGTAGGAGGTAGGTTACTGAAAGCAGTGAAGAGTTTTTACGAGGATAGTGAGGCTCAAGTTAGAGTATGTAGGAAAGAGGGAAATTTTTTCCCAGTAAAAGTAGGCCTTAGACAAGGATGTGTGATGTCACCGTGGTTGTTTAATATATTTATAGATGGGGTTGTAAGAGAAGTAAATGCGAGGGTCTTGGCAAGAGGCGTGGAGTTAAAGATAAAGAATCACACACAAAGTGGGAGTTGTCACAGCTGCTCTTTGCTGATGACACTGTGCTCTTGGGAGATTCTGAAGAGAAGTTGCAGAGATTGGTGGATGAATTTGGTAGGGTTGTGCAAAAGAAGAAAATTAAAGGTGAATACAGGAAAGAGTAAGGTTATGAGGATAACAAAAAGATTAGGTGATGAAAGATTGAATATCAGATTGGAGGGAGAGAGTATGGAGGAGGTGAACGTATTCAGATATTTGGGAGTGGACGTGTCAGCGGATGGGTCTATGAAAGATGAGGTGAATCATAGAATTGATGAGGGAAAAAGAGTGAGTGGTGCACTTAGGAGTCTGTGGAGACAAAGAACTTTGTCCTTGGAGGCAAAGAGGGGAATGTATGAGAGTATAGTTTTACCAACGCTCTTATATGGGTGTGAAGCGTGGGTGATGAATGTTGCAGCGAGGAGAAGGCTGGAGGCAGTGGAGATGTCATGTCTGAGGGCAATGTGTGGTGTGAATATAATGCAGAGAATTCGTAGTTTGGAAGTTAGGAGGAGGTGCGGGATTACCAAAACTGTTGTCCAGAGGGCTGAGGAAGGGTTGTTGAGGTGGTTCGGACATGTAGAGAGAATGGAGAGAAACAGAATGACTTCAAGAGTGTATCAGTCTGTAGTGGAAGGAAGGCGGGGTAGGGGTCGGCCAAGGAAGGGTTGGAGGGAGGGGGTAAAGGAGGTTTTTGGTGCGAGGGGCTTGACTTCCAGCAGGCATGCGTGAGCGTGTTTGATAGGAGTGAATGGAGACAAATGGTTTTTAATACTTGACGTGCTGTTGGAGTGTGAGCAAAGTAACATTTATGAAGGGATTCAGGGAAACCGGCAGGCCGGACTTGAGTCCTGGAGATGGGAAGTACAGTGCCTGCACTCTGAAGGAGGGGTGTTAATGTTGCAGTTTAAAAACTGTAGTGTAAAGCACCCTTCTGGCAAGACAGTGATGGAGTGAATGATGGTGAAAGTTTTTCTTTTTCGGGCCACCCTGCCTTGGTGGGAATCGGCCGGTGTGATAATAATAAAAAATAGATAAAAATCAACCTGAACCACTTTTATCGACCTCTGACTGGCTTTGCAAATTGGCATTTTTTTTGCAGACGTGACAAGCCATATGAATCAATTGACTCTAAAGTTGCGAGGTAAAACAAATTTGTTATGTGGACTATTCGGGCATGTTAAGACATTCAGGGCAAAACTGAAGAACAGGTGAAAGTTTCTAACTCGGTTCATTTCCAATGTGAAAAATTTCCTGAAGAAAGAAGAAGCAGAATTTCCTTTTCCTTTGCAGCTGAACTCAGTAATTACAGAAACAATTTCAGAAACGGTTTCTAATCTTGATAGAAAGACAGAAATTAAGCTGTATCAAAATCCATTTGACTGGAGCAATTTGACAGGAAATTTAGAGTCAGGTGACTTTCTTGATACGATCCAGGATTGTTTTTTAAAACAGTTTGTGACAGAGCCAACTAGGGAAAATAACCTCCTTGACTTGGTTCTTGCCAGTAGGGAAACACTAATTAATAATCTTGAGGTTAATGATGAGCTTGGGGAAAGTGATCACAAATCACTCAGTTTTAATATATCATGGAATTCCCCTAATAATGGCAATCAAGTCTCCGTCCCTGACTTTCGCTTGGCTGATTTCATAGGACTGAAAAATTACTTAGGTGGGCTGAACTGGAATGACCTGACTAAGGGTCAGGTAGGTGGTGATGGTTGCCGATATGACGCTTTCCAGGGCATATTTTCTAGCTGCTCAGTCAAATTATGTTCCAAATAGGGAAATCAGATCAAACAAAAATGATCCTAAATGGATGAACAATAGATTAAAATATCTAATTGGTCAAAAGAGAGGCATATATAGGCAAATCAAAAGAGGAGAGAGGCAATTAAGAAATCGATATATTCAGTTAAAGGGAGAAATAAAAAAAAGGAATTAGAAAAGCAAAAAGAGATTATGAGGTTAAAATTGCAAGAGATTCGAAGACAAACCCCAAAAAGGATTCTTTCAGGTATACAGAAGTAAGATCAGGGACAAGATAGGCCCACTCAAAAGTTCCTCGGGTCAGCTCACTGACAGTGATAAGGAAATGTGTAGAAGTTTTAACACATACTTCCTCTCAGTTTTTACACAGGAGGATACCAGCGATATTCCAGAAATGATAAATTATGTGGAACAGGACGATAATAAACTGTGCACGATTAGGGTCACAAGTGACACGGTCCTTAGGCAAATAGACAAATTAAAACCTAACAAATCCCCAGGCCCTGATGAACTGTATGCAAGGGTTGTAAAGGAATGTAAAGAGGAGCTTAGCAACCTTTGGCTAATCTTTTCAACATATCATTACAAAAATGGCATGGTGCCAGATAAGTGGAAAATGGCAAATGTGATACCTATTTTCAAAGCAGGTGACAGGTCCTTAGCTTCAAACTATAGACCAATAAGCCTAACCTCCATAGTGGGAAAATTTATGGAATCAATAATTGCCGAAGCAGTTCGTAGCCAAACCCTTTTAAAAGCATAAATTAATCAACGAATCTCAGCATGGTTTTACAAAGGGGCGTTCCTGCCTTACGAATTTGTTAACTTTTTTCACTAAGGTATTTGAGGAGGTAGATCATGGTAATGAATATGATATTGTGTACATGGACTTCAGTAAGGCTTTTGACAGGGTCCCACATCAGAGACTATTGAGGAAAATTAAGGCACATGGAATAGGAGGAGAAATTTTTTCCTGGATAGAGGCATGGTTGACAAATAGGGCAGCAGAGAGTTTGCATAAGTGGGGAGAAATCAGAGTGGGGAAGCGTCACGAGCGGTGTTCCACAGGGGTCAGTGTTGGGCCCCCTGCTGTTCACAATATACATAAACGACATAGATGAGGGCATAAAAAGCGACATCAGCAAGTTTGCCGATGACACCAAAATAGGCCGTCGAATTCATTCTGACGAGGACATTAGAGCACTCCAGGAAGATTTGAGTAGACTGATGCAGTGGTCGGAGAGGTGGCAGATGCAGTTTAATATAGACAAATGCAAAGTTCTAAATGTTGGACAGGACAATAACCATGCCACATATAAACTAAATAATGTAGATCTTAATATTACGGATTGCGAAAAAGATTTAGGAGTTCTGGTTAGCAGTAATCTGAAACCAAGACAACAGTGCATAAGTGTTCGCAATAAAGCTAATAGAATCCTTGGCTTTTATCAAGACGCATAAATAATAGGAGTCCTCAGGTTCTTCAACTCTATACATCCTTGGTTAGGCCTCATTTAGATTATGCTGCACAGTTTTGGTCACCGTATTACAGAATGGATATAAATTCTCTGGAAAATGTACAAAGGAGGATGACAAAGTTGATCTCATGTATCAGAAACCTTCCCTATGAGGATAGACTAAGGGCCCTGAATCTTCACTCTCTAGAAAGACGTAGAATTAGGGGGGATATGATTGAGGTGTATAAATGGAAGACAGGAATAAATAAAGGGGATGTAAATAGTGTGCTGAAAATATCTAGCCTAGACAGGACTCGCAGCAATGGTTTTAAGTTAGAAAAATTCAGATTCAGGAAGGATATAGGAAAGTACTGGTTTGTTAATAGAGTTGTGGATGAGTGGAACAAAGTCCCAAGTACAGTTATGGAGGCCAGAACGTTGTGTAGCTTTAAAAATAGGTTGGATAAATACATGAGTGGGTGTGAGTTGGACCTGATAGCTTGTGCTACCAGGTCGGTTGCCGTGTTCCTCCCTTAAGTCAAGGTGACCTGACCTGACTAGGTTGGGTGCATTGGCTTAAGCCGGTAGGAGACTTGGACCTGCCTCGCATGGGCCAGTAGGTCTGCTGCAGTGTTCCTTCGTTCTTATGTTCTTATGTTCTTATGTCAGTTTCAGATGGAAATTATTTATCTCCAATTAGATGATAAGATGAAAGAAAGGTATAAAGAAGAAAATCTGATCCAATTTTGTAAATCTTTACAGCTTACACAGTTACCAAATTTGAAGCGATTTGCTTGTGGATTTCTATCAGTTTTTGGTACAACGTACCTTTGTGTACAAACATTTTCAAAAATGATGTATGTCAAGTCCAAATATCGCACAAAATTTAACTGATGAGCATTTGAAGTCCATTTTAATAACTGGCTCCTCAAGCTTGAAACCTCAGCTCAACAATATTTTGAAATTTAAAATCAAGTTCCATCATTCCTATTAATTCTATGCAAATTAATCTTGTGCCAGCTTTTCTCATCTGCAGTTCAGTAATTGATTATATTGTCAGAACACTGGCTAGTGTTTAACTTTTTTACTCATTATATATCATTTCTCAGTGTAAGCACAGTATTATTTCTTCATGTTATATTTCTCTTTTGTTCTGAATCATATCATACTGATTTCAAAAAGGACCCAAATAAAACTTATTCATTTATTTAAATTTTGTTTCGTTTATATTTTTAATAAGACTGATTTTTTCTATGGCCCACGAATATGTGCAAAATATACGATGTGGCCTTCGTAGTGGAAAGTATGGAGACTCCTGCTTTAGATTACCGATAACCAGAACTCCTAGGTCTTTTTCGCATTCATGATAACTGAGATATATATTGTTTAGTTTATGAGTACCAGGATCATTTTCTTCACCCATGACTAGAACGCTTCACTTGTCCACATCAAACTGCATTTACCACTTCTCCGACAACTGCATCAACCTATCCTGGCCTTCGAGTAGCGCTCTAGAATCCTCATCAGAATTCATCTGACGGCCTATTTTAGTGGCATCGCCAACTTGCCTGTCTATATTTATTCCATCATCTATGTCATTTATGCATATTGCGAACAATAAAGGACCCAACACTCATTGCTCAGGTGTGGAGTTAGCGTGGGAACGCTAACTCCACACCTGAGCAAACTTTCTGCCCGGTCCCCACCGGTCAACCAAGCCTCGATCAAGATTTTTCCCTCCCAGTCCGTGCGCCGATACTTTAGTCTCCTGTGTGGAACATTATTCAGTGAACACATTAATATACAGAGAGCGGCTCTATCCAATTCTGTTTTTATTACTGCATGTTCAATTACAGGATGAGTGGCGCTGTCCAATAAACACTATGAGCGAAAGTTAAACCAAAAAAAATTCTCTCCAGAGCCTCATTCATGTGTCAAGATCAGACAATTGATACACTCCTGGGTGAGGGTTATTATGGTTATATTTAGAGGTAAATACGAAACCAGCAGGAGTCATACTGTGCCTGGGGAGCGGGAAGTAATCAAGTTTGATCCGGGGAAGATGAGAGGTTGCTCATCTTCCCCGGATATTCCCCAGGTCGTCAACGAGTCCACTCAAGTCCTCTCCCCAATTTTGATTTTCATTAAGACACTGCACCTGATTTTCTGAAGATTAGATCCAGCATTCAGGGCAGAAATAGACATGTGTTTGACATCTCTGCCACCACTACACAAACACTATCACCAGTAAAAATAAATTGAAGAATAAGTGTGAGAAGTGAGTGATGGAGTAAAGGTGAGTGAAGGAAAGGAAAAGAGAGGTGAGTGAGGGGAGAGAGAGAGTAGTTGGGGTAGGGGAGAGAAAGGGGTGAGTGAATTGAGAAAGGTTAGAGATGGGTGAAGGAATGTAGGAGGTTCGACGAATGAGAGGTGGGACGAATGAAAGAGGATGTGTAAATGGAAGAATGTGCGTAGGTGAATGAGGGAGAGAGGGGCGAATGAATAAAAGGAGGGGCGAATCAGGAAAAAGATGGTGAGTGAATAGTAGGAAAAGCGAGGGGTGATGGGTAGGTCAGTCTTCTCACTAGGACAGTTTATTCACGTGTGTTATGTACAATCATACTGTACGTTCCACAGCGTTTAAAACAGAAAAAAACAGTACCGTCACTGCATAGACGACAAGCCTCTGCTTGTCGTCTGTGGTCACGGAAGATCTATCACTAATTGCAACGATTCAAAAAAAGCTACAAAATGGGAATATTAATGAGAAATTAAACATTTCAAGTGTAGAAATGTGAGAACAGAAGAGCAAAAAACAACTGGGAATATACAGCATCTGCGAAACGGGAGTTAATCATATCCTATCCAAGGAAAGGTAGGCAAGAAGTCTTGAAACTAAGTGTGTTCCAACTGAATAGATCAGAGGCAAAACCAAACAAAAAATTATTACTCGCATCAGTAAAGCACAGAATTCGCAATGAATGTTATCACATCAAGTTAAAATAACCAGCATCAGTTAAAGTTCCGTTAAATTCTCACTGTCTAAAGATTCTCAGAAATGTTCAGAAAGATCCCCATAGGCATCCCCGTAATTATAAAAACCAGAAGGAAAGTGAAGAGGCCTAATTCGTGGGAAAACGGTTAAAATAGATAC
>NC_069400.1:30819787-30839787 GCF_026875155.1 Cherax quadricarinatus
TGTACCATTGGCATAAAAACTCCAGAAGGTTTGGTGACACAGGATTTGCCTTCCATGAACCCATGCTGGTTTTCATTTATAATCTTGTCTCCGTTCCAGTGTTCCACCACTCTCCTCCTGATAATCTTCTCCATGACTTAGCACGACATACATGTCTGTATGTTTAGTGCCGTCATTCATGTTTCCTTTCTTACATATGGGGAATTACAGTTTGCTGTCTTCCATTTCTCAGTAGTTGCCCCAGCTCAGGGATGTGTTAAAGATTGTGGTTAGGGCACGCACAGCATCTCTCTGCTCTTCAAAAGACCCCCATGGGAGGATGTTTTCCCCGTTATCCCATCGCCTTTGAGGTATCAAGGTCCACTTACAGCTTCTGCACCTCCTCCTCGTTTTGGTCGTATGTCATCCCAACACTTGTTGGTATATTCCCTCTTGATGTTCCCTTCTGTGCTGTCTCCCAGAGCCCTTCTGTCCTCTACGGTAAAAACTTCCTTAAATCTCCAGTTTAGCTCGCTCACATAACGTCCCTGATCATTTCTTGCGAGTTCACCACCTTCTGTCCTCAGTCTGATCACCTGGTCTTTGTTGTCTTCCTCCTGATGTGGCTATACAACAGTTTACGTGTCATCTTGATTTCGATGCTATGTTTTTTCATACTGTCGCTGGGCCTCCCTCCTTACCTGCATACTCGGTTCCTTGCTCTGCGATTAATCTCCCCTTTTTTCATGTGTTCTCTGCTTTCTGTACTTTTTCCATTCTCAATTGCACTTTGCTTTTGCCTCCTTACACCGTCGGGTAAACCAGGGGCACGTTCTGTCTCCAATTGTTTCTGTGCCCTGGGAATAAACCTTTTCCCCACAGCCTCCTTGCAATTTTGTTGTTTACTTATTCCATCATTTAATTACATACTGCTTTCCTGCCAGTTCTCTGTCCCACGGAACCTCCTGCAGGGAAGTTCCTCAACCTTATGTATCCCCTCTTTGTGGGGGGGGTGTGGACTGGCTTTCCCATTCAACTCCTTTACTCTCGTCCACATGCAACTCTACTATTGTATTCAAAGCACAGAAACCCACGTGGTCACTAGCTACTAGGGGACTCTCATATGTGATGTCCTCAATGTCTGAACTGCCCAGGGTGAACACAACATCCCATCCTTGCTGGGTTAATCCTCCCCTCTCAACTCTGGTAGTTGTCCTTAACATGTATGGTGCATTAGGTTTTCCAGCACCACAATCCAACATCTTGGCTCACCATGTTTCAGGGACCTCCCATGAGGCTCCAGGTTTTCCCAGTCAATCTACCCTGTGGTTGAAATCCCCGATAACCATCCAACTTTGCTCCTGGCAGAGTGAGCTCATTCTTGCCACCTCATTAAGTGTTGTCCATCATTGCTCTGTTGCTCCTCTTCATATTTCCTCTCTTGCCTCCTGCAGTTCTTGGTGGATATAATCACTGCAAAACCACCTTGTTGCTCCCCAGACTGAAGTGTACCTACTATGTATCCCTTTCTTTCTCCTGTCTCGTCTATGCCTCCCATTTTCCCTCGAATTTCATCGGTTTTTTTAACGAGCCAAAGCAACCAACCCCTCCTCCCCCTCTGGCCCCTTCTATCTTTCCTCATGATCTGGTATCCAGGTGGGAAGATTGCATCTGTTAATGCCTCCGTGAGTTTTTTTACTGTAACTGCTATGATGTCTGGGGACTTCTCATTTTGGGTGTGGTGTGTGAGAGAGAGAGAGAGGAGAGAGAGTAGAGAGAGAGAGAGAGAGAGAGAGAGAGGAGAGAGAGAGAGAGAGAGAGTGAAGAGTGTGTATCTCAGCTAGTTGTACTCCATCTAGTTAGGTTGCCAGGGGTCGAGTTCCCAAGCTCCTGGACCCCGCCTCTTCACTGTCGCCTACTAGGATCACTCTCCCTGAAAAAACCGTGAGCTTTATCGTACTCTGCTTAAAGCTACATCGCTTCCCAAACTATTCCCACTTCCTTACTATCTCAGTGGCTGAAGAAAGTACTTCTTCACTTCCTTCTGTGATTCCTCTGTGTCTTCAACTTCACAACTGTGTCCCTTGTTGCTGTGCCCATCTCTGGAACTCCTGTCGCTTGTTCCTCCTTGTCAATTCCTCTCAGTATTTTGTAATGTCGTTATCATGTCCCGCCCTATCTCTCCGTCCTTCAGTGTCGTGTCAGGTTGAGTTTCCCCTAACCTCTCCTCGTATGCAGATACCTCTTAGCTCTGGACTAGTCTTGTTGCAAACCTTTGCACTTTCTCTAGTTACTTTACGTTGCTTGCTAGGTGTGGGTTTCTCAGACAGTGGCCACATACTCCAATATGGGCCTAACGTACACGGTGTACAGGGTTCTGAACGATTCCTTATTATAAGATGTTCGGAATGCTGTCTGAAGGTTAGCTAGGTTGTCCATAAGCTGCAGGCAGTATTGGTGTGATGTGGCGCTTCAGATGTGCCTTGTGTTATACCACACGCCCAAAGAACTTTTTCCTTGAGGACGTTTGTAGTCTCTGGCCCCCTAGACAGTAATTCCGTCTGCGGTCTTCTTTGCCCTTCCCAATCTTCATGACTTTGCCTTGTTGGGTCGAACTCCCTGGAGCCCAATTGCTGGACCAGGTCTGCAGCCTGGTCCAGCTCCCTTTGTATTTTCTGCCTGGTCCTTCAGCGAATGAATTCTGGCTCATTCAACCTCACGTCATCTGCAAAACAGAGTCGTGAAGCTGATGTATGCGTGTGGTTCACAAATACCAGAAACCAGCAACTGGTCCCTAGTGACTGACCCCTGTGGACCCCCGTTGGTCACAGGTGCCCACTCAGACACCTCGCCACGTACCATGACTCGCTGCTGTCTTCCTGACAAGTATTCCTGATCCAATGTAGTGCTTCCCTGTTATCCCTGCTTGTCCTACAGTTTTTGCAGCTATCTCTTGTGGTGGAACTGTGTCAAACGCCTTCTTGCAGTCCAAGAAAATGCAATCCACCCACCTCCTCTCTCTCTCTTGTCTTTTCTGCTGTCCACCATGTCCATAGAAACTCAGTTGGTTTGTGACATGATTCCCGTCCCTGAAACCATGTGGGGCTGCTGTTGATGAGATTCATTCCTTTCTAGTGTTCCACCATCTTCTTCAGATAATCTTCTCCTTTACTTTGCAATACTATCACATATCCACAGTGACACTGTCGTCGTTTAGTGCTTCATGTCTGTCTCCTTTTTTAAAGATTGGGACTACAGTTGCTGTCCTTCCACCCTCAGGCATTCTACCTGTTTTCGATAGATGTATTGAATATTTTTGTTAGGGGTAAAGCACATAGAGCCTCTGCCTTCCATCTCTCAGGACCCATGGAGAGATGTTATCTGGCCCCATTGCCTTGAGGATCTAGCTCACCAGAAGCCTCTCACTTCTTCCTCGGTTGTGTGTACTGTGTCCAGCACTTGGTGGTGTTCCCCCACCTCTCCGTCCTTTCTGGAGCCCTTCTGTTCCTCTCTGTGAGCACTTCTTTGCATCTCTTGTTGGAGTTCCTCACACTACTTCACGGTCATTTCTTGTTGTCTCTCCTCCTTCCTTCCTTACCTGATTCTGGTCCTTGACTGTTGTTTTCCTCAGATGTGGCTAATGACGTTTCGGTCAGATTGGCTTTCACAGCTATGTCGTTTTCATACCGGTCGTTGGGCCTCTCTTATCTGTGCAATATCCATGTTTTCTGGCTCTACGGACTGCTCTCCTTATTCCTCCTGGTCCTTTGCTTCGATACTTCTTCATCCCTGGTCACACTTGGTTTTTTGCCTCCCTGCATCCTTTGGTGAGACCTGGCTCATCCTGGCTTTTCATTATTCCTTTTACCGTTGGGTACAAACCTCTCCTCAGCCTCCTTGCACATTGTTGCACATATTCCTTCATCACATTAACACGTTGGTTCCCTGCCAGTTCTCTGTCCCATTGGAACTCCGTTCAGGATAGTTCCACAATTCCCGTGTAGTCCCGCTTTCTTGTAGTTTGCTTCATTCTCGCCCTGGCCTTCCTGCTTGCCTTCCCCCCTCCGACTTGTAGCTCTACTGTGTATTCGAAGCTTAAAACCACATGATCGCTGGCCTCAAGGGGTCTTTCATATGTGATGTCCTCAATATGTGTGTGTGTGTGTGTGTGTGTGTGTGTGTGTGTGTGTGTGTGTGTGTGTGTGTGTGTGTGTGTGTGTGTGTGTGTGTGTGTGTGTGTGCGCGGGTATGTACTCACCTAGTTGTACTCAGTTGTGGTTGCAGGGGTCGAGTCACAGCACCTGACCTTGCCTCTTCACTGGCCGCTACTAGGTCACTCTTTCTGCTCCATGAACTTTATCATACCTCTTCTTAAAGCTATGTATGGATCCTGCCTACACTACATCACTTCCCAGACTGTTCCACTTTCTGACAACTCTGTGACTGAAGAAATACTTCCTAACACCCCTGTGCTTCATCAGAGTCTTCAACTTCTAACTGTGACCCCTTGTTGCTGTGTCCCATCGCTAAAACATCTGCCTCTATCCACCATGTCGATTCCTCTGAGTATTTTATATGACGTTATCATATCCCCCTATCTCTCATGTCCTCCAGTGTCGTCAGGTCGATTTCCCTTAACCTTTCCTCCAAGGACATTTCCATTAGCTCCGGGACCAGTCTTGTTGCAAACCTTTGTACTTTCTCTAACATCCTTACGTGCTTGGCTAGGTGTGGGTTCCAAAATGGTGCTTCATACTTCAGTATAGGCCTAACGTACACGGTGTACAGGGTCCTGAACGATTTCTTATTGAAATGTCGGAATGGTATTCTTAGGTTTGCTAGGCGCCCGTATGCTGCAGTAGTTATTTGGGTTATATGCGCCTCAGATGTGCCCGGTGTTATACTTACACCAAGATCCTTTTCTTTGAATATAGTTTGTAGTCTCTGGTCCCCTAGACTGTACTCCGTCTGCTGTCTGCTTTGCCGTTCTCCAATCTTCCTGACTTGGTGGGGTTGAACTCCAGGATCCAGTCTCTGGACCAGGCCTGCAGCCTGTCCAGATCCCTTTGTAATTTTTCCTAGTCCTCGTTCGATTGAATTCTTCTCATCAACTTCACATCATCTACAAACAGGGACGTCCCACTTCCGTCATGTCGTTCACACATCAAAATCAGCCCTTCTGGCCACTTCAGCCAGTGTCAACTGTCACTCTGTTACTCTCATCATACTCTTGCCTGGGCCTTCTGCCGTTCTCTGGTGGGTTATACATCACTGCAATTACCATCTTGTTACCTCCAGACTGAAGTGTTCTTATTATGCAGTCTTCTGTTTCTCTGTCTCCTGTCTCCAGCTCATCAAAATTCCAATGGTTTTTGACAAGAAGTGCACTTCTGCCTCCTCTGTTTTTTCTCAGGATCTGATATCCCATTGGAAAGATGGCATCTGTTATCATTCCTGTGAGTTTGGTTTCTGTGAGAGCTATGATGTCTGGTGATGCCTCTTTGATTATTTCGTGCCACGCTTCCCACTTGTTCGTTATTCCATCAGCGTTGGTGTACCATACCTTCAGTTTCCTCTTCAGCACTGTGTTCTGGGGGGTCTATAGAAGTGTTGGACCTGGCAGTGTGCTGTGGAACTCTACAGCATAGTGTGGTGTGGGGGCTGTAAGTTTGAATTGTTGGTTGTGTTGGGATAGCATGTTTCACTGTTGGTTTTTGAGAGTGGTTGTGTGCGTGCTTGAGTTTGTTGCTCTGCCCTGCTCTGGTTGTCCTTTGGTGACTCTGTCCATGTCTCTCTTCCTAGCCCCTTCCGTTTCTGTCTCCTCTTCCTTAGCTGCTGTCGTTCTGTTCTTGTTCTGTCGCCGTCTAGCAACACGTGTTACACGTGTGTGTGTGCGCGCGCGTGTGTGCGCGCGCGTGTGCCCGTTGTGTGTGTGTGTGTGTGTGTTTGTGTGTGTGTGTGTACTCACCTATTTTGTGGTTGCAGGGATCGAGTCATAGCTCCTGGCCCCGCCTCTTCACTGATTGCTACTAGGTCCTCTCTCTTCCTGCCCCATGAGCTTTATCACACCTCGCCTTAAAACTATGTATGGTTTCCGCCTCCACTACTTCACTTTCTAGGCTATTCCACGGCCTGACCACTCTATGACTGAAGAAATACTTTCTAACATCCCTTTGATTCATCTGAGTCTTCAACTTCCAATTGTGACCTCTTGTGTCTGTGTCCCATCTCTGGAACATCCCGTCTTTGTCCACCTTGTCTATTCCGCGCAGTATTTTATATGTCGTTATCATGTCTCCCCTGACCCTCCTGTCCTCCAGTGTCGTCAGGCCGATTTCCCTCAACCTTTCTTCGTAGGACAATCCCCGTAGTTCTGGGACTAGTCTTGTTGCAAACCTTTGCACCTTCTCTAATTTCTTGACGTGCTTGACTAGGTGTGGATTCCAAACTGGTGCTGCATACTCCAGTATGGGCCTGACGTAAATGGTATACAGAGTCTTGAACGCATCCTTGCTGAGGTATCGGAACGCTATCCGTAGGTTTGCCAGGCGCCCGCATGCTGCAGCAGTTATCTGATTGATGTGCTCCTCAGGAGATATGCTCGGTGTTATACTCACCCCCAGATCTTTTTCCTTGAGTGAAGTTTGCAGTCTTTGGCCATCTAAATTATTATATTGTGTCTGCGGTCTTCTTTGACCTTCCCCAATCTTCATGACTTTGCATTTGGCAGGGTTAAACTCAAGAAGCCAGTTACTGGACCAGGCTTGTAGCCTGTCCAGGTCTCTTTGTAGTCCTGCCTGATCCTCATCCGATTTGATTCTTCTCATTAACTTCACATCATCTGCAAACAAGGACACTTCTGAGTCTATCCCTTCCGTTATGTCGTTCACATATACCAAGAACAGCACAGGTCCTATGACTGACCCCTGTGGAACCCCGCCTGTCACAGGCGCCCACTCTGACACCTCATCACGTACCATGACTCGTTGTTGCTTCCCTGTCAGGTATTCTCTGATCCATTGCAGTGCCTTTCCTGTTATGTGTGCCTGATCCTCTAGCTTTTGCAGTAACCTCTTTTGAGGAACTGTGTCGAAGGCCTTCTTGCAGTCCAAAAAAATGCAGTCGATCCACCCCTCTCTCTCTTGTCTTACTTCTGTCACCTTGTCATAAAACTCTAGTAGGTTTGTGACACAGGATTTTCCTTCCCTGAAACCGTGCTGGTTGTCAATTATTACACTTGTTTCTTTCCAGGTGCTCCACCACTCTCCTCCTGATGATCTTCTCCATGACCTTGCATACTATACACGTTAGTGATACAGGTCTGAAGTTTAGTGCCTCATGTCTGTCTCCCTTTTTAAAAATTGGGACTACATTTGCCATCTTCCATACCTCGTATTTGATCTTCCTGTGTCTAGGATCTCCTGTCTGTCTTCTCCATCCCCTCTCTTTCCTCCTTTCGCCTTTGTACCATCTCTCTCAGTTTCTGCCTTTCTTCTTGTGTTCTGTCGCGGTCGAGATACACCTTCCTGTATGCTGGCATGTCCCTTAATTGTGCTTTCTCCTGCAGGATCCTGTTCCGAGTCGATTCTGCCTTGAAGGTCACTTTCACTGGCCGGGTTCTTTGTTTCACAAACCCCCCTATTCTCCGAAAATTTTCCAGCTGGGTCATGTCGTCTTCTCCTATTGCTTTCATGATGCTGTCAATTGCTTTTTTTCCCCTTGTTTTCTTTCTTCATATGTTTCCCCTTCAACTTCCTGGAGCCCATACACAAAGACTGACCTCACCCTTTCATTCTCCCACTGCATATCCCTGTGTATCCCCTCATTCAATTTGGTTTCCTCCATTGCAGCTTTCCTTTCTTCAGTTTCACTTCTCGGCTTTCCCTGGGCTCTGCTATGGACTGTTAGGGCCTCCACATATAGCTTAGCTCTTTCATTTACTACAGTCTCCACTGACTGAGCTTCTACATGCAGTTTTGCTCCTTCTTTCCCTACAGTCCCCTTATTTGTGACTGAGGTAGCAGTCTCTGTTGTCAATCCCAAAATGTTCTTTAGTTCTTTAGGCTGTTTCAGATTTTTCAGTTCCTCTTCTAAACTCATTATCCTGGCCTCTGCTTTTTGCTTGCACCTCCCCTTCCCTTTCCTTCTAGAACAAGCAATGTGAAGTTATTTTCTTTCAAAAACTCAAACAGTAAAGGGTTTTATAGAATTGGCTAAGTCTACTAAGTATTTAATTTTCCAAGAAAATGGTGTATATCTACATATTTTGGGCATAAGACACAACAATATCATCAACCATATCTATGAAACCATTTAGCTTATTAGGGAGGATTGTGTTTAAGTTCAACCTTGTTTCAAAAAATTCCATGTATAGGTTTACTAAGAACAGGTGAAGAGAAAAAAAAAAAAAACAAAAACATAGAGGAACACATAGACTTGGTTGATAAATTAAGCTCCTTGACTGGACTTAAATGATTTTAACATTGTTAGTTTTGAATCGTTAGTAGACAACATTCATCGCCCCCCCCCCCCCCCCGCGGCGCGTCCCACTCCAGTTCCTGTTGATGATTTATTAAGTTTCTTTATCTGAAAGAACTCGTTAAAAACTTTGATTTACCATTGCCAGTTTACTATCATTAAACTTATTAAAACACTTGCATAGTTGATGCCAAATTTTGTATTTAAAGATAAGGTTTTACACTCAGAAGTTTGGTTATGGCATGGGAAATCCTCTTTCACTGTTCATAGTACCTGAGAGTACCATGGAATTTTTTGCAAACAAGGTTTGCTTAACATAATACTCCTAATAGAGCTAAATGGTTCAGATATGTTGTGATTTTTGTCACTGTACTCTAATTGCCAAAAATGTAGATATCCACCATTTTCTTGCGAAAATTGAAATAGCTTAGCCCATTCTATAAAACTTCTACTGTGGAAGGTACTGAGATCAATAAACTCATTGCCTTTTCTAGATGTTTTAAGTATTAAGGGTAATAATGGAATTAAATTTTTAAATTTACAGAAAACCTACAAAATAAACTGTTCCTATGTCCTACTATTATTTCCTCGCATCAAGATAGAGTCAAACTGTCTGTTTTCTCATCAATGTTTTTTAGAGCTTTACGATTGTATTCCTGAGTTTCAAGTGAGGAAATAATCCAAAATTATATGAAATTAGGTAATGATTTAAAATACCCAAGAAATGTTAATTGATAATTTTTTAAGTTGATAGAAACCACTTTATAATCAAAAAGGGGCAACCAGCCTTAAAGATATGTTGGTTTCCCTTACCATGAAAACTGGGTTGATATGCTTCTCTTCTTAAGACTTTTAATATTTAAAGTTGTATTCAAAAATCTTGATCAGTTAAAAAACTTTGGGATAAGAATTACCCCCAAAATGCTGATGGATGTGTCTTTAAGACTCCTTGTGAAAATTTGCGATAAAGTTTATTACGGTCAAACTGGTAAAATCTCGAAACTAAGATTAAAACAACATAAATATAGCATTAGAACTGGGACTAAGATTCCAATGCTCTATTTATTCATGTAAGAGATTTAACCATCCAAATTGATTTTTCAAAAAGTGAGAAAGTAGATATCAAAGCAAGTCCATGGTTCGAAAGGAAATATTTTAGAATCTTGTTTCATAAAAAAAAGCAGTTTTGACAATTAATATGAATATTTCCTTTTTGGTTTATATAACATTAGATCCATTTATAATAATAGAATTTGGGAAGAATTTAATATAATACACTGGGAAAATAAATAGCTTGGGGTGTGAGATTTGCAAGGACCTTATCCAAGTTTGGTCCCGTGCGTCAGTGTTTAACGTGTGGGGATCTGATCAGTGAGGTGCTGGCCGGACCACCTTATATAGCTTCCTTGGATGCTTCTCTTTCATAGTTCCTTGATAATGTGAGTAGTCACGAAAAGCGCTTGGAATTTCTTATTCTTCTGAGTGGTTGTTTTTCTATATATATAATATATATATCAATATATATATATCTATATATATATATATTAGATATATATTTATTAAATATATATATATAATATATTTTATATATATATTATATATATATATATATGTAATATATACCATTCTAACAAATATGTACACATCTCGCTTAGCTTCCAGGCCTTTTCTTTTGTGATAAAGAATGGCTCCCCACACCCAATGTCCAGCAGTGGGTCTGCCCATCCCCAACTGACGTCAGGTTTGCTAATATCTTTTCTCCATGACGGCAATGTTATAGAGAAGGCGTTCGCCGTGGGGTTCTATTTCACAGAAATTATACATGTTGAAGCAAACCTCAGTTTAAATATGAATTCTGCATCCCAAAATTAGTTAGAAACACGCGTTTTTAAACATGAACTAAAAATATGTTGGCAGTGTTATGAAACATTTTAAAACCACAAAGAAATACATTCGCCGAATTTGGATCCACGCTGATTACTGTACAAGTGGGGATGCCAACTTGATGAGCAAGGTAATGAAAAATAGTGTCAGCAAAACATACACACAACGAAAGAGATGACGGAATAAACCAGCAAGACTGGACGTGGTACTCACGTTAGGCGCCTATCAGACTTTGGCATAGTAGATTCCTGAGAGACCTGTTTAAAGTGATTAGCAGATATAAGACACTAAATTTACAATGACTTGTGGAAGTATACGTCTAGAGAAGATACCAGATAGGGAAAGAGAGAAATGAAATTTCAAAAGAGGAGATTATCCAAAGATTAGGAATTCCCGAATGTTGCATAATAAATTCAATTCAAGTTTAGTCTCTATAAGGGTTACAATGTGGGGTTTACCAGACTTTGGGTATTGTGTGGGTTTAATGTTATAAAATACTAATTACAGAGGGGGCACTAGGACACCTAGCTGGCTCAGGGCATTTCTGAGCAGAATTAGATTAATTCTTAACATTTAAATCCTTACAGATTATGGTATTAAGGCTAAGTGATTACATCTAATTTGTGAGTTTAGCACTGTGATGCTTTTGTTTTGGGCACAATACACAAAGTGTTCTATATTGGAATATCATAGGCAAACTTTTGACTAGTTAGGATTTATTATTTTAAGATTAAGATTAGTATTTCTGGGTTTATAGTCAGTGAGTGTAATTGGAACCACCAGGTGGTTATTCATGTGTTAGTTGTCGGGGTGGATCAGGGAGATTAAGATGCTTTCTAAACTGTAGGTTTTGAAAGTGATGAAATGTGTTGCAGTTCTAGAGTTTTCATGGTGGGTGTTCCAGATTTTTGGGGTCTTTGAAATTCATTGAATTTTTGTAAAGGTTTGTCGAACACGGGGAATGTTCTAGAGATGTTTGTGTCTGGTGTTAAGCCTGTGGATCCTGTCACACTATCAAGAAAGCAATTTTAGGCCAAGTTTAATATTGAAATTTAAGGTCCTGTAGATATAGACTGCACAGTAGTAAGTGTGGATGTGCTGAACAGGGAGTAGTTTGATTCTATGAAGACGTGGGGGGGGGGGGGTGTTGCCCGGGTGGGATTCGTGACTATTCTTGCTGCGGCTTTTTGTTAGGTTATTATTGGCTTTAAGTATGTTGTTGCTGCAGTTAAACCCCAAGCACAGGTAGCATAGTGTGACGTATGAATATATAAGTGAATGGTTTCTAGTGTGAGAAGGGCAGTTTGCGGCTCGTTAGTATCGTATCTTGGAGAGGATCCCACCGTTTGGATACTTTTTGAGTTATGTGTTGGTATGGGGTGCTGAAAATTTAGGTTGCTGTCGAAGTATAGGCCAAGGAATTTGCCCTCATTATGTCTGGCAATTAGGTGTTGTCGTTTCTTAATGTTAAGTTGCGCCAACACTGCTCTGCTACCAAAACATAATATAGTAGGTTTCTGCCAGTGTTAGTGTAAGTTTATTGGGCTGTCATCAAAGTCGATATTTTAGAACAAGCTCCTACGTTAACAATGGTGTCGCAGGGTGCAAAGAGTTTATCAAACCTTCGTATTAAAAATGTGTATGGTTCTGCCTCCACTACGTCATTTTCTAGGCTTATTTCCACTGCCTTACAACACTATGGACTGAAGAAATACTTCCTATCTATCTCTTCTGGAATTTCATTTGTGGTCTTCAATTTCAATTGTGGCCTCTTGTTCTGTGTCCCCTCCTGGTACATCCTGTCTTTGTCCACCTTGTCTATTTCCACGCAGGATTTTATACAGTCGTTATCATGTCTCCCCTGACCCTCCTGTCATCCAGACTGAGGTCAGGCCCGATTTCCTTGAATCTTTCTTCATAGGACATTCCCTAGCTCTGGAACTAACCTTGTCGCAAACCTTTGTACTTTCTCTAGTTTCCTGACGTGCTTTATCAAGTGCGGGTCCAAACAGGTGCTGCATTTATCTCCAGTATGGCCTGACATAACGGTGTACAGTGTCTTGACTGATTCCTTACTAAAGGTGTGTCGTGTGTGTGTGTGTGTGTGTGTGTGTGTGTGTGTGTGTGTGTGTGTGTGTGTGTGTGTGTGTGTGTGTGTGTGTGTTTGTGCGCACGCGCCTGGGTATGTGCGTGTGCATATGTATCCCTGCTTTAGCCCTGACATTACTCACTGAGATAGGTGGCTGGGAGTGGCAAAAGCTCTTGTGAGTGGAAGTGTTTTCACTCTGTGTCGATGATGACGGTGTTGTGTTCTGGCAGACAGCATTAACCCTCTCCTGTAAATCACCTGAAGAGGCTGGCTTGTACCTCTCACAGAGACACGTCCCTTGGACAAAACTATACGTATACATTTTTGCCTTTCGTATATTCCCTAGCAGATGCTGTTGTTCACATAAAAGTCACAACACCTTGGCTGGAAAAATTCACAAATAACGTAAACTTTGGGAAGCAAACTTCAGACGACGTTTCGGTTTAACCTTGACAGTCATTAACCTACACCTGAGCGAGAAAGTGGAGGAAAAAACAAGAAGATAGGTTCCCGTAAATGAATTTGATCGTAAACGCCACGCAAGCGCACATTTGCTTTTCTATAAGGCAAATTTTCACTCGTGAAAATGCTCACAGGAACCTCAACAAAGCACTCTCTCTTCCCAGGACTAACAAAGCACAGTTTCTTCCCCAGGAGTAACAAAACGCCTTTCACTCAACCCCATTAATTTCACTCACACACAAATGTGAGCAACTCGTGTGTGGTGAGGGGTGCGAGTGTGTGTGTACTCGCCTAATTGTGGTTGTAGGGGTCGAGACTCAGCTCCTGGCCCCGTAAGTGTGTGTTGTGTGTGTGTGTGTGTGTGTGTGTGTGTGTGTATGTGTGTGTGTGTGTGTGTGTGTGTGTGTGTTGTGTGTGTGTGTTGTGTGTGTGTGTGTGTGGGTGTGTGTGAGTGTGGGTGTGTGTGTGAGAGTGTAGGAGTGTGTGAGAGTGTTGGGGGTGTGTGAGAGTCGGGTGTGTGAGAGTAACAGTGTGTGTGAGTGCGGAGATTTGTTGTGTGTGAGAGTGGGGTGTGGTGTGAGAGTGCGGGTGTGTGGAGAGGTGTGAATAGGAGAGTGGGGTGTGAGAGTGTGGTGGTGTATGAGAGGTGTGAGGGGTGAGTGAAAGAGTGGGTGTGAGAGTGTGAGTGTGTGAGTGCGTGTGTGTCGAGTGACACGTCGTGTGTGGTGTGACGGTTGTGTAGTGAGGTGTGAGTGTGGAGGGGGTGTGAGAGTTTGAGGTGTGAGTGTGTGTGTTGTGAGTGTGTGGAGGTATGCGCGAGTGTGTGGAGGAATGCGAGGTGTGGAGGAGAGGATTGTGCGAGGAGTGTGGGGGTGTGTGATAGTGTTGGGCGGGCGTGAGAGTGTGGGTGTGGTGTGTGAGAGAGTGGAGTGAGTGTGGAGTGTGCGGGGGGGTGTATAAGAGTGCGTGTGAGGTGTGTGAGTGCGGGTGTGAGAGTGTGGGCGTGTGTCGAGAGTGTGCGGGGTGTGAGAGTCAGGAGGTGGTGAGAGGGTGGGTGTGTATGTGAGTAGTGTGGGGTTGTGTTGAGGTGTTGGAGTGTGGAGAGTGTGGGGTGTGTGAGAGTGTGGGGGTTGTCTGAGAGTGTGGGGAGTGGGGGAGTTGTGAGTGCTGCGGGACGTGTGTGTCGAGAGTGTGGGTGGTGTGATGGTGAGGGGTAGGAGCCTAGAGTCAGTGTGGGGATGTGTGAGTGTTTGGGTGTGAGAGTGTGGAGGGGAGTGAGTGTGTGGGGGTATGAGTGTGGGTGGGTTGTGTTTGTGAGTGTGTGGGGATGTGAGTGTGGTGGTGTATGAGTGTGGGTGGGGGTGAAAGTTGTGGGGGTGATGAAAGTGTGGGGGGTGTGAAAGTGCTGGGGGGTGTGTGAAAGTGTGGGGGTTTTGTGAGTGTGGGGGGTGTGTGAGTGTGGGTGGTGTTGTGAGGTAGTGGGGGGTTGATTGAGAGTGAGGGGGTGATGTTGTGAAGAGTGTGGATGTGTGTGATGAGAGTGTGGGGGTGTGTTAGATTGTGGGTGGGTGTGAAGTGTGGGGGACTGTGTGAGAGTGTGGGGGGGGTGTGTGAGAGTGTGGGGTTGTGTGGAGTGTGGTGGGTGATGTGAGACTTTGTGTGTGTGTGTGTGTATGTGTGTGTGTGGGTGTACTCAACCTAAGTTACTCACTAGTGAGGTTGCAGGGGTCGAGTCCATGCTCTGGCCCGCCTCTTCATGGTCGCTACTAGGTCACTCTCCCTGAACCATGAGCTTTATCGTACCTCTGCTTAAAGCTATGTATGGATCCTGCCTCCGGTACATCGCATTCCCAAACTATTCCACTTCCTGGACAACTCTGTGGCTGCAAGAAATATTCCTAACATCCCTTTGTCATCCGTGTCTTCACCTTCCAACTGTGTCCTCCGTGTTGCTGTGTCCAGTCTCTGGAACATCCTGTCCTTTGATCCACCTTGTCCAAATTCCTCTCAGTATTTTGTAAGTCGTTATCATGTCCCCCTATCTTTCCTTGTCCTCCAGTGTCGTCAGGTGATTTCCCTTAACCTCTCCTCATTAGGACATACCTCTTTAAACTCTGGTGGGACTAGTCTTGTTGCAAACCTATGCACTTTCTCTAGTTTCTTTACTGCTTGGCTAGGTGTGGGTTCGCCAAAACTGGTTTGCCGCATTATTCCATATGGCTAACGTACACGGTGTACAGGGTCCTGAACGATTCCTGATTAAGATGTCGGAATGCTGTTTCTGAGGTTTTGCCCCAGGCGCCCATATGTGCGGCAGGTTATTTGGTTGATTGTGCGCTTCTAGAGATGTGCCTGGGTTATCTCAACCACAAAGATCTTTTTCCTGAGTTGTTTGTTTGTAGGTCTCTGGCCACCTAGACTGTACTCCGTCTGCGGTTTCTTGCCCTTTCCCCAATCCTCTTGACTTTGCACTGGGGGTTTGAAACTACAGGACCCAGTTGCTGGACCAGCGTCTGCAGTGTCCAGATCCCTTTATATTTTTACCTGGTATTCGATCGAATGACTTTTTCATAAATTCACGTCTCTGCAAACTGGGGGAACCTGGGTTTATTCCTTCCGTCATTCGTTCACAAATACCAGAAACAGCACTGGTTCCTAGGACCTGGACACCCTGTGGAAGACCCGCTGGTCACAGAGATGGAGGTCCACTCTCCACCTCGCCACGTACCATTACTCGCTGCTTTATTCTTACAAGTTTCCCTGAATCATTGCGTGCCCTCCCTGTTATCCCTGCTTGGTCCTAGTTTTTGCACTAAATCTCTTGTGTGGTACTGTGTCAAACGCCATCTTGCAGACCAAGAAAATGCATCCACCCACCCCTCTCTCTCTTGTCTTACTTGCTGTCACCATGTCATAGAACTCCAGTAGGTTTGTGACACAGGATTTTCCGTCTCTGAAACCTCAAGTGGCTGCATGGTGGAAATGGATCATTCCTTTCTAGGAGTTCCACCATTCTTCTCTGACAACTTTTCCATGATTTTGCATGCTATACATGCAGTGGACACTGGTCTGTAGTTTGAATGCTTATGTCTGTCTCCTTTTTAAAGATGGGACCCCACATTTTGCTGTCTTCCATGCTCAGGCAAATCTCCCTGTTTCGATAGATGTATTGAATATTGTTGTTTAGGGGTACACATAGCGCCTCTTGCTCCTCTTCAGGACCCATGGAGAGTTGTTATCTGGCCCATTGCCTTTGAGGTATTCTAGCTCACTCAGAAGCCTCTACAATTCTTCCTCGGTTGTTGTGTACTGTGTCCAGCACATGGTGGTGTACCCCCACCTCGCCGTCTTTCTGGGAGCCCCTTCTGCTCCTACTGTGAACACTTCTTTGAATATCATTGTTGTGTTCCTCACATACTTCACCCCTGGTCATTTCTTGTGGTCTCTCCTCCTTCCTTCCTTAGCCTTATTACCTTGGTCCTTGACGGTTGTTTTTTTCCTGGATGTGTCTGTATAACAGCTTCGGGTCAGATTTGGCTTTTGCTGCTATGTCGTTTTATATTGACGTTCGGGCCTCCCCTTCTTATCTGGCATATTCGTTCTGGCTCTACGACTGCTGTCCTTATTCTCTGGGTCTTTGCCTTCTATATCTCATTCCATTCCCTAGCACACTTGGTTTTGGCCTCCTTGCTCTTTGGAGTGAACATGGGTCATCTGGCTTTTCCATTTTCTGTTACCCTGGGTACAATACCTCTCTCAGGCCTCCTTGCACATTGTTGCTACACATTTCCTTCATCTTTCATTAACTGGCTTCCTGCCAGTTCTTCTGTTACCACTGAAAACCTCATTCAGGAAGTTCCTCATTCCTGTGTAGGTCCCCTTTCCTGAGTTTGGTTTCATTTGTCCTGGGCCTTCCTGCTTCGCCCCTCCACTTGTAGCTCTACTGTGTATTCGAAGATCAAAACCACATGATCGCTGGCCCCAAGGGGACTTTCATATGTGATGTGTGTGTGTGTGTTGTGTGTGTGTGTGTATCACTATTTGTGTTGCAGGGGTTTCGGTCCATTAGTTTCCTGGCCCCCGCCTCTTCACTGATTGCTAGTAGGTGGTCTCTCTCCCTGCTCCATGAGCTTTATCATACCTCGCCTTACAACTATGTATGGTTCCCGCCTCCACTACTTCACTTTCTGGCTATTCCACGGCTTGACTATTCTCTGACTGAGAAATACTCTAACATTCCCTTTGATTCATCTGAGTCTTCAACTTCCAATTGTGACCCTCTTGTGTCTGTTGTCCCATTCTGCAAACATCCCGCTCTTTGTCACTAGTCTATTCCGCGCAATTTTTTTTATGTCGTTAACATGTCTCCCTGACCTCCTGGCCTCCAGTGTCGTCAGGCCGATTTCCCTCAAACTTTCTCGTAGGACAATCCCGTAGCTCTGGGGATAGTCTTTGTTGCAAACCTTTGCACCTTTCTCTAATTTCTTGACGTGCTTGACTAGGTGTGGATTCCAAAAAACTGGTGCTGCCATAATTCCAGTATGGCATGACGTAATTGGTAAACAGAGTTCTTGAACGACTCCCTACTGAGGTATCGGAACGCTATCCGTAGGTTTTGCCAGGCGCCCGTATGCTGCAGCAGTTATCTGAATTGATGTGCGCTCAGGAGATATGCTCGGTGTTATACTCACCCAAAGATCTTTTTCCTTTTGAGTGGGTTTGCAGACTTTGGCCTCTAAATATATTGTGTCAGCGGTCTTCTTTGCCTTCCCCAATCTTCATGACTTTTGCATATTTGGCATGGTTAAACTCTAGGAGCCAGTTGCTGGACCAGGCTTGTAGCCTGTCCAAGGGTCTCTTTTCCCTTGTTAGTCCTCCTGATCCTCATCCGATTTGATTCTTTCATTAACTTCACATAGTCCGCAAACAAGGACATTCAGAGGCTATCCCTTCCGTTATGTCATTCAATATACAAGAACAGCACAGGTCCTTGGTCTGACCCTGTGGAACCCGCTTGCACAGGCGCCCACTTTGACACCTCGTCACGTACCATGACTTGTTGTTGCCTCCCTGTAAGGTTTTCTCTATCCATTGCAGTTCCTTTTCCTGTTATGTGTGCCTGTTCCTTTGCTTTTGCCATTAACCTTTGTGAGGACCTGTGTCGAAGGCCTTCTTGCAGTCCATATAAAAAATGGCAGTCATCCACCCCTCTCTCTCTTGTCTTACTTCTGTCACCTTGTCATAAAACTCTAATAGGTTTGTGACACAGGAATTTTCCCTCTGTACCATGTGGTTGTCAATATACACTTGTTTCTTTCCAGGTGCTCACCACTCTATCCTGATGATCTTCTCCATGAACCTTGCAATACTATACACGTTGTGTGATACAGGTCTGTAGTTTTAGTGCCTTATGTCTGTCTCACTTTTTAAAATTTAGGATACATTTGCCATCTTCCATACCTCGGGGGTTGCCCAGTTTCAAATGATCGTTGTTGAGATATTTGTTAATGGCTACACCACAATGTCTCTGCTCCTCTTTAAGGACCACGGTGAGTTGTTGTCTGGGAGCACCTCCTTTGAGGTGTCAAGTTCGCATAGCAGCTTCTTCACCTCTCCTTGGTTATATGTACCTCATCCAGCACTTGCTGGTGCACCCCTGCTCTGATTTCCTGGAGTCCTTCTGGTTTCCACTGTAAATAACTTCTTAAATCTTGTGTTGAGCTCACTGACATTCCTCCGGTCGTTTCTGTGAATTCCCCATGTCACCCTTTCTCAGTCTGATTACCTGTGTCCTTGATGTTTTTGTTTTCCTCCTGATGTGGCTGTACAACAGCCTTCGGGTAGTCCTTGACCCTTTCGATGCTATGTTCATTTTACGTATTGCCGCTGAGCACTTCCCTTCTTATTGTGCATATTCGTTTCTGGCTCTTCGGCTATCTCTTAGTTTTCTGAGTTCTCTGTCTTCCTCTGTACCTTTTCCATTCTTAGTACACCTAGTTTTTTGCCTCCCTACACCTTTGGGTGAACCAATGACTCGTTATGTTCTTCCATTATTTCTGTTTCCTTGAGAACAAACCTCTCCTCTGCCTTCTTGCATTTGTTGCCACATAGTCCATCATTACTGTATGGTTTCCTGTGTTCCCTACTCCCACTGAATGTCTTGAAAGAAAAAGTTCCTCAAGCCTGAGTATTATACCAGTGCCCCCTTTTGTAGTTTGGATTTTCCCACCCTATTCCTGCTGTTCTTCTCCACTTGGAGCTCAACTATGTAGTCGAAGCACAGAACCACATGATCACTAGCTTCCCAGGGGCCCTTTTCATCATCATATCCTGATGTCAGAAATACTCAAGTGAATACAAGGTCCATCTTGCTGAGTTTCATCCTTCCTTCTCTCTGGTCGTTGTCTCTAAAATGTTGATGAATGAGGTGTTTCCAGAACCACTCCATCATCTTGGCCTCCATGTTTCGGGACCCCCATGGGGCTCCAGGTTTTCCACAGTCAATCGCCTTGTGATTGAAATTCCACCCATAACTAGTAACTTTGCTCCCCCCATGTGTGCCTCTCTGGCCACTCGAGCTAGTGTGTCGACCATTGCTCTGTTGCTCTCATCGTATTTTCTCTTGGCCTCCTTGCAGTTCTATGGTTGGGTGTACATTACTGCAATTATCACCTTATGTCCCTCAGTCTGGATTGTTCCTACTAAGTGTCCCTTCGCCCAGTGATATCATTTCTTCCATTTTCTCAACCTCCACTGGTTTTATATAAGAGCAGTCCCCAGCAACTCCAGCCCTCCCCCTCTCCTCCCTCGGTCTTTCCTGAGGATGTGATATCCGGATGGAAAGATTGGAATCTGTTATTATTCTGGTGAGTTTTGTTTCTGTGAGTGCTATTATGTCTAGGGGATGTCTCCTTGATTCTTTCGTGGCCACTCCTCATTAAGTATTTGTTATTCCATCTGCATTTTGTATACCACACCTTCAACTTCTTTTCTAAGATATGTGGTCTGGGAGGTGTATTGGGGATGGGGAAGTGGGAGACCTGATAAGGAAACTATGGGTGGTTGCTGTGGGGGGAGTTTGTAATTGCGTGGGTGGGGGCATTGGATG
>NC_069400.1:30844787-30849176 GCF_026875155.1 Cherax quadricarinatus
TATTTAAAGATAAGGTTTTACACTCAGAAGTTTGGTTATGGCATGGGAAATCCTCTTTCACTGTTCATAGTACCTGAGAGTACCATGGAATTTTTTGCAAACAAGGTTTGCTTAACATAATACTCCTAATAGAGCTAAATGGTTCAGATATGTTGTGATTTTTGTCACTGTACTCTAATTGCCAAAAATGTAGATATCCACCATTTTCTTGCGAAAATTGAAATAGCTTAGCCCATTCTATAAAACTTCTACTGTGGAAGGTACTGAGATCAATAAACTCATTGCCTTTTCTAGATGTTTTAAGTATTAAGGGTAATAATGGAATTAAATTTTTAAATTTACAGAAAACCTACAAAATAAACTGTTCCTATGTCCTACTATTATTTCCTCGCATCAAGATAGAGTCAAACTGTCTGTTTTCTCATCAATGTTTTTTAGAGCTTTACGATTGTATTCCTGAGTTTCAAGTGAGGAAATAATCCAAAATTATATGAAATTAGGTAATGATTTAAAATACCCAAGAAATGTTAATTGATAATTTTTTAAGTTGATAGAAACCACTTTATAATCAAAAAGGGGCAACCAGCCTTAAAGATATGTTGGTTTCCCTTACCATGAAAACTGGGTTGATATGCTTCTCTTCTTAAGACTTTTAATATTTAAAGTTGTATTCAAAAATCTTGATCAGTTAAAAAACTTTGGGATAAGAATTACCCCCAAAATGCTGATGGATGTGTCTTTAAGACTCCTTGTGAAAATTTGCGATAAAGTTTATTACGGTCAAACTGGTAAAATCTCGAAACTAAGATTAAAACAACATAAATATAGCATTAGAACTGGGACTAAGATTCCAATGCTCTATTTATTCATGTAAGAGATTTAACCATCCAAATTGATTTTTCAAAAAGTGAGAAAGTAGATATCAAAGCAAGTCCATGGTTCGAAAGGAAATATTTTAGAATCTTGTTTCATAAAAAAAAGCAGTTTTGACAATTAATATGAATATTTCCTTTTTGGTTTATATAACATTAGATCCATTTATAATAATAGAATTTGGGAAGAATTTAATATAATACACTGGGAAAATAAATAGCTTGGGGTGTGAGATTTGCAAGGACCTTATCCAAGTTTGGTCCCGTGCGTCAGTGTTTAACGTGTGGGGATCTGATCAGTGAGGTGCTGGCCGGACCACCTTATATAGCTTCCTTGGATGCTTCTCTTTCATAGTTCCTTGATAATGTGAGTAGTCACGAAAAGCGCTTGGAATTTCTTATTCTTCTGAGTGGTTGTTTTTCTATATATATAATATATATATCAATATATATATATCTATATATATATATATTAGATATATATTTATTAAATATATATATATAATATATTTTATATATATATTATATATATATATATATGTAATATATACCATTCTAACAAATATGTACACATCTCGCTTAGCTTCCAGGCCTTTTCTTTTGTGATAAAGAATGGCTCCCCACACCCAATGTCCAGCAGTGGGTCTGCCCATCCCCAACTGACGTCAGGTTTGCCTAATATCTTTTCTCCATGACGGCAATGTTATAGAGAAGGCGTTCGCCGTGGGGTTCTATTTCACAGAAATTATACATGTTGAAGCAAACCTCAGTTTAAATATGAATTCTGCATCCCAAAATTAGTTAGAAACACGCGTTTTTAAACATGAACTAAAAATATTGTTGGCCAGTGTTATTGAACATTTAAACCACAAAGAAATACATTCGCCGAATTTGGATCCACGCTGATTACTGTACAAGTGGGGATGCCAACTTGATGAGCAAGGTAATGAAAAATAGTTGTCAGCAAAAACATACACCACAACGAAGAGATGACGGACATAAACCAGCAAAGGGGACTGGACGTGGTATCACGTTAGGCGCCTATCAGACTTTGGCATAGTAGATTCCTGAGAGACCTGTTAGTGATAGCAGATATAAGACACTAAATTTACAATGACTTGTGGAAGTATACGTCTAGAGAAGATACCAGATAGGGAAAGAGAGAAATGAAATTTCAAAAGAGGAGATTATCCAAAGATTAGGAATTCCCGAATGTTGCATAATAAATTCAAATTCAAGTTTATTCTCTATAAGGGTTACAATGTGGGGTTTACAGACTTTGGGTATTGTGTGGTTTACATGTTATAAAATACTAATTACAGAGGGGGCCACTAGGACACCTAGCCTGGCTAGGCATTTCGAGCAGACTTAGATTAATTCTTAACATTAAATCCTTACAGATTATGGTATTAAGGCTAAGTGATTACATCATAATTTGTGAGTTTAGCAATGTGAATGCTTTTGTTTTGGGCACAATACACAAAGTGTTCTATATTGGAATATCATAGGCAAACTTTTGACTAGTTAGGATTTATTATTTTAAGATTAAGATTAGTATTTCTGGGTTTATAGTCAGTGAGTGTAATTGGAACCACCAGGTGGTTATTCATGTGTTAGTTGTCGGGGTGGATCAGGGAGATTAAGATGCTTTCTAAACTGTAGGTTTTGAAAGTGATGAAATGTGTTGCAGTTCTAGAGTTTTCATGGTGGGTGTTCCAGATTTTTGGGGTCTTTGAAATTCATTGAATTTTTGTAAAGGTTTGTCGAACACGGGGAATGTTCTAGAGATGTTTGTGTCTGGTGTTAAGCCTGTGGATCCTGTCACACTATCAAGAAAGCAATTTTAGGCCAAGTTTAATATTGAAATTTAAGGTCCTGTAGATATAGACTGCACAGTAGTAAGTGTGGATGTGCTGAACAGGGAGTAGTTTGATTCTATGAAGACGTGGGGGGGGGGGGGTGTTGCCCGGGTGGGATTCGTGACTATTCTTGCTGCGGCTTTTTGTTAGGTTATTATTGGCTTTAAGTATGTTGTTGCTGCAGTTAAACCCCAAGCACAGGTAGCATAGTGTGACGTATGAATATATAAGTGAATGGTTTCTAGTGTGAGAAGGGCAGTTTGCGGCTCGTTAGTATCGTATCTTGGAGAGGATCCCACCGTTTGGATACTTTTTGAGTTATGTGTTGGTATGGGGTGCTGAAAATTTAGGTTGTTGTCGAGGTATAGGCCAAAGAATTTGCCCTCATTATGTCTGGCAATTAGTGTTGTCGATCTTAATGTTAAGTTGCGCAACACCTGCTCTGCTACCAAACATAATATAGTAGGTTTTGCCAGTGTTAAGTGTAAGTTTATTGGCTGTCATCCAAGTCGATATTTTGAGCAGCTCCTCGTTAACAATGGTGTTGAGGGTGGCAAGATTAGGGTGGGAGATGACATAAGTCGTGTCGTCAGCAAAGAGAATGGGTTTCAGGTGTTGGGATATGTTGGAAGATCATTGATGTAAATGAGGAAGAGCAGGGGTCCAAGGACACTTCCCTGCGGAACTCCAGTATCAAGTGGCCGTATTGATGAGGCTGTCTTTAATGGTGACATACTGATACCTATTAGAAAGGTAGGATTTAAAATATGCAAGCGCATGGCCTCTTATACCATAGTGGTCATGTTTGTGGAGTAGGATGCCGTGGTCTACTGTGTCAAACGCTTTTCTTAGGTCAATAAAAATTCCTAGCGGATATTCCTTATTTTCCAATGCTGTGTAAAGCAGGTCTAGCATTTTTATAATTGCATCATTAGTGCTTTTATTTTTCCTGAATCCAAATTGGCAGGGGTTGAGTATGTTTTGTGACGTTATAAATGAATATAGTCTCCTGTGCACGAGTTTCTCAAGATTTTGGATAGCAATGGTAAGTTTGATATTGGCCTATAGTTGTTTACATCTGTAGGGTCACCACCTTTATGTATTGGTGTAACCCTTGCCGTCTTGAGTAGTGTCGGGGAAAGTGCTATTTTCTAGTGACTTGTTAAAAAGTAATGTAATAGCATGTGAAAGGACATGGGCCGCTCGCTTGTACAATAATGGTGGGACGTGAGACAGATTCCCTGAGTTATTTTTAAGTGACTTTATGATCGCGGTGACTTCCGTGGGCTCAGTTGGTACAAGATAGAAGGAATTTGGGAAATTCCCATCTAGGTAGTCCCCGGCACGGGCATTGGTACTGGGATTTTACTGGCGAGATTAGATCTATGTTGAGAAGAAGTCGTTTATCTTGTTAGCTGTATCATGGGATGCAGTGGTGTTTCATGAGGTTTAGTTAGAAACAATATTCTTGTTTTTTTTCAGTTTGTGGGTCCCAGAATCTGGGAAAGTGTTTTCCAGGTCTTTTTATATCTCCTCTTGTTCAGTGAATCTGCTGGAGTAGTAAGTTGTTTGGCTTTTTTATTACTTTGGTGAGAACTGATGAATAGTGTTTAAGAATATCTTTGTTATTAAGCCCCGTCTTTTTTGTTTTTTTTTTC
>NC_069400.1:30849676-30852176 GCF_026875155.1 Cherax quadricarinatus
GTTAATAACTCCTGTTATTATAACTTGTTTTCATAGCTTTATTTGAAGCATTTAATACATTTATATTTTTTAAGCTGCTTCTTCCATCTTGTTATTTATAATTTTCATGGCGGTCTATTCTTCTCCATCGTTCGAACCTTCCATTTTTTTTTTTTTTGGAGGGTTGGAAGGGTACGGCCATTTTCCTTTCCAGGACTCGACGTTTTCACTAATTTTGTTCCGCCTGCTGCTTTTCTCTTACTCTGCCACATTTCCATTACTAGCGGTCGGCGTTACTCCACAGGTTAGGCTCACCCACGGACCCCAGCACTCGTGACCCGCTTTTAAAAATACAGCTCTTGGCTTTCTCTTCAACAATTTCTATTCCTCTCCACTTCTGCTGCAAGCCACAGACCGTCCGCGACTCCTGCCCGCCCTCCTGCCCGCCCCCTTGCTTCGTGAATTCTTTATTTTTGTATCTTGGTGTTTCTACTGTTCACTATAACTCTTAGTAATTTTATTATATATGCTTTACTTATAATCCTGTCCCTCCCCAGTCTTGTGGTTTTTTGAGTGGCGAGGCAAGTCATCAACAAGTTTGAAAGTGGTAGTGGAGAGGAACCAATGATCCACAAGCTTGAAGGTGGTAGTGGCAAGGTACCAATGATCCACAAACTTGAAGGTGGTAGTGGCGAGGAACCAATGATCCACAGGCTTGAAGGTGGTAGTGGCGAGGAACCAATGATCTACAAGCTTGAAGGTGGTAGTGGCGAGGAACCAATGATCCACAAGCTTGAAGGTGGTAGTGGCGAGGAACCAATGATCCACAAGCTTGAAGGTAGTAGTGGCGAGGAACCAATGATCAACAAGCTTGAAGGTGGTAGTGGCGAGGAACCAATGATCCACAGGCTTGAGGGTGGTAGTGGCAAGGAACCAATGATCTACAAGCTTGAAGGTGGTAGTGGCGATGAACCAATGATCCACAAGCTTGAAGGTAGTAGTGGCAAGGAACCAATGATCCACAAGCTTGAAGGTGGTAGTGGCGAGGAACCAATGATCCACAAGCTTGAAGGTAGTAGTGACGAGGAACCAATGATCCACAAGCTTGAAGATGGTAGTGGCGAGGAACCAATGATCCACAAGCTTGAAGGTAGTAGTGGCGAGGAACCAATGATCCACAAGCTTGAAGGTGGTAGTGGCGAGGAACCAATGATCCACAAGCTTGAAGGTAGTAGTGGCAAGGAGCCAATCGTCTACAACTAATAGGAGGACAACGGAGAAGACGGAAAATAACACGAATTTAAAAATATATAATATATCTAGGGGTATTTCGTAACACATGATTAAGAGTCTACAATTCACGTTACAGAAATATAGCAATTGTTTTCCTTTGAGGAATCTCCCCTCGCACCCAGATAATCTTTCACGAGACTATCAGAATGGCTTTTGACCCTCCCTGCGTCTGTCAATGCAATTGTGTTTTTTGTTTTACTCTATTACAAAGGCCAACCACCCGCAACAGTCAGTGCCTGTGTTCTGCTAGGTGAACAGAGGTAACAGGTACAAGGAAACGTATGCAACGTTCCCACTCACCTATATCACGTTATGTATTGTCTGAGCTCTACAGAGAGTGAAACGTTGCGACAGTCAAAGCTCATTCTGTAACTTGCGTCTTCCTCTTTACATCTAACAGCAGCAAGCTCCCTCCTGCCATATTATATATTATAATATATATATATTATATAATATATATATATATATATATATATATATATATATTATATTATATATATATATATATATATATATATATATATATATATATATATATAATATATATATATATATATATATATATATATATATATATATATATATATATATATATAATATGCAAAACAACCACTCTGAAAGAATAGAGAAATTCCAAGCGCTTTCGTGACTACTCACATTATCAAGGAACTATGAAAGTAAAGCATCCAAGGAAGCTATATAAGGGGTCTGGCCAGCACCTCACTATCAGATCCCACAACGGTTAAACACCTGACACCATTGCATTGTTGATGCAAAATTTGTATTTAATGATAAGTTTTACACTCAGAAGTTTGGTATGGCAATGGGAAATCCTCTTTCACATGTTCTTAGTAACCTATACATGGAATTTTTTGAAACAAGTTTACTTAACACAATCCTCCCTAATAGAGCTAAATGGTTCAGATATGTTGATGATATTTTGTGTCTTATGCCCAAAAATGTAGATATACACCATTTCCTAGGAAAATTAAATAGCTTAGCCCATTCTATAAACTTTACCGTTGAGTTTGAAGAAAATAACTCATTGCCTTTTCTAGATGTTTTAATTATTAAGGGAAATAATGAATTCAAATTTAAAATTTACAGAAAACCTACAAATAACTGTTCCTATGTCCACTATTATTCCTCGCATCAAGACAGAGTCAAACTGTCTGTTTTCCATCAATGTTTTTGAGAGCTTTACAAATTTTGTAGTCCTGAGTTCATA
>NC_069400.1:30857176-30882176 GCF_026875155.1 Cherax quadricarinatus
TCGCGGGTGAAACTACGTCCTTGACACCAACACCACCACTTGAGAAAGTTTTTATTGTACCTTAAACTTTCTCAGGTCATAAAAGGTTTTCCTTAAAGACTATGAAAGCTAAAAGGCAGCAATTATCTGGTAGTTTGGTAATGTAGTTATGAGAAACTCAAGCGTGACAGACTACTCTGCAAGGATGTTGTTCTTCCTGCACACATTAAAAATTTATTATCAACGAGAAACGACAAGGGGTGAAGGGGCCGGGGAAAGAAATGTCACCTGGAATTGTCTTGGAGGTGAGATTATCTCACCCAAGTGACAGTAGATTATTTTCCGAGATCTTTTCAGATTGAACGACGAACACACACTCTTATAGCATTTCACTATTTTTATATTATTGTTTTGTCTTCGATTTAAGAAACTGCCAATACATTTCAGACATTAGCTACACTTTTCTCTACTTTTTTTTTTTGGGGGGGGGGGGGCTATTCTAGTTGGACATAACTGGAGAACCCCGTTTCTTACAATATTTAGGATATTAGGGTCATAAAAAAGGAGGAACACTGTAACAGGCCTACTGCCTACACTAATGTTGAACATTCTACAATGAGTGTATCAACACTTCAATGTACAACCTGAAAGCCCTCAATTCCTAGTAGAACTAGTGTATTTTGAAATAATTTCTTCTGAAATGCTAGCGAGACTTAGTAATTTGAGGGTTCATTACATTATGTTTGTTCAGCGTGGACTCGGTGTTGTGTCCTCACATTTCTTCAGGTGTGAGCATTAACATAGTCTGAAGATAGTCCATGTGTGATCATGGACGTAGCCTGTGATAAGCCAAGTATTTTGCCTTTTTATTCTTTATCCTACAAAGGAGGTTCTTCACTGACTTATTTTCATGTCCACTCAATTGTTATATAGAAATGTTTCTTATTGGTTTATGGTACAAGTTTTATATTGGGATATATAATTGTTTTCTGGGGATTACTTATTGTTAAGGTGTAGTGTGTCACGGTGGGAGTGACAAACTGTAACTTGGGTAAACCAAGCCTACGTGCTGACAGTTTACTTCTGTCACAGGGGGACATCTGATTAACCCAGTTTGCATAATTTTTTCTAGGTGATATTATGACTTTTGATAACACCTTGAGATATCGTGTATTTTGCTGGATGGACATACCTTGTTGTTAAACTCTATTTGTACATATTCAAACCTTAAACCTTTATTCTGATTAAATTACATGAATTTTAATTCATCTTTTCTTTCATCCTGGTCTGATGGAATCTTTTATATATAAATGAAAATGTACAGAAGCTGACTGAGCTAGAAACACACACACACACACCACACACACACACACACACACACACACACACACACACACACACACACACACACACACACACACACACACGCACACACACACACACACAAACACACACACACACACGCACACACACACACACACACACACACACACACACACACACACACACCTCAAGCAGCCAAGAGAGCGGGAGTACAATAGCGACCGGTAGACAGACGGGGTCATGAGACGAGACTACACCCGCTACAATCTCAAATAAGCGGGTATAAATAGGCGAGTAAGTACACACCTCGCTGATACTGACAATATCTGTCTTTCATGTTAGGAGCTAAAACCCCTCCCATTTGCTGGTCTTCCTCCAAAATTATTAATCCGTCTTCAAATCTTCAGAGAGACAGTCTTGTTCGATCACTAGATTTTCACAAAACATTCCTAACATTAATCTTATCCCCAGCATCATTTCTGAAGATGTTTACCTCTCCTAGAACACTCAGATACGCTTATCTTCAGTGAAGTTTAGCGTCTCCATTGAATGTATTATCTGATCTTCAGGATTTCTCCCTATGCGTTAACTGCATTTTATGTCCATTTTGTGGCCGGTCCTAAGCCATTACACAGCATCTCTCAGTCCAGCTGCTGGAAGTCCCTTTTTCCCAATCCGTCACTAAATTCCTACGTGGAACGTCACCAGTACCTCGTCATAACTCTATGGAATATTTATGTATAGCGCTGAACCCAGCCTTCTTTCGCTAATAACGAAACGATCACTACTGTTCTAGCCATGCTTTCTCCCCTCTTTTATATATCTATCTCGTTTAAACCTTTGATACTAGTATATCTGTTTCGATCGAATGCAAGTCCAATGCTGTTTCGACATTTTCTATTAATGGTCTTACATATGTGATCGAGACAATACGAAACTTATGTCATTTACCGAGAAGACGTTTCGCCCACCAGGGACGTCTCGGTAAATACCCAAAAAATTAATTTTGTGCCTTATTCACGTACTTGTCAGTACTACGTTTGTTAGGTAATATCCTGTGTCTAACTTTACCTTGGACCCAACATGAGAGTTACTAATTATTGAAGAATGCACAAATTTCTTAACATTTTAATAAAGATACTCGAAGGGACAAGCTACGTAATGAGCAGAGGTAGAATAAATTTGTATGGAAATTCTTAGCTAAACCTAGAATAAAACTGTGGAAAAGGAGGAAGCGATCGAGAGAGAGAGAGAGAGAGAGAGAGAGAGAGAGAGAGAGAGAGAGAGAGAGAGAGAGAGAGAGAGAGAGAGAGAGAACGAAAATGGAAAGAGGAGAAAGGCAGTGAGAACTAGTTGAGGAAAGATATTAAAGGACTGAGGAGAAAGGAGCGAAACTTAAGATGAATCTAGTGATGTGAGATGCAGAGGAGAAAACTTATATGAAAAGAATAAGATAAAAAATGGAAAGAAGTTGGATTGCTATTATTATTAAATTCATGGTGAGGAATTAAAGGTATTAGAGTCGTATAACGGGAAAAAAAAGACAATTAAGTTTGAATCCAGGAAAAAGTAACTCCATTTCCTTTGATTAAGGAACGTTCGCGGTACAACCAGCTTTCTATGGAATCACGTTACCATAATTCCACGTAGGAAGGCATTTAGTGTAACTCAATAATATATAATGCATGGAATTTTGATGCAAAAAAAAATAATACCCTCGTGAAATAAATGCCTATGTATGTTGCTCCTTTGATACAGTAACAAAGAGAGATTTTTTGGGGCGTGTTTTTAGTTTCTCTATAAATAATAACTGCTGAAATGGATATTTTGAATTTTTTGCTTCGCACAGATGTTCGGGTCACCTCAGTTGCTGCAGCTACTGCTGTAACAGCTGCAGCTGAAGCTTCTGCTGCTACAGCTACTACTACAGAAGCTGTGACGTCTCTATAGCTGCAGCGGCTACCACAACTGCTGATACAGCTGCTACAACTGCTGCTGTTGATACAGCTGCCGTTGCTGTTGGCCACGTTGCACGCATCATAAGTGGAGCTATAGTCACAGGGTCGAGCATAACAAAATAAAGAAAAATACACTTCGACAATTGATTTTTCATAGTTCAAACGTTACATTTTGTTCAGGTGCGATGTACGTGATTCCCAGGAAACTTGTGAGGTAGTCATGTGGGTTGAGTAGTTGCTGGATCTGCCGAACTAGTAGTCAACAGAGTAAATAGTTAAAATTGAAAGCAATCGAGAAAGTAGTTGACCATGATATTCGTCGCATTTCAACGTCGATATGTCACAATCGTACAGAATTTGTGGAATTCATTATGTGCCCTCACTAAAACAATCATATTTGAAGATATTACGTTTCAGTGAGGCGTAGTGACGAACGTTTCATATAAAAACTTTCCTTGCGTCACTAAACGCTGATCGCTTCTTCAGTCGAAGTCAACATTTCCACACAGCTTATCATGTGAATACAGACGTCTCCTTCCTCCCCCCCCCCCCACACACAGCCTAACGTCAGTTTTGACCTGGCCTCCACACAGCCTCACCTTTGATTACACCTGACCTCTACACTCAGCATGTCATTAGCAAACTTTCCAAGAGTCCAGCCACTCTTCATTCTTCCCAAAGAAGAAATGAATACACTCGCACCTTCATAAAACTAAAGTTTTAAAGAAGATGGGTAGTTTGTGTCTCTAGTGTATGCTGACAAAGACATGATATATCTGAGTACGAACACGTACACTTGAGCACGACACCTTGTAGTTAAGCACGACACTTTGTACTTAAGTACCTTTTATTAAGCAGAAGCTCCTGTTGAGCACGAGCACTTGTTCTTGAGAACTACACCTTGGCAAAAGCACGATACCCTGGGCAAAATCCCGAAACACTATGTTCAGCACGACAGATTTAAACACATCACAGTGTCAAATCCCTAAAAAAAAATCTTCAGAACCAAGCATGATATTTTATATAAAAACATCTTGACAGTCATGCAAGTGACAGTGAAAGAAATGCGAAGAGCCTTCATTTTTTTTAATAAAATCATTAAATAAATTTTGATTAGAAATATTCAATTCCCTCTATAGGCATTTTCCTAATCAACGTCAGTATATCACTTTGGCTAAGAATGTCAAAGGTGGTGACAGTGAAGAGAAACGTTCTTATTGGACTGTGTCTCAGTGTGTGCGCTCGTTGAGTCTCCGGTGTGTGTTTTCAGGTAAAAATTTCATCGCCTGTATGTATTATTAAATTTATTGGTGTTATGGCATGTTATAACTAATTATATTTGCTTAAAAATCGTATGTGAGATACCACATACCACTTAACCTTTCTACTTCACTACAACCCTTCCACTTCACCATCCTTGCCTCAGCCGTCAGGATAACAATATTGTTCAGTCAGGATATCAATACACAGTATTTCATGCAGACAGCCTTGCTCCAGCTTTTAAAGGCTTTTTGTTAGCTTTTCTTTATATTGCTTCTTGATGAATATGATACATGTGCAACACATGGGAATCTTCTTTTTTTTTTTTTTTTTTTGCAAAACCAAAAAATAATCAGTAAATATACTCAGGTGTTGCACATGAGTTTTATTCATAATTTGTCGGTATTATACCTTCGGTCAAATGATCCAGCTGCTTTTTAATCAACTGATGTTGTACTGACAGGGATCGTGTATGTCTCAGTCAAGTCGCTGTGCAACAAAGAGAACATCTTGACCTTCTACCTGTAAATTAACGATATTTTATTGAGAATTTAATTTAATCGCTCTTCCCTGTATACATATACTTTCTCCAGTATCCAGCACCGGTCTTTCTTTCTCCAGATGCGATGAACGTGACATTTTTGATCGTAGATCATGGTAACACAATGCGTAATAAATTCTCATATTTTGAGACAAAAATATTAGTTGTTAGGAACTTTATTTAATTTGATGGAAAGCTGGTGGTAATACTCTGGATAATTATTATTATTAGATTCAGGGGGAAGCAATATGCAAGTTAGGGGTCATGACGGTAAAGGGCTTCGGGGAATGGCAAGTAATCAGGCTTCATCAGAGGTAGGGGTAAATTACCTCAAATTCATTGGATCAAGAATCGTTCACCAGCATCAAGCCACCCTCCTCCCCTACTAGAAGAGTATAGGGGATAATGAACCGTGAATATCACATCCAGTGATGCGACTTGTATCTCTCTGTTCACGGGGAGGACAGGTAAGCCAGCGGAGGGTGTCGTGTTACATGAGAAAAACCTCAACACTGAGTGGGTCATCACATTACTAAGACCAGCTTCAGAAGACATTTTCCCAACGCTCCTGATATACGAAACAGAGTATTAGTAAAAGTGTGTCGAAGGTAAGCCAGACGCAGGTAAAAAAAACTTCTGAATTTTGTGTTTTTTTTTTATCACATCAGTGTTAAATATTATTTTTTTGAAATTCATTATTGAATTACAGCTACATTAGGGCGAGCCAACCTCTGTGGTACGACACTGTGTCAGTAAATTAGCTCGCTGTGTACGACACTGTGCTAATAAACAATACCAGGGGAGGGGGGTTAATTCGTAGCGAGTCGTAAAACTCCCGAAGTATAGCTTGTTTGCAATCGTTACGATTTTGTGAGTAATACTGTGTTAATACACTTTCTCGTTGTGTACGACACTGTGCTAGTACACTAGAACATTGTGTACCACACAGTGCTAGTACACTAGAACATTGTGTACAACATTATGCTAGTACACTAGCTCACTGTGTACGACACTGTGGTAGTACACTAGCTCACTGTGTACTACACTGTGGTAGTACACTAGTTCACTGTGTACTACACTGGTAGTACACTAGCTCACTGTGTACGATACTGTGGTAGTACACTAGCTCACTGTGTACTACACTGTGGTAGTACACTAGCTCACTGTGTACTACACTGTGGTAGAACACTAGCTCACTGTGTACTACACTGTGGTAGTACACTAGCTCACTGTGTACGACACTCTGGTAGTACACTAGCTCACTGTGTACTACACTGTGGTAGTACACTAGCTCACTGTGTACTACATTGTGGTAGTACACTAGCTCACTGTGTACGACACTCTGGTAGTACACTAGCTCACTGTGTACTACACTGTGGTAGTACACTAGCTCACTGTGTACTACACTGTGATAGTACTAGCTCACTGTGTACGACACTCTGGTAGTACACTAGCTCACTGTGTACTACACTGTGGTAGTACACTAGCTTACTGTGTACGACACTGTGGTAGTACACTAGCTCACTGTATACGACACTGTGGTAGTACACTAGCTCACTGTGTACTACACTGTGGTAGTACACTAGCTCACTGTGTACTACACTGTGATAGAACATTATCTCACTGTGTACGACACTGTGATAGTACACTAGCTCACTGTGTACTACACTGTGGTAGTGCACTAGCTCACTGTGTACGACACTGTGGAAGTACACTAGCTCATTGTGTACAACACTGTGGTAGTACACTAGCTCGCTGTGTACGACACTGTGGAAGTACACTAGCTCATTGTGTACGACACTGTGGTAGTACACTAGCTCGCTGTGTACTACACTGTGGTAGTACACTAGTTCGCTGTGTACTACACTGTGGTAGTACACTAGCTCACTGTGTACTACACTGTGATAGTACACTAGTTCGCTGTGTACTACACTGTGGTAGTACACTAGTTCGCTGTGTACGACAATGTGGTAGTACACTAGCTCGCTGTGTACGACACTGGTAGCACGCTAGCTCACTGTGAACGACACACCGTGAACGACACACCGTGAACAACAAACCGTGAACGACACACCGTGAACGACACACCCTGGCATTACACTTACTTGCCGTGGATATATTTTAAGCCAGTTTAATATCAGATAGAATTCCAGTTTGAAATACTGTCAGAAAAGACTTGGCGACGAGAGTTTAATATTTATTTATCTCACGCCTCAGTAAGTCACAAAGCCCAGTTGATGAGCAGGATGTTGGGTCGTGGAGGAAGTAATGATTTATTGTACTAGGGGAGAGAAAGAGAGGAAGGGGGAGGGAGGAAAGAGAGGGAGGGGGAGAGGGAGGAAAGAGAGGGAGGGGGAGAGGGAGGAAAGAGAAGGAGGGGGAGAGGGAGGAAAGAAAGGGAGGAAAGAATGAGGGAGGGAGAGAGAGATGGCTCCAACTTCATCCTGTTCCATATTTGTATGTTTCATAACAATAAAAATGCTTTCAAATGAGCTGATGTAGGTAACAGCTCTTAGCTTGTCAGTAAAGTTAGAAATCCTTAACCTGCAAATAGCTTGTCAATAAAGCTAGGGATCCTTAACCTAACCTTGTCAAACCCTGTGTAAAGAGAGAAGAGAGAGAAGAGAGAGAGAGAGAGAGAGAGAGAGAGAGAGAGAGAGAGAGAGAGAGAGAGATTGACCTAATAATTCTTTTTTTTTTTATCTTGTATTTTGTCTTCTTTCCCTATGCGTTTGAATATTAATCGCCGTATTATTATTTACATCACCCCGTAGTAAATTAAAGGAGGAAATGATGTTGAACTGTCATTCTGAATGTTGTTGGCAGTGCGAGGCAACTTGAAAGTACATTCTGGTGAACTGCTTCTCTATCTTATCCAGTTCTGAATGACGCACACAATGTTCTTCATACATCAAATCTCAACTAATAGTTTTGAAAGAACACTTTTTAGACATTTTATTCAGTACTGGACTTTATACCTCTAGGTGACGTATACCTCTTAGTGATGTATACCTCTCGGTGACGTATACATCTTAGTGATGTATACCTCTCGGTGATGTATACCTCTCGGTGATGTATACCTCTCGGTGATGTATACCTCTCGGTGACGTATACATCTTAGTGATGTATACCTCTCGGTGATGTATACCTCTCGGTGATGTATACCTCTCGGTGATGTATATCTCTCGGTGATGTATACATCTCGGTGATGCATACCTCTCGGTGATGTATACCTCTCGGTGATATATACCTCTCGGTGATGTATACCTCTCGGTGATGTATATCTCTCGGTGATGTATATCTCTCGGTGATGCATTCCTCTCGGTGATGTATATCTCTCGGTGATGTATACATCTCGGTGATGTATACCTCTCGGTGATGTATACCTCTCGGTGATGTATATCTCTCGGTGATGCATTCCTCTCGGTGATGTATACCTCTGGGTGACATATACCTCTGGGTGATGTATACCTCTGGGTGACGTATACCTCTGGGTGATGCATACCTCTGGGTGGATACATAGTTCTGTGTTCACTGAACAGGGGACTCAGGATGTCACCTTGATGTACGCCTTGAAATCATCCTTCAAATTCATATTCAATTTTTATTTAGTTTATGCAGTAAACAGATAATATAGGTTACTTGAAAGAAAATATTGATAGGCACAAAAGAAACCACTAGCATACTCTGATTTACTCATACTTAATAGGTTTTTACTCACCATAGGTTTTTATTCACAATAGGTTTTACTCACAATTAATAGGGTTTTATTCACGGTTAATAGCTTTCTTGATTAATCTATAGAAGATTAGGGATAAGGAAGATAAGGAAGATAAGGAAGATAAGGAAAAGAAAGGCGTGCGCTCGCGCGTGTGTGTGTATACTCACCTAGTTGTGGTTGCAGGGGTCGATTCACAGCTCCTGGCCCCTCCTCTTCACTGGCAGCTACTCGGTCACTCTTCCCGCTCCGTGAGCTTTATCATACCTCTTCTTAAAGCTATGTTTGGATCCTGCCTCCATTACATCACTATCCAGACTATTCCACTTCCCGACAGCTCTGTGACTGAAGAAATACTTCCTAACATCCCTGTGGTTCATCTAAGTCTTCAACTTCAACCCCTTGCTGCTTTGTCCCATCTCTGGAACATTCTGTCTCTGTCCACCTTGTCGATTCCTCTCAGTATTTTGTATGTCGTTATCATATCCCCCCTATCTCTGTCTTCCAGTGTCGTCAGGTCAATTTCCCTTAACGTCTCCTCGTAGGACATACGAGGGACTAGTCTTGTTGCAAAACTTTGCACTTTCTTTACTTTCCTTTCATGCTTGGCTAGGTGAGGGTTCCAAACTGGCGCTGCATATTCCAATATGGGCCTAACGTACGCAGTGTACAGGGTTCTGAATGACTCCTTAAGATGTCGGAATGCTGTTCTTAAGTTTGCCAGGCACCCGTATGCTACGGCAATTATTTGGTTGATGTGCGCCTCAGGAGATGTGCCTGGTTTTATACTCACCCCAAGATTCTTTTTCTTGAATGAGGTTTGTAGGCTCTGGCCCCCTAGGCTGTACTCCGTCTGTGGTCTTCTTTACCCTTCCCCAATATTCATGATTTTGCACTTGGTGGGGTTGAACTCCAGGAGCCAGTTGCTTGACCAGGTCTGCAGCCTGTCCAGATCCCTCTGTAGTTTTGCCTGGTCCTCGTCCGATTGAATTCTTCTCATCAACTTCACATCATCTGCAAACAGGGACACTTCGGAGTCCATTCGTTCCGTCACGTCGTTCACAAATACCAGAAACAGCACCGGTCCTAGGACTGACCCCTGTGGCACCCCGCTCGTTACAGGCGCCCACTCTAACACCTCGCCACGTACCATGACTCGCTGTTGTCTTCCTGACAGTTATTCCCTGATCCATTATAGTGCCTTCCCTGTTATCCCTGCCTAGTCCTCCAGCTTTTGCACTAATCTCTTGTGTGGAACTGTGCCAAACGCCTTCTTACAGTCCAAGAAAATGCCATCTACCCACCCTTCTCTCTTTTGTCTTACTGCCGTCACCCTGTCATAGAACACCCGCAGATTTATGACACATGATTTCCCGTCCCAGAAACTGCGCTGGCTGTCGTTGATAAGCTCATTCCTTTCTAGGTACTGAACCACTCTTCTGATAATTTTCTCCATGACCTTGCATACTATACACGTCAGTGACACTGGTCTGTAGTTTAATGCTTTGTGTCTGTCTCCTTTTTTAAAGATTGGGACTACATTTGCTGTCTTCCATACTTCAGGTAGTCGTCCTGTTTCGACAGATGTGTTGAAGATAGTTATTAGTGGTACACAAAGCTCCTCTGGTCCCTCTCTCAGTACTCACCTAATTGTGGTTGCAGGGGTCGAGACTCAGCTCCTGGCCCGCGGTGTATGTGTGTGTGGTGTGTGTGTGTGTGTGTGTGTGTGTGGGTGTGTGTGGGGTTGTGTGTGTGGGGGGTGTGTGTTTTTGTGTGTGTGCGTGCGGCTTTTAAAGGAGTTTGGGGTTATGTGGGGTGCTAGGGGGGGGGGGTTTGTAACGAGGAGGGGGTTGGGTTTGGATGTTATTTAAGGTAGGGGGGTTTGGTTTGGCTTTTTGGGTGAGGCGATACAAATGGCGATCCCAAGCGTGGGGAAAGTTGGCAAAATATGGTGGCTTTAAAAGTTTAAAACGATGATATTTTTCCCCAGCCAGATTATACGACCGGGCCCCCCGAGCGATGTCGAAATTATAACCCTTTACTCCACCTACAACTTCTATCACCGGGCCAAAACTTTTTAAAGGGGAACAAATTTAAGGGGGAATAAATGCGGGGTGTATTTTGGTAGGTTCGGGGGAGGGGAGGGAGTGAGGGAAGGAGGGGAAGGAAGGGAGTGGGGAAGAGGGAAAGAGAGAGGGGGAAAAGGGGGAGAGGGGGAAGGGGAGAAAAGGGAGGAGGGGGGAGGGGGGGGGGGGATAAGGGGGGGCTACGGCTGAGAATAGGTATAAATGGTGTTTTTTTTCCCCAATTAAAAATGTGAAACTTTTGACTTTGGGTCATAGTCGTGTAAATGAGGGCATTCTTTGGGAAAATTTTCCGGGTAAATTTGCCCGAACTGCCCCCTTTGGCATACAGACCAAACCCGGGAAAAAATAACGCCACTTCAATAAGATTTTTTTTCATTTAGAAGACTTTTTCATTTTTAAAAAAATTCCTTTCGACAGTGTCCCACTTCCCAAATGGGTTTTATTCCCGATATTCTTTTTTAAAACGTGTTCCTCGGGGGTTTTTAAATCATCCCCTGACCAACATCCAAAAAAATGAACGCTTTTTAAAAACCCTTCTTCTAAACAGGGGCACTGTTTTACCTTTCTCTAACGCATAAATATATATATATATATAAAATATAAATATATATAATATATTTTTTTTTTTATTTTTCACAACCGGCCAAATTCCCCCCCAAGGCAGGGTGGCCCGAAAAAGAAAAACTTTCAAACCTTTCATTAAAATTCCATCCTTTTCTTCCCCAAAAAGGGTGTTTTAAAACACGTTTTTAAAACTGAAAACATTAACACCCCCCCTTTTCAGAGGGGCAGGCACTGTACTCCCATCTCCAAAACTCAAGTCCGGCCTGCCGGTTTTTCCCCTGAACCCCTTCATAAATGTTACTTTGCTCACACTCCAACAGCACTCAAGTTTTAAAAAACCCATTTTTTTCTCCTTTCATTTCCTATCAAACAGCTCACGAAAATGCCTGCTGGAAGCCCCAAACCCCCCCTCGCACAAAAAACCTTTCCTTTTTACCCCCCTTTCCCTCCAAAACCCTTCCTGGGCCCAAACCCCAAACCCCGCCTTCCTTCCACTACAGACGGGGATAAAACTCTTGAAGCCCTTCTTTTTTCCCCTCCATTCTTCTACATGTCCCGCCCCACCTCAACAACCCTTTCCTCACCCCTCGGGACAACAGTTTTGGGTTAAACCCCCCCCCTTTCCTAATTTCCAAAACAACAATTTTTCCTGCATTATATTCCCCACCACAAAAATTGCCCTCAGACATGACATCTCCACTGCCTCCAGCCTTCTCCTCGCTGCAACATTAAACCCCCACGCTTCACACCCATATAAAAAGCTTTGGTAAAACTAAAACTCTCATACATTCCCCTTTTTTGCCCCCAAGGAAAAAAGTTCTTTTTTTTCCTCCACAGACCTAAAAAATGAAACCACCACTTTTTTTTTCCCTCATAAATTTCTATTTCACCTCTTTTCTCATCCCCCCACCCCTTTTGCCCAACGCCCACTCCCAAATATCTGAATACGTTCCCCCCTCCCTCAAACTCTCCCCCCTCCAATCGGATATTCAATTTTTCTCACCTAACTTTTTTTTATCCTCAAAAAACCTTCCCTTTTTCCCCTGTATTCCCCTTTTAAAATTTTCTTCTTTTCCCACACCCTACCAAATTCATCCCCCAAACTCTGCAATTTTTCTCTTCAGAATCTCCCAAGCACAGTGTCATCACCCGGGCAGAAAGTGACAACTCCCACTTGTGTGTGTTTCTTTACTTTTAACCCCCACGCCTCTTTGGCCAAAACCCTCGCATTTACTTCCTCTTAAAAACCCCCATCAATAAATATATTAAACAACCACGGTGCCCAATCACACTCCTTTCAAAGGGCCTACTTTTAACGGGGAAAAAAATTTCCCTCTTTCCTACATACTCTAACTTGAGCCTAAACTATCCTCTTTAAAAACCTTCACTCTTTCAGGTAACCTACCCCCTTTCCCAACCCATACACTTGCAACATCTGCCCATTGCCCCCCTATCCACCCGGGGCATACCCCTTTTCCAAATCCATAAATCCCACAAAAAACCTCTTTAACCTTTCCCTAAATACTTTTTTCCCCCCTTATATTTTAAACTGAAAACACCTGGTCCACACCCCCCCCTTTACCCTTTCCTAAACCCCTCCTTGCCCCATCTGCTTTTCCCTATTTCCGTCTTACTTTTTAATTCTTTAAATTTTAAAAACTCCTCCCATACATTTTACCGGGGGGTACCCCTCAAAAAGACTTTTTCCCCCAAAAATTTTTTGCACTCTTTTTTAACCCCCTTTTCCCCTTTATAAAAAAGGGGAACAAAGCATCCCTCCTCTGCCTTTTCCCTGGGTTACCTTACCCTCTTCATACATTTATTAAAAAATTTGAAAACCAACCACCCCAAAACTATACCCCCCACCTGTTTTTAAAAACATTTCTATCTTTTTACCCCTTCAATCCCGGCTGCCTTCCCCTTTTTTTTCATTTTACCTACTGCCCCCACGAACTTCCCCAAAACTCACAACGGGCTCTTCCCAAACTCCTACAAAAATGTTTTTTCCTCCTTGCCCTATCATAAAAATATATATTTTAATATATATAAATATATATTTTTTTTTATATAAAAAAAATATATAATAAAAAATATATAAATATATATTTTCGTGCCGAATAAAACAAAAATTGCAAATTTTGGCTTAAATAGTAACGCATCTTGCAAAAAGAACAAGCAAAAATTTTGGTATGCAAAAATTTTCCCCAAAAATAATTCTAAAACCTAAAAAAAAAAAAAAAAAATTTTTTTTCACTGTTTTTTTGTTTATCAAAAATTTATTGTAAACAAATCTAAAAAATTTTTTATTTGGGTTACGCCTAAAATAAATTACTCCTTGTTATAAAAGGTTGGGAAGGGTTTTCAAAAAATTCTTTTGGGGTCCCAAAATTAAAAATTTTTACTTTAAAACCATTAATGAAAAATATATTTTTAAAAACGATAAGAGAAAATTTCCAGAAGGATTTAAATTTTAAAAATGATTTTCTTCTAATTGACCAGTTTTACATTTTCCCGGGAAAGAACACCCCACACACACACACACACACACACACACACACACACACAAAACCACACACCCCAAAAAAACACACACACAAAACACACACCCACAAAACCCAAAATATATATAAAATATATTAAAAATGAGGCGGGGAAAGTATCCAAATCTGGTAGTTCGAGCAAAACCCCTGTATCCCTTGGGCCGGAGGAAAATCCCACCGGGGAAACGAAAAAAAACTGACCTTTCACTCGTTTTTTTATTTTTTTTTTTTAAATCGGGAAAAAGGGGAAAAAAATTTTTTAAGTAAAAAAAAGAAAACATCACAAGGGACAAGAGTAAAATCAACGCAGGTAGTATGTATAATATAAATAATATAAAAATAAAACCCAAAATGACGATGGTCCCTAGGCACCATGATGGGGAATGCTGGTGCAGTAGTAAGGATTTAAAAGGGGAAAGGGGGTTGGCACCTTTGGAAAATTGAAAAACCTTGGGGGAAAATTTTTTCTCCAACTAACCATGAAGAACCCTCTTGAAAATCTTGCAAAAAAGGGGAGCCCCCGGAAGCTTACCCGCACTTTGCCGTATCTCGCATCTGCTTAAGTAGGGGGTTTCAAAAATCCAAAAGGCCCCCCAAATACGCTCACACCTTTAGTATGCTTCCACTTTCTTGGTTTTACTGCCCTCCTCCCCCCCCCCTCATCGCCCACTGCTGACAAGTAGGGGAAAAGAGGGAAGACTTCCCATCTCTCCCTGGAAAACCCCTCCTGGAAAAGACCTGTCATTTCCGCAAAAGCCTTCGACCAGGAGGGATGTTTGGGGGGCCTTACTGTTATTACAAGGCCAAAAATTTTCAAAGTACCACACTTGGATCCCTTCGAGGACAGCGTGAAAAAAAATTTTATTTCCCAAGACGGGGAGAAAGCAGCAACCCTTTACCCCTGGCTGTACCCTTCTCCAGAACATCACTTCCCCTCTGAGAAACCCCTATATCCCAGGGTGAATCGAGAAAGGAAAACATTCGTACAGTATAATGTGGGGAAAGGGTTACTCAGCCCTGTAAAAACTTCATCAGTATTTACAAGGCCCGGGTCCTCCTCAGAAAATTAATGTAATTTTAAAAAAGAATAAAAACTGACAAACAAAACACTTTTTTATTTAGAAAATAAAAAAAAAAAAAATAAAACACTTAAAAAATTTAAATATTTTTATCCTACATTAAAGAAAAAAAAAAATTTAAAAAAATAAAAAGAAACTTTTAAATTTAACGCTAATAAAAAATAAAACTTTTGGGTGAATGGGGTTTTGGGGGACACTTGGGGGGTTTGTTGAAACGAAACCGGCCGCCCGAAAGATGGGGGGGGGGCCAGGGGTTGGTTTTTAAAACCCCTTGGGTAGTTCTTTTTCAGTATAAGGCCCCTGAGGGATTTTTATCCCGATGAAGGAAAAGGGAGGTTTTTTAAACCCCGCAATGGGTGAGGGGTTTTCATCCTGCAATTTCCCTACAGGTCACCCGGTAAAATTTAAATTTCCCAAAAAGGGGGGAAATCTCCCGGGCTTTTGTCCATCTCCATCAAAACCCACTTCTTGATTGGCAGGTTTACCCCCCTCTGGGCCCTCCAAGTGGGAAAAATAAAACAGGTTACCCACTGCAAAAAAATTTACCTCCATGTAAGGGACAATACCCCCAAAAAACGTGGTGGGTTATTACAACAGTCAACTTAGAAACAAGACTGAAAGGGCTAAGTTTATTATTGGGCCCAAAAATGGGAACTTTTCCCCGCCAAAAAATCCACTAGAATACAAGGCAGGGGATGTACTTTTCAGAAATGCTGGGAAGGGTGTGAGTCTATGATTTTCTGTTTTTGGGCCGGAGGCCCCCCCAAGTCACCTTTTTTGGGGGGGGGGGGAAAAAGGAGGGGAAGGGATAAACGGGAGTAGACTGGGCCCTACCCAACCCAAACAGCCGCAATCAAACTATCACCTTTTTGGGGGGGGGGAAAAAAAGGCGGGAAAATCGGGGGCTAGGGCATACCTTACCTTTAAAAATACCACAAGCAAACTTCACTTTTTGGGGGGGGAAAAAGGGGGGGGGGAGGGGAAAGCGGGGGCTGGACTTAAACCCTTTCCTTTAAAAAGTCGCCCCAAAAGAAACAAATTTTTACTATAAAAAACCCCCTCGCTACTTCCCATCATTTAACTTTTTTTCCCCCCCACCCCCCCAAACCAAGGCTTAAAAGCCAAGGAGAAAAAAAGAATAGGGTAGGAAAAAGTTTTAACAAGTGGAAGTCCCGTAAGGCAACAAATTTTTTTCTAAAACCCACTGTCCCCACTTAACCCCTCAGAGAAAAAAATTGGATAACCATTTTTATATACACAATAGGAACTTAAAAGCCTGGAGTGGGCCCAAAGTCCCCCCTCAAAAGGCGACTTTGGTTCCCTTAAAAAGTTTCTAGGGGATCAAAGGGTTTGGGGCCGTTTTTTTAAAAAAAATTCTTTTTCCCCCAAATAAAATTTAAGTTTGGGGATACCCACACAAGGGCAAAACAATTTTTTTTTCTATGGTGGGGTTCTCGTTTTTTTTGCGGGAAAGGGGTTTCCGGCTTTTGGAAAACTTAAAAGGGAAGGGAGTACCATCATGGAATTTTATAACACCCCACCCAAAAACCATATTGGAGGCCCTCATTTTTTAAGCCCAAAATGTTTTATTAAAACTGGGAAACTTAAACATAGGGTCTTTCGAAAAGATACTTTTAAAACTCATTAAAAAAATTTTCCCGGCTAAAGTCCCGGGAAAATTCAAAAAAGGTTTCCTTTCACAGACTTTTTAAGGGGTCGGGTAAAAAAGCCGTAAGATCATAAGGTTCGGGATAAAAACCCTGCATAAAAATTTTTCAGAAAACCCAAAAAAGCCCGCCCCAAACCTTTTTGGTTTTGGGGAATTTTAAAATTTTAAAAAAAGCTTTGATCTTTCCCGGGGAGAACTGGGAGAAGTTATTGGGAAAAAATCAATCCCAAAAATAAACAAAACTTGTTATAACCCCAAGGAAGCATTTCTTCGGGTTAGCAGTGTGGGGCCCTGGGGAACGTAACCTTTCCAAAAAATGATGTTAAAGTTTTTTATGTGTTTTTGCCCCCCAAGGAATTTTAATTTCGTAAATGTTTTCAAAAAAAACTGAAACAGGGGATATTACCCAAGAAACCCTTTTTCATCAGGGCTCACTAGGGTCCCCAGGGGAGTTTAAACCCAAAACCCAAGGGCAATTCTATAAAGCATCAGTCCTTGGGGTGTAGGAAAAAGCGGTGTACTGCTTTGAAGAAGGATCTAACATTACTTTTAAGAATGCCTTCAAAAATATCAATCTCTGAAAAAAAGGAAGTCATAAAAATTTGGGGTAGACCCCTAAACAAATTTAAAGGGGAAAAGGGCCCGCACCCACCCCATTATAGGGGTTAAGGCCCCCTGAAATCAATAGCAAGTCTATATGAAAAATCCTCCTTCTTAACCAAGACTAATTGTGAGCAAAATGCAGATACTTCCAAAATTTTAAAGATCTTTAGTTTTAATAATTTTTCTACCTCTCATTCAAATTCCCTCCCTAAGGGAACGGAACTGGGGGAAAATTTTTTGTTTGATAGGGTTGTCCAACACTAAGTCAAACTTTAAGGGCTAAACCCTGGAGGTAAAAACCTGGGAAAATTTAGTAAAAACGTCTTTAAAAAGTTTTTTCACAAATTGAGGTAGTTTTAAGTCTCTTATGGGCAACCCAAAAAATTCCTTAAAATTAAAGTTGGTTTCGCCCAAGGGGTCAAGAGCCCCCAATCAGTAGTTCTTTATCATAGTCTAAAATTAAAAGGTGTCAATTTAAAAAACACCTTACATTTTTTCTTGTCCCTTTTCAAGTTTTGTGTGGAAAAAAAATAAGTCAAAAGTTTTTTAAGGCAATTTTAAAAACCCAATTTCTTCGGAATTTTTCTTTAAAGGGTGTTTAAAAACGAAAAAAGCTTAGGGTTTTCCCCCTTGGGCTTTTTGTGAGGTAGTCAAAATTTTCCCCCAAAATTTTAAACTTTTTTCATGGGGCCTTTTCCCTTCTACAAATTAAATTTTTTTGACTTGATAGCAAAAATACAAGAACTTCATCCCCCACTTTAAAACTTCTCCTCGACTTTTGGAATCAAAATAGGTTTTGTTTCTGGCCATTTACAAGCTTAGTTTTTTTTTGAAAAAAAAGGGCAGAGGTCTCCTCAAATTTGGATCCCAAGGTCAAAAGAAACTGGGAAGAAGACTGAACCTCAGCACTCAAACCCCCTCCTTAGTCCTAAGTCATAAAAGGATGGCAATGGGCCTCTGGCCTGTCCCACCCAAAGAGGGAAATTTTAAAAAGTGAAAACCCCAAAGAGTCACTGGGAACTTCCCTCATGGCAAACAAAGCACAGGGTAGGTAACGATGCCACTCCTTAGGTTTAAGGGAGCAAAGTTTCCTTAAAATGGACTTGAGAATCGAATGCTGGCGCTCAATCCTCCCATTACAGCTGGGATGATAGAGTGTGATGAAGAGAGGCTTCACTCCCAGAAGTTGGTATAGATGTTGCATTAAGTCAGATGTGAATTGTGTCCCACGGTCAGATAAAATTTCTCTAGGGATGCCCACTCTGGAGAAGATGGACAAAAGGGCTTCAGCCACCTCTGTAGTAGTTATGGTCTTTAAGGGTACAGCTTCAGGGAAGCTCGAAGCATAATCAACTAATGTTAATATATATATATATATGTCCCCCAGATGAAAGTGGAGATAAAGGACCAACGATGTCAATAGCTATTCTTTCAAACAGTACCGTAAAGATAGGCATTTTGACCATAGGTACTCGCCTGGTACCTCGGGAGGATGACAGTTGGCAAACTTTACACGATCTACAATAGGTAGTGACATCTGAGGACATTTTTGGCCAAAAATAGGTTTCCCTAATTTTATTTAAGGTTTTACGATGCGAGAAATGTCCGGCCACTGGCAGGTCATGAGCCATTTTAAGAACAGTCTCTCTGCATTGACTTGGAACAACTAAGATGGAATAGTCTATCTCATCTGAATTTAATTTGAATACTGACTTGTACAAGATACCTTTTATATATTCAAATTTATGTGAAAAGTTTTTCCTTTGGATAACTTGATTTTGTTTAGCGGCATTATGGCAATTCTGAAGAGAAGGGCAATTACGTTTAAACTTGACAAAGGAGTCCTTCGATATATCTAAAGGCTTAAAGTCAGGGAAAATCAAAGGATGGATAGTAGGAGAAGCCTGGGCTTTGGTCTGAGCCCTAGTCAAGACATTTATGGTATCGGAGGTGATATCTTCACTTTCATCTAACAAGTGAACCGGTGATCCTACTTCCTCGCTTTCGAGAGTAGCATCACTGGTTTTTAATCCCACATGAATCTCGCGAGACATTGTCTCATCTGAACTTTCGAGGGGCTTCTCTGATTCTACAGGAAGAAGATCTGAAAAGCTTATGTCCACCTTTGGTGATGAAAGGTCAATCTCAGAAGGAAGAATGGCACCTTTTACATTACCTATTAGTACGGAGCAAGAAGTGATGGGAGCTAGTACGGCTTCAGACCAACCTGTGAACCATTTAGACCTAATGTAACAACGGATGGTAGGAAAAGTGTCCATACGGCCCAAGTAGTCTGAAAGTATAGCAGAGGAATGAGTTTCTTTAAGGTTAGGGAACAGCTTATCAGAAATGACTATACATGTGCATCCAGTGTCTCGTAATATGGTAGATACATTAAGTCCATTAACTGTTCCTGAACAGAAGGGTGCTTTGTCATTACAGTCTTTAAAACATCTTCCAACTTTTTGGACCTTCTTAGAAGGACAATCTGGACGTTTATGCCCCTTAACACCACACAAATGACAAACAGGAATAAAAGAAGTCATTTTACTTTCCACTAGAGGCTTTGATTTCTTAAGGTCTGATGAACCCTTTCCCTTAGGGTTCGATCCCTTTAGGTCTTTATAGGAATTGTGAGCCTCATCATACAGGTCAGCAGCCTCAGCAACTTCCTCAGCTTTAATCAGGTTACGTTCTCTAATGAATGTTCGTATCTGGTGAGGAAGAGCTGTCAGGAACTGGTCAGCAACCATGAAGTCTCTAAGAGATTCATAACTGTGATCAATTCCTGAACTCTGTATCCAAAAGTCGAACAAACGAGTGTTACCTGTAACTGCTGAAAGTTCTGGCCAGGCTGTAAGGTGGCATACCTGGAATCTTTCCTGTAAGAATTAGTGGTTTTTTTGATATGCTTTAAGGATTGCCTTCTTCAGTAGGTTATAATTACATATAATATCCTGCGACAAAGTTGCATAGATATTCAAAGCTGTACCAGAAAACAACATTCCTAACCTAGTAGCCCAGGTGTCAGCAGGCCATTCACAGAGGGCAGCGGTATTTTCAAACCTGATAATGTATGAAGTTATGTCTTCCCCCTCTGTGAAGGGAGGTAAATTAGGTGTTGGAATATGTGCACTAGCTGCATGATGTTCAATTACTCCTTCCTCTAATTGTTGTTGTGTAAGAGTTAACTTTTTATTCTCTAATTCAAGGCGAGCTTTTTCGAGCTCGCGATCCTTTTCTCTCTATATAAACTCAAGTTCTCTAGCTTTTTGCTCACGTTCTCTAGCTTTCTCCTCACGTTCTCTAGCTTTTTCCTCACGTTCTCTAGCTTTTTCCTCAACTTCTCTATCCTTTGCTCTTTCCTCAAGTTCTCTTATTTTAGCCTGTTCCTCACGTATTTTAGCCTGTTCCTCACGTTCTCTAGCTCTTTCTTCACGATCAAGTCTATCATGCTCCTTTTTGTCTTCTCTCTCTCTTTCTAACCGTCTTTCTTGGATTTCTCTCTCAATTTTCTCTCTCTCCTTTTTCTCCTGTCTTTCAAGGTTCTCTTTCTCCTTTTTCTCTTCTCTTTCGATTCTCACTCTCTCCTTTTCTTCTTCTCTTTCCCTTTCTAACTGTCTCTCTTCTCTCTCAATTCTCTCTCTTTCAAGTCTTTCCTGGATCTTAGCACTAATGAAAGATTCTAAATTTTTCCCTGTTATTCCTAACTTCCAGCATTCATCCAAAACTGGTATTCCTCCATACTTGCAAGAATAACTTAAACTATCAGGGGAAATGAAACGGGTATTAAAGAAATTGGAGGGTTCAGTTCCTGCTCCGCTCAAGCTGAAAATAAACCAGAGGGCTCGATCCCTGCTTCAATTAAACAATATGTATTAATGAAAACAAAGGGTTCTATGCCGTCTCCGAGCAAACAGTAAGTAGAATGGGGTCACTTGACCATCCAATCTTCTCACCAACAAATCAAGAGTGTCCTACGACAGCTCCCTTGATAAAATGAAGAGCTCAATGAAACAAATTGTCACTGGAAATTCTCGGGTCCCTAGAGTCTAATCCTCCAAAGTGTTTCAAGCTCAAACAAAAAGGTGGCAGAATTAATTATTATATCCTGCCTGACTTGACTTACAATAAATTGAGACTATAACAATCACCAAATCTTTTAAATGCCTGTACTGTAGTCCTACCATAGAGAATGATTACTCATGGCTGGTGGTAACCATCTGTGGTATGCGGCGTTGAAGTTCCAATGGTAGATTCGAGATGGAATTGAATCTTGATTCAGTAGAGTTGATCCTGGCAGGGTCGCCACTTGTGAAGGCTTACTCAGCCATGTAACAACTTCAGTCAGTATTACTAAGGCTGGCTCTTCCTCAGGAAAATTAATGTATAGAAAAAGAATAAAAACTGACAAACATAAACACTTTATTATTTAGAAAATATAAAATATAAAACACTTAAATATGAAATATTGATCCTACATTAAAGAAAATGAAAAATGAAAAATATAAATGATATCTGAATTCAACGCTAATATAAATAAAACTTGGGTGTCTGGTGTTGATGACACTGCGTGTTGTTGAAATCGTATCCGCTGCTGATGATGGGGGGGGTTCGCAGGTGTTGGTTACAACCCACTGGCTAGTTCTTCACAGTATAGCCGTGAGTATTCTATCCCGATGACAGGAAAGCAGGTTCTATACCGCTGCAATGATGAGGGGTTACGTCCTGCAATTTCATACAGGTGCACAGGTAATTAAATCCAAAAGGGGGAAGTCTCAGGACGTTAATCCATCTCCATCAATTCTACTCGTTGATTGGCAGGTGACCCTCTCTGTCATCCAAGCTGGAAAGATAGACAGGTTACCCACTGCTTAAGAAATCACTCTCCATGATAAGTACAATACCTAAAAGACGTGGTGATTATTACAACAGTCAACTTAGAGCAAGACTGAAAGGACTAAGTTTATTATTGGTCAAAAGTGAAGCTTTCAACCAATAAATCCACTAGAATACAAGGCAGGCATGTACTTACAGTAGTGCTGGGAGCTGTGAGTCTAGTGATTACTGTTTGGACCGGAGCCCCACAAGTCACCTTTCGGGAGGGGGGGGGAAAAGGAGGGGAAGGGATAGCGGGAGCTAGACTGACCCTACCTTAACAAGCAGCCGGCAAGCAGACTATCACTTTCGGGGAGGGGGAAAAAGGGGAGGGGAGGGGAATAGCGGGAGCTGGACTTACTCTACCTTAACAAGTAGCCGGCAATGAAACTATTGTTACTATATACTCCATCGCTACTCCTATCTATTGAACTTTTCCCTCACAATAATGATGTCATCGAGATAAAGTCAGTTGATCAAATGAAAATGTTGGCCCACAGATGGCTCCAACTTCATCCTGTTTCCTACTTGTATGCCTCATAACAATAAAAATGCTTTCAAATGAGCTGATGTAGGTAACAGCTCTTAGCCTGCTAATAAAGTTAGGAATCCTTAACCTGTAAATAGCTTGTCAATAAAGCTAGCGATCCCTAACCTAACCTTGTGAAACCCTGTGCAAAAAAAAATGACAACGAGAAAAAGAGTGAAATAATTGAATGACAACAGGAGCATAATAAATAATAGAAGGAATGCGATAAATAATTTCTTCAGGACGTGAAAATATACCCGAGAGGGAGAAAGAGAGAGGGGGAGAGAGGGAGAGAGGAGGGGAGAGAGAAAGACAAGGAGATAGAAAGAGATAGAGAGGAAAGAAAGCGAAAGAGGCAAAGAGAGGGAAAGAGCAAAGGAGAGAGAAAAGGAGAAAAAGAGAAAGACAGAAAGAGAAAAAAGGAGAAAAAGAGAAAGACAGAGAGAGACGCTGGTATCAGAAGAGAAATAAATCCCACAGAAGTCAAGGCGGATTGGATTCCATTGTGTGACAGTGTATATATACAGTGAGACCAGGGAGCCACAAGTCTCCCTCCCTTCCTTCCTTCTTCCCTTCTTTCCCTTCCTTTCCTTCCTTCCTTCCTTCCTTCCTTCCTTCCTTCCTTCCTTCCTTCCCTCCCTCCCTCCCTCCCTCCCGCATACCGTCCCTTCTATTCTACCCTTCCATAAGGTGTCGTGTACCTCGCTGGTGAGATCATAAGACACACTTGCAGGGTCCCCGGTTCGGATCCCTAGCATGGAGAAATATCTGGCAAGTTTCCTTATATTTCTCTTGCCCCATCCCATCTAGCAATTAAACTAGGTACTTGCTAGTCAACCCTTCCAGGCAGAAAAAATGAGTTAGGAAACTCCAGTCCTGCTGTAAGAAAAACGTCCAGAAGGCATGGTCAGTGGCTGGGCAGCAGGACCGTTGACCATCTCCCCCCCCCCCGAGACACCCTCCAGGCAGTCCTACTGGAATGACATCTCGTGAGTAAACAATCACACGTGTGTAAGAAACTCCAGTGCCTGCTAGAAGTATTCAAGTGTTGGGTAAAAGGTATCATTGAACCTAAGAATGTTATTTAAAAAAAAAAAACACTCGCGCCTTTCTCCGTTCTTCCCTCTTTCCGTCTGTCTGTCTGTGCCTCCCTACCTGACCCACACCTACTCTCCTACCCTCCTCCACAGCTGGAGTGCAGTGTCACGCATAAATTCAGAACCACAATTGTGGTGGAAAGTTATTTCGTGATGGAGGAAATGGGAAAGGGAGGCCGGGGAGGGAGAAACTGAAAGAGGGAGAGACGGGGAGGATTGGAATAAATGGGGAGGAAGGAGAAATAGAGGGAAGTAATTGGAATGAAGGAAACAGTAGGAGGGAGAAGAATGAAAATGGAGACTCGGAGCAGAAATAAATTGGGAAAGGGAGATGGATGCAAGAAAGAGAAATAAGAGGGTAGTAAGGCAGAGAATGGGAGACGCCATAATAAAAAGGAGAAGGGAATTAAATTAGGAATTAGTATAAGATTAGAATTAGATTCTATCAACACTTCAGTTGATTATTAGAAAGGACGCGTCGCTAAGCAAGCTTTATTGAGGCAATGTTTCAATCTATGTACAACTTTATTCCATAATAATTAATAAAGATCCAGATAAAGCTAAACGTTGTCCCAATAAAAGCTTCACCTACAACCTGTGTCGTTTATGCACTTTTGTCAACAGTTCGGCATTCGGAGCACAATCTGACGATAGGAATAACACTAGGACGTTGTTTACCCCACAAACGACTGCAGTGACAGAAGACATCACTGAACCAACAAAACTAGTCTCTCACTACACATGACAAGTCATCGGGAGAAGGAACATGCAAGTGAACTGCACGTAACCTGGAGAGGAATAAGGGAGACCTCAGGAGTGTGTAAATAAATGCTCTGTCTCTTCCCTTCACCCTCCCTTCCCTTGACATCTCAGGCCGCAACTTTTTTCCCGCATACTCCTGACTCCTATAAGCATTTACGTAGATTTTTTTTTTTTTCAAATAGAAGCTTGCAGCATATTTCTTGATTGGTTTAGGACGTCTTCTGTTCATAAACAATAACCAATTATTACATACCCCAACGGAAAAAATAAGATAAAAGCGATGAAGACCTCTGCCGTGCGAACTCAAAACAGGAAGCCAGTGAGCACCATAGACATAACCGTCAGATATTTCACTGTTTAAACTGTCATCATTAGTTCCCCGTCTAACTGTCTTTACGACAATGAAATGATGT
>NC_069400.1:30884676-30887176 GCF_026875155.1 Cherax quadricarinatus
AACACTCCCCAGGACCCTTCAAGACTCTCCCCAGGACCATCCAACACTCTCCCCAGGACCCTCCAACACTCCCCAGGACCCTTCAAGACTCTCCCCAGGACCATCCAACACTCTCCTTAGGACCCTCCAACACGCTTCCCAGGACCCTCCAACACGCTTCCCAGGACCCTCCAACACGCTTCCCAGGACCCTCCAACACGCTTCCCAGGACCCTCCAACACGCTTCCCAGGACCCTCCAACACGCTTCCCAGGACCCTCCAACACGCTTCCCAGGGCTTACAACTGATGATGTAACGCCAGGAGATTAGTTCCTCTTCTGTAACGACAGTTACTGAAGTCGTGGCCTTACGAGCATAGAAGAAAACCTAACTATCTTATCTAAAGAAAACATTAAAAATAGAACTCGCTAGTTTTATCGACCATAAGTTGCAATCTATTATGAAAAGACTGATAAACTTCGGCGTTTTGTACTTCAAGAAACTTATAATTAATATGACTGACTTTGTTTCTGTCTCACAAACAGGTTTCCTTTCCAAGCCGGTGGAGAAATAAAGAATAATAAAAAGAATCTTCTACATTTACGATGGCCAGCGACCCATTTCTCAGCGGAGTCCCACCAACAGTCGCATATATTTCAACCGAAGTGCTCTTACATCAGGATTAACTTTGTTAAATCTGGTTAATATATCTGGTTGTAATTTATATAGCAACTACTACTGGCAGCTTTGTCAATTGCATCTAGATGTAATGTGTATAGTCATTAGCATTAGTAGATACGTTTAATACATCTTGATGTAATGTACATTATATACGAATAATTATTATCATTGATAGTTTTGCCTAATTGAGGAGTTCTCAGCATTCTGCTGCTCTCAACCTGCATGGATTATGTACATGTAGAAATTAAGATAAAAAAAAAAAAACTTTTGCCATGGTGGTAGAATAATCGTAACAAATCCTTCTCGTAAGTTTATGTACGTTAAACTATAGGTTAGAGTTTGTTTTAAACATGGTGAGTATCCACCACACGACCCCCCTTAATGTCTTTAAACATAGTGAGGACCCTTCAGATAAGAGATAAGATTTTCTTCGGATTTTTTAACCCCGGAGGGTTAGCCACCCAGGATAATGCAAGAAAGTCAGTGCGTCATCGAGGACTGGGTGTCTTATTTCCATTGGGGTCCTCAATCTTGTCCCCCAGGATGCGACCCACACCAGTCGACTAACACCCAGGTTCCTATTTGCTGCTAGGTGAACATGGCAACAGGTGTAAGGAAACACGTCGAAATGTTTCCACCCGCCGGGAATCGAACCCGGCCATCGTGTGTGACGTGAGAGCTTTATAAAGCCACCAGGCTACCGGGGCACAGCCTCAACTTGCAAAGCGCCCACCACACAGCCTTGGTATGAGTCAACACAGTGAGGAACCAGCACATGGCCTACCATAACATGTCTTGACTCACGAAATCGTAATAACGCAGTTGTAAACAAACCACGGTATGGGTGGGAAGTGAGAGGTAAAACACCAGGTCACTGGCCGGGAGTTTAGCTACTACTCACCATGGGCTCAGACCCCACCCGTTTCTGGAGAGTTTATCTGGAGAGAGTTCCGGGGGTCAACGCCCCCGCGGCCCGGTCTGTGACCAGGCCTCCTTAGGTCAGTGTCCCAGGATGCGACCCACACCAGTCGACTAACACCCAGGTACCCATTTTACTGATGGGGAACATAGACAACAGGTGGAAAGAAACACGTCCAATGTTTCTACTCTGGCTGGGAATCGAACCCAGGCCCTCACCGTGTGAAGCGAGAGCGTTAACCACCAGGCCACCAGAGTTTGTTTACACTGAAATGTCTGAACACGGTGAGGATCCCCCACATGACCCACTCTGGTATGTCTTAACAGTGAGAACACAGCAAATTTTCCTCCGACATTTTATGTCTATTTAATCGCATTTTGTTACATCTTTTCGTTAACTATGCATAACTTAAGCACTAAAAATGATAGGCAAAGACACATCACTAAATTATGTTTGAATCACAAATAAAACAATAACAAGAAAAAATTAAAAACATTAGGATAAAATAATTTTTATCACCATTATTTAGCGTTTAAATAGAATTAGATATTATTCATTATTTTTAACAATACTTTTTCTCAGTTGCATACGATTGCTGATTAACTACAATACATTTAATTACATACGCCACACACAATTAAATCAATCAGGCTTTAATTAAAACAGCATTAACGGATAATTAATGGCTAACACAGAGCAGCGGCTAGTGCAACCACCTCCAATTAGATATATCGAGCAACTAGGGAAATCCACGGGTGGAAAATGTGTCGATCAGGCAGCGAACAATAATTTCCACGTGACCTACTCGCTGCTCACCTGAAAAATAGTGGACTGATACAACTGGCTCTTATGTATATAAAAAAAACTCATTGAACATTTAATCTAATACATCTGACTGTATTATATAACATGTAAGCTATT
>NC_069400.1:30889676-30912176 GCF_026875155.1 Cherax quadricarinatus
GACGTGTGTTTATGTAGATGGATTTGTTTATGGTACTCATGCCATTTATTTTCTATACTCCGTTCCATATTTATCACTAATTAAAATATTTAGCGTGCAACTTAATGATTGGCATTCTAATATTTACCATGTTTAGACCTCGAGAACTCTCTCCCGTCTTTGCTTCTGCGAAGTGTTCCTCATGCGTTTCGAAGGTAGTCATGATAATTTATTCCATGTTTTACTGTAATGATTCTGTACATCTAAGTCGGATATCTTGCTTGCTTTAAAATATGCTGCCTTTACCTTTGACATGTTTCGTGATTTTTCTTACTCCCACAGCCCGACCGTGGGTCAGGCTTGTCTGGTACTTGCTTGGTCAGCTAGGCTACTGCTGGAAGCGGCCCGCTGGTCCATATTCTACATCACAGCTTGGTTGATTTGGCACTTGCCGGAGGTATCAGTCACGTTTCCTCTTAAAAACTTCTATACTTATTCCGGAAGCGTTTCTGATATCTTTTAACAAGATTTTAAATAGTCTGGGACAACGGATGTTCACACAATGTTCTCTTATTGTGCCCACGGCGATCTTACTGTTCATTGGATTTATTTTCTCATATACCTGTCACTCCAGTACGTTATGTCTGTGCGCAGATTTGTGAATGGGTTCTCAAGTTCCCTCCATGCATATATTATCCTGTACTTCTCTTCTCCAGAGTACATATTTAGGACTTTCAGCTGTACCCAGTAATTTAAATGATTACTGACGTTATGAGGGCCGTAAATTATCTTTATGTCAGTTCCAGCTCTGATGTCTCTTCTGCCCTGATGGGAGCCATAAAAACTGAAAAGTACTCTAAGCGAGAGAAAACAAGCAATTAGAATGGCATCACTACTGACATTAGTTTCCATGCTTTTGTTAGTTCTCTATCCACCCCATCATCATCTTGGCTGTCGTAACATTTACCTTATGTGTTCTTTATAAGATAGGTCAGCTGAGATTATTACGTGCAAATCCCTTATATGTTCCGTTCGTTATACTTTATGATCCTCTTGAGTTTTGTATACAGTTCGCCTTTTGAGTTCTTCGTATGTTTCTTATATAAACAGTTGGAAATTGCCACCCACTGGAAGACTGTTTCTAGGTTTTTGCAACGTTTCTTAACTTCTATCGAGATTTAATGCTCATTTTGGTATCAAACGGAAATTATTCAAAAGTGGCGAGTGTTTTTGTTTATAAAAGGGATCAGGGAGGTGCCTTTGGGGAATGGTTTTCCTTTTTTACTTGCTCCTGCAGTCACCTGGGTGGGATTCCGGGATCAACGCCCCCGGGCCCGGTCCGTGACCAGACCTCCCGGTGATCCATGGCTATCAACCAAGCTGTTTACTGTGGCCGCACGTGGTCCTAACGTAGAACCACAGCACGTTTTTGTCCGGCACCGGGTGTGGTTCGCACATCCCTCTTGAAGGCAACCAGGGGCCTATTGGTATCCCCTTACTCTTGGATGGAGGCTGTTGACAGTATTGGCCCCGGATACCTAGGTTTTTCTTAGTGTACTAAGCCACCTACTTTTCACTGGGTAGTTTTGCACCGCCTGGCCCAGTCTTTTACTTTCGTAGGAAGTGATTTGTGTGTGCAGATTCGGGACCATTCCTTCTAGGATTTTCCAAGTGCAGATTATGATATCTCTCTTCCCTGCGTTCCAAATCAAGTGCTTCCAAGCATTCCCAGTAGTTGAGGTGTTTGAAAGAACTTATATGTGCAATAAAGGTTCTCTGTACACACCCTAGATCTGCAGTTTCACCTGCTTCGAGCGGAGATGTTAATGTACAGTAATTTTTCAGCCTAAGAGAACAAGTGATTTGAAAAGGATCATCAGTGGCTTGGCATCTCTTGTTTTGAACGTTCTCATTATCCATCCTATCATTTTCTTTGCAGTTGTGATCGTGGTACTGTTGTGATCCTTGAAAGCGCGATCCTCAGACATTACCACTCCCAGGTCCCTTACATAATTTTTTCGCTCTATTGTATGATCAGAGTTTAGTAGTATACCCAGTTCTAGATATCTCCTCCAGTTTTCTATAACAGAGTAGTTGGAATTTGTCCTCACTGAATATCATAACAGTATCCGTGCCCATTGGAAAACTTAGTTTATATCTTCTAGGAGGTTAACCGTGTCCTCTATAGATAACAGTTCCTGCAGATCCTAGTATCATGTGCAAAGGATGACACGGTGCTGTGGATTACATCTCTGTCTATGTCTGATATGAGGATGAGGAACAGGATGGGGGGAGTACTGTGCGTTGTGGAACAGAGCTTTTCACTATGGCAGCTTCCGATTTAACTGTGTTGACCACTAATCTTTGTGTTCGATTGGTTAGAAAGTTGAAGGTCCATCTCCCCACTTTGCCAGTTATTCATTTTAGCAAGTATTTTGTGCGCTATTACGCTATAATCGCACTTGTCAAAGGCTTTTGCAAAATGTGTGTATATTACATCTGCATTCTGCCTTTTTTCCAGTGCATCCAAGACCATATCATAGTTATCCAGTAGTTCCGAGAGGCAGGAGCGACCTGCTCTGAACCCATGTTGTCCTGCATTGTACAGTTTTTGGGAATCAAAGTGGCTTGTAATCGTACTAGTGTTAAATTGTTTCGTTTACTTCAACTCTGCGTGCTCTGTTTGTCACAAAGTTGAATAACGATCTGCCTACTTTTCCCGTTATACCTATCTCGCTCATTTTGTGTGCAATCATTCCAGACTTCAGTTAGTCACTCTTCAGACATAATTTCAGTCTGTTATTAACCTTGCATAAAATATTTTCACTAATAGTTTAATATCCTAAGACGACAATTCAGAGTACGAGGTTTACTGTTCCCCATTCAAGGAATTAGAGCTGTCCTGCCCTTCATTGGATCTAACCTGATTTCCTCGCATTCAACATAAATAAACAGGCGCATCGCAAGTCAGTAGTAGCAACTCCAGCTCACAGCTGAAGGACCCAGGTTGAATTCCGAGGAAGAACAGACGGGTAGACAAGTTTCCTTGCATTTGTTGCACCCGTTCACCTAGCAGTAAACAGGTAAACTGGTGTTAGCCGACTCGTGAGTGAAATCATGGGGTATACCTTAGATAGGCAAGGACTTTAAAATTAACTGAGATAGGGTAACAGTTTCCTGCCTGTGAAAGTTGTAGATCATTGATGTACAAGTAGAAATGGAATAAGCCATATAAGCAATGCTATGTTGAGAATCAATCTCTCTCTCTCTCTCTCTCTCTCTCTCTCTCTCTCTCTCTCTCTCTCTCTCTCTCTCTCCTCTCTCTCTCCCCTCTCTCTCTCTCTCTCTCTCCCCTCTCTCTCCATCTTCCAGATCGACCCAGTCCCACTGCAAGAGCTTACATATCTCTAATGGATCTTTTGTTTATATTTACCCAACAGCTTCGTAAAAACAGTAACTTTAGGAACAGTGCCAGTATTCGTATCACACACAATCCCTTACTCCATGTGACGTCAATTTTCCTATTTAAATTCTCCACGTTACTTGGTTTGCTTTTGTCTAACCGTCTTCCAGTCTTTGCGTGTTTTTGTTTTTTTCTATGCCAACCTGCGTTTATTTCATTTCTAGTGCGTGTCCTTGCCTTCCTGTTTGGAGATAAATGGTATAAAATACCGACATGATGGAAAAGTAAACAAATGCAGTATAATGTGCTCCTTTATTGACTACGTTTCGCCCACACAGTGAACTTTATCAAGTCACAAACAGATCTATCTGGGTGTGGAGAGTCAGGTGAAGAATGTTGGGCAGGTTGTATTTGAAAGGGTCCTGCAAGGGACCGCCGGACCCTTGCAGGACCTTTACCCAGGTAGATTTGTTTGTGACTTGATAAAGCCCACTGCGTGGGCAAAACGTAGTCAATAAATGATCACATTATACTGCATTTGTGTTTGACCTTCCTGTATGTGTGTGTTGCTACCATCTGATGTGTTTTCCTGCCTTTGTGTGTGCGTGTGTGTACGTACATGTCTATTTATTTGTATATCTCCCCACATTCCTTTATCACAGCCTCTCCGGAATTATAACTTTATATTCATGGAGACACGGTAAATCCGTAGGGGTCATGCAGTGCAAGGCAATGGGAGACAGTTAAGTGTGATGCAATTAAGAGGAGGGTTCTCCGCTTGCATAAAGGTACCCTCTTCCCCATTCCCTCATCAGAATCAAAGGTCGATTGTGACAGTACTAATAAGAACATAATGGAGGATCAGTGCAGTAGGCCTACCGGCCCAAACTAGGCAAGTCTTTCCTAAACCTCCATTTCCGCCCACCATTTGTCCAGCCTTTTCCCAAAGTTTCCCAAGAACAGCTTCAATGCCTCAGATACTAATCAAAACCAGTCCTTATTACTCGTATATTTATCCAATCACTTTTTGAAGCTACCCAAGGTCTTAGCCTCTAATACCCTACTCGAAAGATTGTTCCACGCATCGACTACAGCGTTCCAGAGAATGATTATGCGGCCTTTGAAATTACATATTAAAAACCGACGTGCTTGGGAATATCTATTACATCAAAAACACGTGAGAGATCCGGGTGAGGGTTGAGCTTAAGTGTTCGGAAGTACGTAGGTCGTACGTAAATATACTTCCTCGGCAGCTGAAAGCACATGTCCTTACATAATATTCAAGCCGTTGTGGGAATTGAGACTAATTTTGGACTTTAAGATGCAGCACTTATATAAATACTTTGTATATTATTGAGGGAAGTACAGGTATGATTGTCCTTAAGAAGCTCTGTCCAGTATCATCAGTGTTCGTTATATTGTTCGTACTCGGTTACCATCACTCGTGTTCAGCTAACTACTGCGATGACTACCTTCACTACGATGTTTCGCTATAATCACCACCACTATAATCACCAGCACCACTTCCGAAATCATCCACTAACACCACTAGTACCACAAATTTCGCCACCATTTCCAAAGCCACAATTGTTACCACCATCACCACTACCGCCGCTTCTTTGACCACTAATAAGTCACCATTATTTCTAACACCACCGCCACATCTCTTCAGTATAATTTCCCCTCAACTATCTACGTCAAACCATTAAATATCAAAACCAAGGAGAACAAAAACTGATCCGGTGGAAACTTAAAAAAAAAAAAAAATTATTGCTTCTCTTCAACGAAGTTCACACTGAGGAACCATCAAAGAAATATTTCAGCTTGGATTTCTTATTCCAATAAATTTTCAATAAAACGGTAAAGAACAGTTCAAACAGTTTTTCCCTAAGGAAAAAATTTTAATTCAGGAGCGTGCAATGTGCTTCGTATTTTTTTTTTTTTTTTTGTGGTGGGGCACGTTTTTTCCATCTCATTTACGTTACTGGCATGAAATAAAATGGATATTGACGGAAAGTGTTCATGAATATATTTTATACAATTGCAGATTTCACTAGATTTCAATAGATCTAAAAGTAACGACGAATAAGAACATAAGAAGAACATAAGAACGAAGGAACACTGCAGAAGGCCTACTGGCCCATGCGAGGCAGGTCCAAGTCTCCTACCGGCTTAAGCCAATGCACCCAACATAGTCAGGTCAGGTCACATTGACTTAAGGGAGGAACACGGCAACCGACCTTGTAGCACAAGCTATCAGGTCTAACTCACACCCACCCACATCCACTCATGTATTTATCCAACCTATTTTTAAAGCTACACAACGTTCTGGCCTCTATAACTGTACTCGGGAGTTTGTTCCACTCATCCACAACTCTATTACCAAACCAGTACTTTCCTAAATCCTTCCTGAATCTGAATTTTTCCAACTTAAAACCATTGCTGCGAGTCCTGTCTAGGCTAGATATTTTCAGCACACTATTTACATCCCTTTATTTATTCCTGTCTTCCATTTATACACCTCAATCATATCCCCCTAATTCTACGTCTTTCTAGAGAGTGCAGATTCAGGGCCCTTAGTCTATCCTCATAGGGAAGGTTTCTGATACATGGGATCAACTTTGTCATCCTCCTTTGTACATTTTCCAGAGAATTATATCCATTCTGTAATACGGTGACCAAAACTGTGCAGCATAATCTAAATGAGGCCTAACCAAGGATGTATAGAGTTGAAGAACAACCTGAGGACTCCTATTATTTATGCTTCTTGATATGAAGCCAAGGATTCTTATTAGCTTTATTGCGAACACTTATGCACTGTTGTCTTGGTTTCAGATTACTGCTAACCAGAACTCCTAAATCTTTTTCGCAATCCGTAATATTAAGATCTACATTATTTAGTTTATATTGTGGCATGGTTATTGTCCTGTCCAACATTTAGAACTTTGCATTTGTCTATATTAAACTGCATCTGCCACTTCTCCGACCACTGCATCAGTCTATTCAAATCTTCCTGGAGTGCTCGAATGTCCTCGTCAGAATGAATTCGACGGCCTATTTTGGTGTCATCGGCAAACTTGCCGATGTCGCTCTATATGCCCTCATCTATGTCGTTTATGTAGATTGTGAACAGCAGGGGCCCAACACTGACCCCTGTGGAACACCGCTCGTGACGCTTCCCCACTCTGATTTCTCCTCATTTATGCAAACTCTCTGCTGCCTATTTGTCAACCATGCCTCTATCCAGGAAAAAATTTCTCCTCCTATTCCATGTGCTTTAATTTTCCTCAATAGTCTCTGATGTGGGACCCTGTCAAAAGCCTTACTGAAGTCCATATACACAATATCATATTCATTACCATGATCTACCTCCTCAAATACCTTAGTGAAAAAAGTTAATAAATTCGTAAGGCAGGAACGCCCCTTTGTAAAACCATGCTGAGATTCGTTGATTAATTTATGCTTTTCAAGGTGGCTACGAACTGCCTCGGCAATTATTGATTCCATAAATTTTCCCACTATGGAGGTTAGGCTTATTGGTCTATAGTTCGAAGCTAAGGACCTGTCACCTGTTTTGAAAATAGGTATCACATTTTGCCATTTTCCACTTATCTGGCACCATGCCAGTTTGTAGTGATATGTTGAAAAGATTAGCCAAATGTGTGCTAAGCTCCTCTTTACATTCCTTTAGAACCCTTGCATACAGTTCATCAGGGCCTGGGGATTTGTTAGGTTTTAATTTATCTATTTGCCTAAGGACCATGTCACTTGTGACCCTAATCGTGCACAGTTTATTATCGTCCTGTTCTTCATAATTTATCATTACTGGAATATCGCTGGTATCCTCTTGTGTAAAAACTGAGAGGAAGTATGTGTTAAAATTCTACACATTTCCTTATCACTGTCAGTGAGCTGACCCGAGGAACTTTTGAGTGGGCCTATCTTGTCCTGATCTTACTTCTGTATACCTGAAAGAATCCTTTTGGGTTAGTCTTCGATTGTCTTGCAACTTTAACCCCATAATCTCTTTTTGCTTTTCTAATTCCCTTTTTTATTTCTCTCTTTAACTGAATATATTGATTTCTTAATTGCCCCTCTCCTCTTTTGATTTGCCTATATATGCCTCTCTTTTGACCAATCAGATATTTTAATCTATTGTTCATCCATTTAGGATCATTTTTGTTTGATCTGATTTCCCTATTTGGAACATAATTTGACTGAGCAGCTAGAACTATGCCCTGGAAAGCATCATATCGGCAACCATCACCACCTACCTGACCCTTAGCCAGGTCATTCCAGTTCAGCCCACCTAAGTAATTTTTCAGTCCTATGAAATCAGCCAAGCGAAAGTCAGGGACGGAGACTTGATTGCCATTATTAGGGGAATTCCATGATATATAAAACTGAGTGTTTGTGATCACTTTCCCAAGCTCATCATTAACCTCAAGATTATTAATTAGTGTTTCCCTCTGGCAAGAACCAAGTCAGGAGGTTATTTCCCCTAGTGGCTCTGTCACAAACTGTTTAAAAACAATCCTGGATCGTATCAAGAAAGTCACCTGACTCTAAATTTCCTGTCAAATTGCTCCCAGTCAATCTGTCTATAGTTGAAATCTTCCATTAGCACAACATTTTCGTATGTAGATGCCTTACGAATTTCGTCCCATAGAAGTTTACTGCACTCCCTATCAAGATTTGGGGCCTGTAAATCACACCCAAAATTAGTTTTTCTCGGCCCTCGAGAAGCTGTAACCAAACAGATTCAGTGGCTGACGCTTCTAATTTAATATCTTGTCTAACACAACAATTTAAATTGTCTCTGACATACATCGCTACTCCACCACCTTTCCTGTTGACCCTGTCAGTGTGGAATAATTTGTAGCCTTGTATGTGACATTCAGAGGGCATCTCTCTATCTTTCAGATTGAGCCAGGTCTCTGTTATAGCAATAATATCTATGTTTCCTGCACTTGCAATTAATCTTAGCTCATCTATCTTATTTCTTACACTCCTGCTATTAGTATAGTAAACCTTAAGGGAGCTAGTCCCTTGCTAGCCCTCTGCGTCCCCTTTGTTTGCTGACCTGATCTATTGTCTTTATTTATAACTTCATGCTGAATGCCTTTTATACATTTACTGTTTCCAACCCTAGTGTTGCAACCTGCTTGCAACACTAGGGTTGGAAACAGTAAATGTATAAAAGGCATTCAGCATGAAGTTATAAATAAATGAACATTTTTTTTTCGTGATTCTCGCAAATGTTTGAGTTGTAAAGGTGTCAGCAATTTCAGAAAGAAGACATTAGAAGACAGAATGAAGACAAAAAGAGAAGACAAAGATAGAGAAAAGAATGACGAAGACTAAGCAGAAGACTAAGAAGATGGCGAATAAGATAACGAAGAATTAGAATAATAATGCATCTTAGAAAAACATTCGTATTTCAAGGTATTTGTATCAGCAGCAAGACTGACCTTACTAACAAGACTGACCTTACTAACAAGACTGACCTTACTAACAAGACTGACCTTACTAACAAGACTGACCTTACTAACAACACTGACCTTACTAACAACACTGACCTTACTAACAACACTGACCTTACTAACAAGACTGACCTTACTAGCAAGACTGACCATACTAACAAGACTGACCTTACTAACAAGACTGACCTTACTAACAAGACTGACCTTACTAACAAGACTGACCTTACTAACAGTGAACCAGACCTTCGTAAGCTTTCACATTATGACCCCCACGACCCCACACACAACCACGACCCCCACACACAACCACGACCCCCTCACACAACCACGACCCCCCTCACACAACCACGACCCCCACACACAACCACGTCCCCTCACACAACCACGACCCCCACACACAACCACGACCCCCACACAAACACACGACCCCCACACACAACCACTCCCCCAAACACAACCACGTCCCCCTCACACACAACCACGACCCCCACACACAACCACGACCCCCACACACAACCACGTCCCCCACACACAACCACGTCCCCCCTCAAACAACCACATCCCCCACACACAACACGTCCCCCTCACACCCAACCACGACCCCCACACACAACCACGACCCCACACACAACCACGAACCCCCACACACAACCACGTCCCCTCACAACCACGACCCCCACACACAACCACGTCCCCCACACACACAACCACGACCCCCACACACAACCACGTCCCCCTCACACCCAACCACGACCCCCACACACAACCACGTCCCCCTCACACAACCACGACCCCCACACACAACCACGACCCCCCACACACAACCACGACCCCCACACACAACCACGACCCCACACACACAACCACGACCCCCCACACAACCACGACCCCACACACAACCACGTCCCCCTCGCACCCAACCACGACCCCCACACACAACCACGTCCCCCTCACACACAACCACGACCCCACACAAAACCACGACCCCCACACAACAACCACGACCCCACACACAACCACGAACCCACACACAACCACGACCCCCACACACAACCACGTCCCCCTCACACCCAACCACGACCCCCACACACAACCACGACCCCACACACAACCACGTCCCCCTCGCACCCAACCACGACCCCCACACACAACCACGTCCCCCTCACACAACCACGACCCCCACACACAACCACGACCCCACACACAACCACGACCCCACACACAACCACGACCCCCACACAAAACCACGACCCCCCACACAAAACTACGACCCCCACACATAGCCACGACCCCCACACACAACCAAGACCCCACACACAACCACGACCCCCACACAACCACGACCCCCACACACAACCACGACCCCCACACACAACCACGACCCCCACACACAACCACGACCCCACACACAACCACGACCCCACACACAACCACGACCCCCACACACAACCACGACCCCCACACACAACCACGACCCCACACACAACCACGACCCCACACACAACCACGACCCCCACACAACCTGAAATCTTAATGACTAATACATTTTTTAATTTCTTTCCAGGTTAATTCAAGAAGGTAGACTTCTAAACATAATTTTTTTCCAAGCGTAAACATCAAGTGTTACTCAAGTTCTCGTCCGTGCTTGAGGTGCCTCTATGACACACTCATATTTAGCTTTTCTTATTAAATTGTTTTCCCTAAGAAAAATGATGGGTGAGAGGGTAGTAGGAGACATTCTTATATGGTGAAGCTCTCTGAAAAGCTCATCTATTTTTTTACGCGGTTTTCAAAAAATCGCATTACGTAAAGATTGTTATTTACGTATAGAAGCTTTACGAGAGCTTACTATATCCGACAACGAGCTTCGTACCCTCCGTGGGAGAGCTCATGGAGATGTTTGGGCTCGATCCTCTGTACTTGACTTCTAATGTCTCGCATATTTGCAGCCTGACTGACCGGAGACCGAAATGCCTCGCATAATAAATGGGCTTTCGTTAGAACATGCGACGCAATATTGTCCTAAAACTGAATCAACCTGTATCCAGATTCTGAAAACATTCACTGGGACCTCTTATGCATTCTAACGAAATAAACGTCTTTATTTGAGGCCAGTAAACTTAGCCTCCGCATAATAACCCATATGATTTTACTGCTCAGCGACTTCCAAATGACTTTTATCCCACTCTACTTATTACTTATTTCATAAACTTCATATAAAATTTCGTTTTCATGAAAATTATCAACAAGAAGCAGAAGGGAAAGAAAACGGAAGAATGGGAGGTGGGGGATGGAGGGAGGGGGAACTAGACTCTTTGGAAAGTTTGCTAATGAGGAGCAGTGAGTGTGGAAGCTGGGTTAAAATTCACGACACTTGACTCGGGAGGAATGCTATGATGCTACCTCAGCCTCCAGCTGGTATTAAACAAAAATTGCTGGGTAAACTTTGCGTATTCCTTGGTTTATATCACGTTTGGTTTTTTGACTCCTGGCTGAATTATGCTCATTTTCGTGTTTTTCTTTTTTTTTTTTTTTTTTTTTTGTCGTTTCAGCATTTTTTTTCCATCTCTCATTTGACTCTTACATTATTCACAACTTTTTTCACTCGCTTGTCTATACGGGTTAAGAGACGGAGCCAGGAGCAGTGAATCCACCCCTGAAAAAATACCTAGGCTGGATGAGTGCGTCCCTGTACAGACAGACATACGCGCGCACACACCAGGAGCCATGACTCGACCCCTGTAAGGACAAGGCGAGTACACTTAATATATATATATATATATATATGATATATATATTATATATATATATATAAAAATATTATATATATATATATATATATATATATATATATATATATAATATATATATATGCAATAAGATCACAGTAAACAGGTGATTTCAGAATATGCAAAACAACCACTCTGAAAGAATAGAGAAATTCCAAGCGCTTTCGTGACTACTCACATTATCAAGGAACTATGAAAGTAAGCATCCAAGGAAGCTATTAAGGGGTCTGGCCAGCACCTCACTATCAGATCCCACAACGGTTAAACGCGCGCCGACCCAAACTTGGATAGGTCCTTGTGCACAACTCACCCACAAACTATTCTACCCAAGAAAATTTAAAAATTATTATTTGTCCAGTGTATTATTAAATTCTTCCCAAATTCTATTAATTATAAATGGATCTAATTTATATAAACCAAAGGAAATATTCATATTATTGTCAAAACTGCTTTTTATGAAACAAGATTCAATTATATTCCTGTCGACCATGGACTTGCTTGATACTACTTTCTCAACTTTTTGAAAATCAATTGGATGGTTAAAATCTCTTACATGAATAAATAGAGCATTGGAATCTTGTCAGTTCTTATTCTATATTTATGTTGTTTTAATCTTAGTTCGAGATTTTTGCCAGTTTGCCCGTAATAAACTTTATCGCAAATTTTACAAGGAATCTTATAGACACATCCATCAGCATTTTGGGGGGAATTCATTATCAAAAGTTTTTTTACTGTATTCAAAAATCTTGATACAGTAAAAAAACTTTTGATAAAGAATTCCCCCCAAAATGCTGATGGATGTGTCTATAAGATTCCTTGTAAAAATTGCGATAAAGTTTATTACGGTCAAACTGGTAAAAATCTCGAACTAAGATTAAAACAACATAAATATACCATTAGAACTGGACAAGATATACAATATATACAACAGATCGCAAGAAGCTGTATGAAGACGGGAATACGCAGAAAGAATTTATAAACAGACACAGAAGCAATAGTATCAGCAGAAGCACCAGTACTAGCAGCAGAAGCACCAGTATTAGCAGTACAAGCACCAGTATTAGCAGTACAAGCACCAGTACTAGCAGCACAAGCACCAGTACTAGCAGCACAAGCACCAGTACTAGCAGCACAAGCACCAGTACTAGCAGCACAAGCACCATTACTAGCAGCACAAGCACCAGTACGAGGAGCAGAAGCACCAGTACTAGCACAGCAGAAGCACCAGTACTAGCACAGCAGAAGCACCAGTACGAGCAGCAGAAGCACCAGTACGAGCAGCAGAAGCACCAGTACGAGGAGCAGAAGCATCAGTACTAGCACAGCAGAAGCACCAGTACGAGGAGCAAAAGCACCAGTACTAGCAGCAGAGGAACCAGTACTAGCAGCAGAAGCACCAGCACTAGCGGCAGAAGCACCAGCACTAGCAGCAGAAGCACCAGCACTAGCAGCAGAAGCACCAGCATAAGCAGCAGAAGCACCACCACTAGCGGCAGAAGCACCAGCACTAGCAGCAGAAGCACCAGCACTAACAGCAGAAGCACCAGTACTAGCGGCAGAAGCACCACCACTAGCAGCAGAAGCACCAGCACTAGCAGCAGAAGCACCAGCACTAGCAGCAGAAGCACTAGCACTAGCAGCAGAAGCACCAGCACTAGCGGCAGAAGCACCAGCACTAGCAGCAGAAGCACCAGCACTAGCAGCAGAAGCACCAGCACTAGCAGCAGAAGCACCAGCACTAGCAGCAAAAGCACCAGCACTAGCGGCAGAAGCACCACCACTAGCAGCAGAAGCACCACCACTAGCGGCAAAAGCACCACCACTAGCGGCAGAAGCACCAGCACTAGCAGCAGAAGCACCACCACTAGCGGCAGAAGCACCAGCACTAGCAGCAGAAGCACCAGCACTAGCAGCAGAAGCACCAGCACTAGCAGCAGAAGCACCACCACTAGCGGCAGAAGCACCACCACTAGCAGCAGAAGCACCACCACTAGCAGCAAAAGCACCACCACTAGCAGCAGAAGCACCACCACTAGCGGCAGAAGCACCAGCACTAGCAGCAGAAGCACCAGCACTAGCAGCAGAAGCACCACCACTAGCGGCAGAAGCACCAGCACTAGCAGCAGAATCACCAGCACTAGCAGCAGAAGCACCACCACTAGCAGCAGAAGCACCAGCACTAGCAGCAAAAGCACCACCACTAGCGGCAGAAGCACCACCACTAGCGGCAGAAGCACCAGCACTAGCAGCAGAAGCACCAGCACTAGCAGCAGAAGCACCAGCACTAGCAGCAAAAGCACCACCACTAGCGGCAGAAGCACCACCACTAGCGGCAGAAGCACCACCACTAGCGGCAGAAGCACCACCACTAGCGGCAGATGCACCACCACTAGCGGCAGAAGCACCACCACTAGCGGCAGAAGCACCACCACTAGCGGCAGAAGCACCAGCACTAGCAGCAGAAGCACCAGCACTAGCAGCAGAAGCACCACCACTAGCAGCAGAAGCACCAGCACTAGCAGCAAAAGCACCACCACTAGCGGCAGAAGCACCACCACTAGCGGCAGAAGCACCAGCACTAGCGGCAGAAGCACCACCACTAGCAGCAGAAGCACCAGCACTAGCGGCAGAAGCACCACCACTAGCGGCAGAAGCACCACCACTAGCGGCAGAAGCACCACCACTAGCGGCAGAAGCACCACCACTAGCGGGTGGTATGGGGATATGGGTCTGAAAGATAACTCTAGACCACTCTTTTTATGTACTTTAAACTTTCAAATTTCTGAAACGAAGTGGAAAACTCAAACTGACTTTGTATAGGTGTATTTTGTGCCATTTTTACTGAAGTGATTTGAAAGCTTTCAAGTGATAACATGCGAAGGCCTTTTATTCTGATTGGCTTTCGGATCTTCTACGCTAATATTAAACTATATCAGAAACGCCGAACTCTGAGCTATTATTTTTATGCATGCATTGAGACATAAGGCTGGGCTTATGGGATACAGGGGATACCTTACTCGGACCGAGTAGCGACCTAAATACATCTAGTTTCATCATACGTCTCCTTGCTCCTTTCCACTCTTTCTGTTCATGCGCGTCCCTTAACTCACTTTTTTTTTTACACAGGGTTTGACAAGGATAGAATAAGGATCCCTAGCTTTAGTGACAAGCTATTTACAAGTTAAGGATTCCTAACTTTATTGACAAGCTAAGAGCTGTTACCTACATCACCTCTCTCTCTCTCTCTCTCTCCCCCAGTTAGTATTCCAGTTCCCTTACACCACTACCTATTAAAGTTTGAAAAATTAAATCCATCAACATGAGTCCGCTGCATCGTAACAGGACTGTTTACGTTTTAAGGCTGAACAAACAACGCAAGTTGAGAAATTTACAGACCAAATATTATCTAACCAATTTGTATAACTATTTACAGTATCGCGCAGTTACCTCTGCTAATAATCTACGACATGTTTACCAAAGTGAATTGGGTAATGTTTACCAGTTAATGGAAGACAATATTTATTTCAGTTTGTGTTAATAAACATGTGAACCAAGGTCAATGGTACTATGGTGGACAAATGTTGCCTTGCTGAACGATTCTTGTTTGCCTATTGTTTTATAGCCATTTAGCTCGTTCGAAAAAAAAAACATATTTCGAGCAAGACCAAAAAATATTTTTCTATATACTAAGCATTATTAATAAATTTATGAGCATGAGCTAAACCCGCAGCTGCTAAACAGCGCTGAGGAAAGGAAGGAGATCAGATCTGATGAGAGGGGAAAATAGCTCTGATACCTCGGATCAAGAACCCATCACCGGCACCGAGGAATCTCCTTTCATGGAAAGGGGGCGAGTTGGATCCCAGGGTAGGGATAGAAATAGTGTTGATAGGAGACAATATGAGTTTTATGGCATTTCACTAACAAGACGTTTCGACCACCAAGACTATAAATTCTCATAAGTATAATCTCTTTGGGAGTTTATAGAGTTGCTGGTGGTCGAAACATCTCAATATAATGCCATAAAACGCAGATTGGGCTCTATTAACGCACTTGTCAGTACAGGATACTATTTATTGATCAAGAGAAATTAGGTACCCTACCCTAACTATATCTGCCTCCTGTTTATCAAGGCTGTATATCCCCTCCTGCTTCAATGTTCCAAACGGATGTAACAGAACATCTACGAGTTTTCCGAGGGATATACAGTTACCTGGAGGTCATTCCGGGGATCAACGCCCCCGCGGCCCAGTCCATGACCAGGCCTCCCGGTGGATCAGGGCCTGATCAATCAGGCTGTTACTGCTGGCCGCACGCAGTCCAACGTACGAGCCACAGCCCGGCTGATCCGGCACTGTGTGCCGGACCATTTTTGCGTTTTTATGATTCATTTAGCAATTTAAGAGTAGTTTCTTACATCTAGTAAGACAATATTCTCATTAGGGTTCATACAATTTCCTTCGTTGTTGCTATATCCACTTTGCAATATGGGGGCGAGCGAGCCGTTGCTAGCAATAGCTTTGTTGATACTAAGTCTGGTCTCAAGACTGGCCACAAAGGATAGGACAACCATCGAAACCTGACATTGGTATGTCAGTTTCCTGGTGGATGATAACCTCTCTTATACATACCAACCAAAATTGCTTTTAACTGGTCGTACACTAATATGACACACAAATGTCAACACACACACACACACGCGCGCGCGCGCGCGCGCAGTATAGGCTAGGTGGCCGAAGACTGCAAACATCACTCAAGGAGAAAGATCTTGGGGCGAGCATAACACCGAGCATGTCTCCGGGAGCGCACATCAACCAGATAACTGCTGCAGCATGCGGGCGCCTGACAAACCTGAGAATAGTGTTCCGATACCTTAGTAAGGAATCATTCAAGACACTATACACCGTGGTATAAACCTTGGTAATAAATACCGACAAGTTGGTTTAGAAAGACACGTAAGTAAACATTATGACATATTTATTAGAAAACGTTTCGGTCCTGGGACCTTGATCACTTCTAACATACAGAGGTAGAAAGATATTATATATATATAGGCGGAGAGTGAGGTGTGACGCACGTGACCTGAGGAATGTCATAAGAACATGAGAACATAAGAATGGAGGAACACTGCAGAAGGCCTACTGGCCCATGCGAGGCAGGTCCTTATCAAAACAACCTCTACCTATGATGAGGATGGGTAGACGATGAAATCATGTGACTCCTGTGTTGTTGGGTTGGTGCTGCTTAAGTATCATGCATGCCAATGTTTTTGAAATTTTGTAGTTTCCAGTGTTGCGTTCTATAGTGTCGGTGACGGCGATTAGTGAGGCTTCTAGGCACCGTCAGCGTCTGAGGTCTGGTTCGGTGAGAACGAGTTGTGCCTCATTCCAGTTCATCAAATGCCCAGTGGAGTCTCTGTGTAGGACACAGGCGTACCTTGCATCGTCTCTGTTAAAGGCATTTCGATGCTCATTCAGGCGGACTGCAAGATCTCTGCCTGTCTCGCCTACATATTTCTTGGGACAGAACCCACAAGGGATAGTGTAGACGCCTGCTGTAGAAGTTAGAGGTGTGGGGCTGCGTTTCGTAGTGAGGTCTTTGATAGATGATGTGTTTATGGTGGAAACGTTGATGTTACTCATAGCAAGTGCCCGGCGAGTATTCTTGGCAACATCACCACATGCGAGTACTATGAGCTGCTTAGGGGGCTGTTCCATGGGCGGTTTGTTGAGGATAGCTTGTGCCTTGAGTCTGCAATCTCGGATGAAGAAAGATGGGAACTGAAGACGTGTAAAGGCTTGTATTATGCAAGTGCATTCTTCTTCTAGAAAACAAGGGCTGGAGATGCGAAGAGCTCTCAAGAAGAAGCCAGTGAGGACTCCTCTCCTAGTGCGGGTGTCTTGGTGTGAATAAAAGTGTATAAGATCGTCCTTGTTGGTAGGTTTTCTATACACTTTGAAGAGAAGTTTGTCACTGTCGGGAGATCTGCACAGTAGAACGTCGAGGAAAGGAAGTTTGCCATCATTTTCGAGTTCAAGTGTAAACTTTATTGATGGTTCAACTGCATTGATCTTGTTGAGAAGGGCCTGGATATTGAGACGTCTCGGATAGAAAACCAATATATCATCAACGTATCTTAGCCAGGTAATGGTGTTGGGAAAGAGGGTGCTGAATTTCTCTGTCTTAAAGTTTTCCATGAAGAGGTTGGCAAGCACAGCACTGAGCGGGCTGCCCATTGCCATCCCAAAGCATTGTTTGTAACAGTTGTCCTGATACTTGAAGAAGTTGAAATTAACACAAAGTTCCACTAGATTGATGAAATCTAGAAGAGGTAAAGGAAGGTCGTGGTTTTCAGTGAGCCTCTGTCTCAGAATGTTGATTGCAGCGTCAGTAGGAACGTTGGTAAAGAGGGCTGTGACATCGAAGGAAGCCATGCTTTTGTTTTTGACATTCAGGTTGGAAATTCGAGAGAGAAGGTCACCTGAGTGTTTGAGGTGTGCTTGACTAATGGTGCCCAGAAGCGCTGAAAGGTAATTGGCAAGGTGGCCGGCTAGTCTGTGTGGTGCACTCCCTATGCCCGAAGTGATAGGCCGTAGTGGGATGCCAGGTTTGTGTGTCTTAGGAAGGTCATACAGGCGTGCTGGTTTCGGTTGACCTAGTAAAAGTTTAAGTAGTTTTTTGCCTTGTTCTGATTTTCGTAAGATGCTACGAGCCTTTTGAAGAAAAGTCTTGGTACTTTGAAGTAGCACTGATTCTGATACAGGCTGGTATGTGTTGACATCGTTGAGAAGATTTAAAACTTTATTGTTGTAGTCGACAGTGTTGAGTAACACCACACCACCTCCTTTGTCAGCGGTTGTAATGACGATATCATCGTTGTTGGCCAAGTCCCTGAGTGCTTGGATGTATCTTCTGGGAATGACCGGTCTTGAAGGCTCAGTAGCTGCAGCAGTGATAATTCCTTAAACAAAGCCTTTTTGAAACTCGGAGCCTCCAAAAGGTTGGTTCTTGGTTACCATATCCACCAGATATTGTTTCTTGTTGATGCCGGTAGTAAACTTGAGCCCTAGGCTGAGGGCTTCTGTCTCGGTGACGGTTAGTGTATAGGAAGATAAGTTATTTATGATTTCTGGTCGTTCCATTTCGCTCCATTTGCTGTGGGAGCACAGGTCTTGTAGTTTTCGTGATAGCTTCAATTTCTGTTGGATGTTGGCAGTGGTAATTTGGCTGAGTATATATTCTCCAGGAAATCGGCCTGAAGACACTGGAGGACAGAAGGGTCAGGGGAGACATGATAACGACATACAAAATACTGAATGGAATAGATAAGGTGGACAGAGACAGGATGTTCGAGAGAGGGGACACAGAAACAAGGGGTCACAATTGGAAGCTGAAGACTTAGACGAGTCAAAAGGGATGTTAGGAAGTATTTCTTCAGTAATAGAGTTGTCAGGAAGTGGAATAGTCTAGCAAGCGAGGTAGTGGAGGCAGGAACCATACATAGCTTTAAGATGAGGTATGATAAAGCTCATGGAGCAGGGAGAGGACCTAGTAGCACTCAGTGAAGAGGTGGGGCCAGGAGCTGAGTCTCGACCCCTGCAACCACAATTAGATGAGTACACACCCACACACAATGCCATGAGTTATGAATCGACCCCTGCAACCACAAATAGGCGAGTACACACACGCACACGCACACGCACACGCACACACACACACACACAGAGGACCAGGCACACATAACAGGAAAGGCACTGCAATGGATCAGAGAATATTTGACAGGGAGGCAACAACGAGTCATGGTACGCGACGAGGTGTCAGAGTGGGCGCCTGTGACAAGCGGGGTTCCACAGGGGTCAGTCCTAGGACCTGTGCTGTTCTTGGTATACGTGAACGACATAACGGAAGGGATAGACTCAGAAGTGTCCTTGTTTGCAGACGATGTGAAGTTAATGAGAAGAATCGAATCGGACGAGGATCAGGCAGGACTACAAAGAGATCTGGACAGGCTACAAGCCTGGTCCAGCAACTGGCTCCTTGAATTTAACCCTGCCAAATGCAAAGTCATGAAGATTGGGGAAGGGCAAAGAAGACCGCAGACACAATATAGTTTTGATGGCCAAAGACTGCAAACCTCACTCAAGGAAAAAGATCTGGGGGTGAGTATAACACCGAGCATATCTCCTGAGGCGCACATCAATCAGATAACTGCTGCAGCATACGGGCGCCTGGCATACCTACGGATAGCGTTCCGATACCTCAGTAAGGATTCGTTTAAGACTCTGTACACCATCTACGTCAGGCCCATACTGGAGTATGCAGCACCAGTTTGGAATCCACACCTAGTCAAGCACGTCAAGAAATTAGAGAAAGCGCAAAGGTTTGCAACAAGACTAGTCCCAGAGCTACGGGGATTGTCCTATGAAGAAAGGTTGAGGGAAATCGGCCTGACGACACTGGAGGCCAGGAGGGTCAGGGGAGACATGATAACGACATATAAAATACTGCGCGGAATAGACGAGGTGGACAAAGACGGGATGTTCCAGAGATGGGACACAGACACAAGAGGTCACAATTGGAAGTTGAAGACTCAGATGAATCAAAGGGATGTTAGGAAGTATTTCTTCAATCATAGAGTAGTCAGGCCATGGAATAGCCTAGAAAGTGATGTGGTGGAGGCAGGAACCATACATAGTTTTAAGGCGAGGTATGATAGAGCTCATGGGGCAGGGAGAGAGAGGACCTAGTAGCAATCAGCGAAGAGGCGGGGCCAGGAGCTGTGACTCGACCCCTGCAACCACAAATAGGTGAGTGAGTACACACACTTCCCCCTCACATCGTTTAAATAACTTATTGTTACTCCCTCTCCGCCACATACACAAATAAAAGATACCTTACATTTTCCACTCCTCCCCCAGTACCAGTGTACTTGACTTCACGTAAAATAGGACGTAAATAATGCCCTTGTGTTACAATTCTTGATTTAATTTATTACCGAAACTCACAAATTAAAAATAGTCCATATTTTTGCGGGGGTTTAAACCACTGTTTCAGCATAAAGGAAACGTTGGTTATTACTTAGAAAAAAAAACCAATGTTTGAAAAAAATTAAAAGAAACAAAACATTTGAGCGTTTACATATAATTTTTTTCATATGAGCAAGTTCCTCTGAGGATTCATGCGGTATTATTTCATTTGTTTATATTTCCCAAGATTTTCTCAATGATATATATATATATATATATATATATATAATATATATTATATATATATATATATATAATATATAATATATATATATATTATAAAATATATTACTGAATTTATACATATATATTTACACACATACACCTAATTTAGTTTTAATGTCTGAAATGTGTAGCTGCCACAGTGACGCCTCCACTGTGGTGCGATGTTCGGGCTTCTCTTCCCAGAGTGAGAGAAGGAGTATTGTATTACTGGAGATAATGATGTATTAGTAGAGAAGATTCTGCATTACTTGAGAGAAGAATTAACTCTCAAAATTATTCACTGTGATGTTTGTGCTCTCTCCCAGCGAGATACCACTTATGGTGTACTATTCTAATACCAGTACATCATAAATACCAGAGTTTGAGTTTATTGGGACAACGTTACACTCCAAGGAGAGTTTTATTAAGTAGTGTTTCTGATGCTTTAAGCATCAACAAGACACATGCAACACCTGGATATCTTTATTGATAAATATTTCTCAGGTGTTGCACATACGTCTTATCAGCAAATCGGTATCGTATGTCGTTAAGACATACAAGTATCTCGTCGTCACCCATATGGACAGAGATCGAGCATCAACGTTTTGCTAGCTTCCGTGTAAAACTATGTAAAACACACGATGATCTTACTATAAGCTGACAGTCAATAATGATAGCGTTCATACACTGGTAAAATAAGCACTAAGCTCTAAGTACACTAAGCTCTAAGTTTCATCTGACAGAGGGTAGGTTGAGTAACGAGGGTTTCAAAACTGTCGACTACACGATGGTCAAGATTATAGTAATCTCTAAAATAGGAATTAAACTCTCAGTACTTGTCTTGGAGGGAATGGGACTCTCCGTTCTTAGAATCAAGAACCCCTCGCCACTATCAAGACACTCCTCCCCCTTGATGAGACACCTAAAACACAAAGATCCATATCGTGACCGTAACGATGGTCAATGAAATAGATTTAAGCTTAATTAAGCCTCACTGGCAATTCCTGGCAAGGAGTGAAACTGCGAGTGTAATTACAGCACATCCTAATTACGTCTTGAATAGCGCAGCCTACGTGACCAGAATGGAATTTGTAGGACAGAATACTAGGGAGACAGAGGACAGACGAGGAGAGAGAAAGATAACATGGGAGAGAGAGCAGGAGAACAAGAAAGAGAGCAAGACAGCAGCAGACACCCAGAAAGAAAGGAGAGAATAAGATAGCAACAGGAAGCCAGAGATTAACAACAAGCAAAAGAGCAAAACAGAAATCTATAAAAAAAAAAAAAAAAGGAGACAGAGAGAGAAAAAAAATCTATATTTTTAAGTCGAAGAGGGAGCACAGCCCTTGATTTGCATTCGTTGGACTTCTTAATTCTAAATCTGGATAACATCAAGGGCAAAAAATAAGATGAAGCAGAGAGAGAGAGAGAGAGAGAGAGAGAGAGAGAGAGTCGCGATTCACAGGTCATTGTTTCTTCAGGTAAACTTCCCCACTCAGAACATCTTTTAAAACTTATATTGACATGCAACACCCAGGACTGTCAGCTACATGCAGCACCCAGGACTGTCAGCTACATGCAGCACCCAGGACTGTCAGCTACATGCAGCACCCAGG
>NC_069400.1:30917176-30937176 GCF_026875155.1 Cherax quadricarinatus
TGAAAACTGACATTTCTGGGTGTCATTACCTATAGAAAAAATATTTATAAGATAGAAAAATACATTTTTTTTTATTGAAAAACTGCGACACTGACGGGGTTTTCTAATTTCGAGGATCGTGACAGTGCAAAGGCTAAACATTTACTCAGACTAGTTATCACTTGCTGAGAAACTTTCTGCGGCAGTGTGGTAAGCAGGAGCACATTCTCCACTTAATTTGATATTATGAAGCTGACGGCTCATTTTAAAGCTGTGAAACCATCCTGCACTAAGTAACCACTTTTTCAAGCCTTCCCTCCCGTTAGCACAATTTCTTATAGCATGATTGGGGCTTCTTCCGAGCTATAAGGGAACTAACTGATATATTTTTGTTTCCTTTCGATCCAGTCATTAATATCTCCGTTTTACATGGTTGTAATGACCTCTATGACATTCTTTTTCAGGGTTACTCAAAGCATACTCTCCAGAATTCTCATTGTCTTTAAGTACAAGAATAGTCGGCTCTCTGAAAGAAAAAGTATCAAAATGGTGTACAATAGCGACAGATTGGTGGGTAAGACACAGAGGCGGCTTTATTCCGAAACGTTCCGCCTACACAGTAGGCTTCTTCAGTCGAGTTCACAAAAGCAGGAAGGAGCAGTGGAGATGCGAAGACGGTGTAATCATTCCATCACCCTTGAAGATTTGAGGTTGTCAGTCCCTCAACCTGGAGAAGAGTTCTGTTCCATAGTCTGAAACAATCTGAAGATCAAGTGACAGTGTGGAGATTTACTGTCGGAAGGAGAGGTGCAGAGTAGTAGGAGAGAGAATGTAGTCACTGAGAGGTCACGTCCCTCTCAGATCAAACAATTCTCACTTGAAAAAGTTGTCCAAGGTGTTTTCTCTTCTGTACCAAGATGCCATTGTGTTGCAGTGTCTGACAGAATATCAAAATGGTATACAATACCGACAGGTTGGTAGGTAAGATACATAGGCAATAGTTAGGCGAAACGTTCCGGAATGAAGTTGCCTAACTGTTACCTATGTGTCTTACCTACCAAAAGTAAAGGTCAGTGATAAATGGTATGGTGATACCGACAAGATTTGGAAAAAGACACTTAAGTACAGCTCAGGACATTTATTAAAGGAAACGTTTCGCCACGAGTGACTTCTTCAGTCCTAATGAAGATGTCACCCATGGCGAAACGTTTCCTCTAATATATGTCCTGAAGTCTACATAAATGTCTTTTTCCACACCAAAAGCAAGGGCCGCCTCCACCACAGAAACACTTTTCACCAGGTCCATCACTTTCTGTTTTACTGGAAATAGCAAGTCTCCACACTTACGATTCTTGACGGTTTAGGCGTCACTGGTTTTTTCATTTTGGTGCTATTTTAATATCCAGAATTGTGACGGTGCGAAAAAAAAAAAGTATCCAAAATAAGAAGCCCCAAACTCACGAGAGAGAGAATTGTATTAAAAGGGCACACAAACAAGAATTTCTTTTAACAATATATCCTCAGAAAAGTACCTTGTATGTATGTTAATATATTTTCCTTCATGCTCTGTACCATCAATATACTGACAAAAATAACCAACTATCAAAGTAACAGAAGTGCCGATGAAGCGCTTAAAGTCTTTTTGCAATTTAAATGGCCGGTTTCAGGTGATTCGGTCAAGTTAATTTGTTAGTTTATAACCTGTTAACCACACATGGGTCATTAAGGATGTTATTCACCTGAACACTTTCAATGACGAATATATTTAAACATTATATGAACACGGATACACTTCTCTGTGCATGCAAAAAACTTTCTGTATATATACAAAAAATTCACACTTTCTGTATACAGAGATACACACCTTCCAGGATACATCCCCTGCTATGACAATATATTGTTACCTCCCTTTCTAATCAACAAAGAGACCGAGTTGTAGAAATTTGGAAGCGAGACGAGACCAGACTAATTGTGACGGACAACAGGTTCACAGAGCTAATGAAGTTGTACCAAGTAAAGGAGCGTGTTGTACCAACTAAAGGAGCGTGTTGTACCAGCTAAAGGAGCGTGTTGTACCAACTAAAGGAGCGTGTTGTACCAACTAAAGGAGCGTGTTGTACCAACTAAAGGAGGGTGTTGTACCAACTAAAGGAGCGTGTTGTACCAACTAAAGGAGCGTGTTGTACCAACTATAGGAGAGTGTTGTAGCAACTAAAGGAGCGTGTTGTACCAACTATAGGAGAGTGTTGTACCAACTAAAGGAGCGTGTTGTACCAACTAAAGGAGCGTGTTGTACCAACTAAAGGAGCGTGTTGTACCAACTAAAGGAGCGTGTTGTACCAACTATAGGAGAGTGTTGTAGCAACTAAAGGAGCGTGTTGTACCAACTATAGGAGAGTGTTGTACCAACTAAAGGAGCGTGTTGTACCAACTAAAGGAGCGTGTTGTACCAACTAAAGGAGCGTGTTGTACCAACTATAGGAGAGTGTTGTAGCAACTAAAGGAGCGTGTTGTACCAACTATAGAAGAGTGTTGTAGCAACTAAAGGAGCGTGTTGTACCAACTAGAGGTGGAGTGTATTAGGTGATTCATACCACTTCGTTGTGTGTTCAGAATGAACTCTCTGGGCTGTTCTTTAATTTTCATTGCCAGAATTTCTTTTCTCATTCTTCACTTAAAAATAAATTTATCAATAAATTATTCAAATTAAGAAGACATTCATTGCGTTCTTAAAGCCAGGAGGGTTATTAAACCAAGATTAAACCAAGATAGGCACGTAGGATGATTTGTTTTAGTCGAGGTCCTGAGTCTGGATGTGTCCCACAACAGCAACTCCCATGGACCTATTTACTACAAGGTAAACAGGAGCAGCTAGTGTAAGACGGCTTGCACACGCGTGTCGACTCGCCGAGGAATCGAAGACTGGATATTTCGGTTGAACCGAAGGCTCTGTAACCGAGCTACGAGGTATATACCCAGATTCTTCTCACACTAACGCTGGTCACTAACGAGTAACAACACTTGTCACTAATGAATAACAACAAAGGTCACTAACAACACTGGTCACTAACGAGTAACAACACTGGTCACTAACGAGTAACAGCATTGGTCACTAATGAGTAACACAGGACACTAAAAACACAGGTCACTAACGAGTAGCACCACTGGTCACTAACGAGTAACACTGGTCACTAACGAGTAACAACACTGGTCACTAACGAGTAACAACACTGGTCACTAACGAGTAACAACACTGGTCACTAACGAGCAATAACACTGATCACTAACGAGCAACAACACTGGTCACTAACGAGTAACAACACTGGTCACTAACGAGTAGCACAGGACACTAAAAACACAGGTCACTAACGAGTAACAACACTGGTCACTAACGAGTAACAACACTGGTCACTAACGAGCAACAACATTGGTCACTAACGAGCAACAACACTGGTCACTAACGAGCAACAACACTGGTCACTAACGAGTAGCACCACTGGTCACTAACGAGTAACAACACTGGTCACTAACGAGTAACAACACTGGTCACTAACGAGTAACAACACTGGTCACTAACAAGCATATAACACTGATCACTAACGAGTAACAACACTGGTCACTAACGAGTAACACTGGTCACTAACGAGCAATAACACTGATCACTAACGAGTAACAACACTGGTCACTAACGAGTAACAACACTGGTCACTAACGAGTAACAACACTGGTCACTAACGAGCAATAACACTGATCACAAACGAGTAACAACACTGGTCACTAGCGAGTAACAACACTGGTCACTAACGAGTATCAGTAGCTAAACTTAAAAGATGGTTTTCTGATTCCAAGTCAGTATAGGTCAAAGTCACAGTGGCTGCGACCCATTAAAGTCAATAATAATTCTTGAATGTCACTTCCACTTCCCTCGCCCACGGAATTAGTTCAGTAAATTAATATATGCGTAAGGAATCGGAAATCCATTAAGGAACGGGGATGGTGAGGATGGGATACAGCTCCTGGATAGTGAAAGGTAATCAGGTTCTGTACAAGGAATAGGAGGATGGCAAAAACTTCTAGGATCAAGAACGCTTCTCCCGCGTCAAGGCGCCGATCTCACATGGATGCGAGAGGGAGAGGGAGAGGGAGGAAGGGAGGGAGGGAGAGAGAGAGAGAGAGAGAGAGAGAGAGAGAGAGAGAGAGAGAGAGAGAGAGAGAGAGAGAGAGAGAGAGAGAGAGAGAGATAGCTTTACAAGAGGTCATGAACTGCACTGATTTACTTCCTCTCTCATCTCTATCCCTCGCCAACTTCATCTTCTTCATTTTCTTATTCCTCTTTCCCTCTTCTCTAGCTCTTTGCACTCTTCCCATTTGATCTTTCTCCCACTTCTCTCTCCATTGTTTCCCTCCTCTCCATTTCTCTTACCTTATTACATTTCTTTGGGTAGTACTTCCTTTCCTCATCAATTCTCTTCACTTCCTCTCCCCTTTCATTCTCTCTCTTCTCTCCTCTTTTAAACCACAACCTTCATATACTGGCACATGTCACCCACATACTCATGGGTTACCTCATGCATCACCCACACTCATGGGTTACTTCATGCATCACCCATACACTCATGGGTTACCTCATGCATCACCCACACACTCATGGGTTACTTCATGTATCACCCACACACTCATGGGTTACTTCATGCATCACCCACACACTCATGGGTTACCTCATGCATCACCCACACACTCATGGGTTACTTCATGTATCACTCACACACTCATGGGTTACCTCATGCATCACCCACACTCATGGGTTGCTTCATGCATCACCCATACACTCATGGGTTACCTCATGCATCACCCACACACTCATGGGTTATTTCATGTATCACCCACACACTCATGGGTTACTTCATGCATCACCCACACACTCATGGGTTACCTCATGCATCACCCACACACTCATGGCTTACTTCATGTATCACTCACACACTCATGGGTTACTTCATGCATCACCCACACACTCATGGGTTACCTCATGCATCACCCACACACTCATGGGTTACTTCATGTATCACCCACACACTCATGGGTTACTTCATGCATCACCCACACTCAGGGTTACTCAGCACACCCACACTCATGGTTACTTATGTATCATCACACACCATGGTTACTCATGCATCACCCAACACTCAGGTCTCATGCATCACCCACACAGGCGTTACTTCATGTATCACCCACACACTCATGGGTTACCTCATGCATCACCCACACACTCATGGGTTACCTTTATGCATCACCCATACAAATTATGGGTTACCTCATGCATCACCCACACACTCATGGGTTACCTCATGCATCACCCACACACTAATGGTTACTTCATGTATCACCTCAAACTCATGACTTACCTCATGATCACCACACACTTATGGGTTACTCATGCATCACCCTACACTCATGGTTACTTCATGTATCACTCACACACTCTACTTACTTCATGTTCACCACACACTCATGGGTTACTTCATCATCACCCACACACTCATGGGTTACTCATGCATCACCCACACACTCATGGCTTACTTCATGTTCACCCACACACTCATGGCTTACTTCATGCATCACTCACACACTCATGGGTTACCTCATGCATCACCCACACACTCATGGGTTACCTCATGATCACCACACACTCATGGCTTACTTCATGATCACTCACACACTCATGGGTTACTCATGATCACCCACACACTCATGGGTTACTTCATGTATCACTCACACACTCATGGGTTACTTCATGCATCACCACACACTCATGGGTTACCTCATGCATCACCCACACACTCATGGGTTACTTCATGTATCACTCACACACTCATGGGTTACTTCATGCATCACCCACACACTCATGGGTTACTTTATGCATCGCTCACACACTCATGGGTTACGTCATGTATCACTCACACACTCATGGGTTACTTCATGCATCACTCACACACTCATGGGTTACTTCATGCATCGCTCACGCACTCATGGGTTACTTCATGCATCACTCACACACTCATGGGTTACCTCATGCATCACCACACACACTCATGGGTTACTTCATGTATCACCACAACTCATGGGTTACTTCATCATGCACTCACACACCCACTCATGGGTTACCTCATGCATCACCACACACCTCATGGGTTACTTCATGTATCACTCACAAACTCATGGGTTACCTCGTGTATCACCCACACACTCATGGGTTATCTCATGCATCACCCACACTCATGGGTTACCTCATGCATCACCCACACACTCATGGGTTACTTCATGTATCACTCACACACTCATGGGTTACTTCATGTATCACCCACACACTCATGGGTTACCTCATGCATCACCCACACACTCATGGGTTACCTCATGCATCACCCACTCATGGGTTACTTCATGTATCACCCACACACTCATGGGTTACTTCATGTATCACCCACACACTCATGGGTTACCTCATGCATCACCCACACACTCATGGTTACCTCATGCATCCCCACTCATGGGTTACTTCATTATCACCCACACACTCAGGGTTACTCATGATCACCATACACTCATGGGTTACTTCATGTATCACCACACACTCATGGTTACTTCATCCATCACCCATACACTCATGGGTTACTTCATATCACCAAAACACTCATGGTTACTCAGTTCACCCAACACTCATGGTTACTTCATGCATCACCACACACTCATGGGTTTACTCATCATCACCCAACACTCATGGTTACTTCATGATCACTCACACACTCATGGCTTACTTCATGTATCACCCACACACTCATTGGTTACTTCATGCATCACCCACACACTCATGGGTTACCTCATGCATCACCCACACACTCATGGCTTACTTCATGTATCACTCACACACTCATGGCTTACTTCATGTATCACTCACACACTCATTGGTTACTTCATGTATCACTCACACACACTCATGGGTTACTTCATGCATCACCCACACACTCATGGGTTACTTCATGCATCGCTCACACACTCATGGGTTACGTCATGCATCACTCACACACTCATGGGTTACTTCATGCATCACTCACACACTCATGGGTTACTTCATGCATCACTCACACACTCATGGGTTACTTCATGCATCACTCACGCACTCATGGGTTACGTCATGTATCACTCACACACTCATGGGTTACTTCATGTCATCACCTCACAACTCATGGGTTACTTCATGTATCACTCACACACTCATGGGTTACTTCATGCATCACTCACACACTCATGGGTTACCTCATGCATCACCCACACACTCATGGGTTACTTCATGTATCACCCACAAACTCATGGGTTACCTCATGTATCACCCACACACTCATGGGCTATCTCATGCATCACCCACACTCATGGGTTACCTCATGCATCACCCACACACTCATGGGTTACTTCATGTATCACTCACACACTCATGGGTTACTTCATGTATCACCCACACACTCATGGGTTTACCCACCTCATGGTACCTCATCACCCACTCATGGGTTACTTCATGTATCACCCACACACTCACGGGTTACTTCATGTATCACACACACTCATGGGTTACTTCATGTATCACCCACACACTCATGCGTTACCTCATGCATCACCCACACACTCATGGGTTACTCATATCACCACACTCATGGGTTACTCATGCATCACCCACACACTCACGGTTACTTCATGTATCATCACACACTCATGGGTTACTTCATGTATCACCCACACACTCATGCGTTACCTCATGCATCACCCACACACTCATGGGTTACTTCATATCACCAACACACTCATGGGTTACCTCATGCATCACCCATACACTCATGGCTTACTTCATGTATCACTCACACACTCATGGGTTACTTCATGTATCACTCACACACTCATGGGTTACTTCATGTATCACTCACACACTCATGGGTTACTTCATGTATCGCTCACACACTCATGGGTTACTTCATGCATCACTCACTACACTCATGGCTTACTTCATGTATCACCCACACACTCATGGTTACTTCATGCATCACTCCCACACTCATGGGTTTACTTCATGTATCACTCACACACTCATGGGTTACTTCATGTATCCTCACACACTCATGGGTTACTTCATGCATCACCACACACTCATGGGTTACCTCATGCATCACCCACACACTCATGGGTTACTTCATGTATCACTCACACACTCATGGGTTACCTCATGCATCACCCACACACTCATGGGTTACTTCATGCATCACTCACACACTCATGGGTTACTTCATGCATCACCCACACACTCATGGGTTACTTCATGATCACCTCCAAACACTCATGGGTTACTTCATGTATCACTCACACACTCATGGGTTACCTCATGCATCACCCACACACTCATGGCTTACTTCATGTATCACTCACACACTCATGGGTTACCTCATGCATCACCCACACACTCATGGGTTACTTCATGTATCACTCACACACTCATGGGTTACTTCATGCATCACTCACACACTCATGGGTTACCTCATGCATCACCCACACACTCATGGGTTACTTCATGTATCACTCACACACTCATGGGTTACTTCATGCATCACTCACACACTCATGGGTTACTTCATGCATCACTCACACACTCATGGGTTACTTCATGTATCACCACAACTCATGGGTTTCTTTATGCATCACCCACACACTCATGGGTTACTTCATGTATCACCCCACAACTCATGGGTTACCTTTTGCATCACTCACACACTCATGGGCTACTCATGCATCACCCACACACTCATGGGTTACCTCATGATCACCCACAACTCATGGGTTATCTCATGTATCACCTCACACACTCATGGGTTACTTCATATATCACCCACAACTCATGGGTTACCTCTGTATCACCCACACACTCATGGGCTATCTCAGTGATCACCCACACTCATGGGTTACTTCATTATCACCCACACACTCATGGGTTACTTCATGTATCACTCACACACTCATGGGTTACTCATATATCACCCACACACTCATGGGTTACCTCATGCATCACCCACACACTCATGGGTTACTTCGTGTATCACCCACAAACTCATGGGTTACTTCATGTATCACCCACACACTCATGGGTTACTTCATGTATCACCCACACACTCATGGGTTACCTCATGCATCACCCACACACTCATGGGTTACCTCATGCATCACCCACTCATGGGTTACTTCATGCATCACCCACACACTCACGGGATACTTCATGTATCACCCACACTCATGGGTTACTTCATGTATCACCCACACACTCATGCGTTACCTCATGCATAACCCACACACTCATGGGTTACCTCATGCATCACCCATACACTCATGGGTTACTTCATATCACCCACACACTCATGGGTTACCTCATGCATCACCCATACACTCACGGCTTACTTCATGTATCACTCACACACTCATGGGTTACTTCATGTATCACTCACACACTCATGGGTTACCTCATGCATCACCCACACACTCATGGGTTACTTCATGTATCACTCACACACTCATGGTTACCCTTCATGTATCACTCACAACACTCATGGGTTACTTCATGTATCACCACACACTCATGGTTACTTCATGTATCACTCCACACTCATGGGTTACTCATGCATCACCTCACACACTCATGGGTTACTTCATGTATCGCTCACACACTCATGGGTTACTTCATGTATCACTCACACACTCATGGGTTACTTCATGCATCACCCACACACTCATGGGTTACTTCATGTATCACTCACACACTCATGGGTTACCTCATGCATCACCCACACACTCATGGGTTACTTCATGTATCACTCACAGACTCATGGGTTACTTCATGCATCACTCACAGACTCATGGGTTACTCATGCATCACCACACACTCATGGGTTACTTCATGTATCACTCACACACTCATGGGTTACTTCATGTATCACTCACACACTCATGGGTTACTTCATGTATCACTCACAGACTCATGGGTTACTTCATGTATCACTCACACACTCATGGGTTACTTCATGTATCACTCACACACTCATGGGTTACTTCATGCATCACTCACACACTCATGGGTTACTTCATGTATCACCCACAAACTCATGGGTTACTCTTATACCACACCACACACTCATGGGTTACCTCATGCATCACCCACACATCATGGGTTACCTCATGATCACCCACACACTCATAGGTTACCTTTATGCATCACCACACACTCATGGGTTACTTCATGTATCACCCACAAACTCATGGGTTACCTCGTGTATCACCCACACACTCATGGGTTACCTCATGCATCACCCACACTCATGGGTTACCTCATGCATCACCCACACACTCATGGGTTACTTCATGTATCACTCACACACTCATGGGTTACTTCATGTATCACTCACACACTCATGGGTTACCTCATGCATCACCCACACACTCATGGGTTACTTCATGCATCACCCACTCATGGGTTACTTCATGTATCACCCACACACTCATGGGTTACTTCATGTATCACCCACACTCATGGGTTACTTCATGTATCACCCACACTCATGGGTTACTTCATGTATCACCCACACTCATGGGTTACTTCATGTATCACCCACACACTCATGGGTTACCTCATGCATCACCCACACACTCATGGGTTACTTCATGTATCACCCACACTCATGGGTTACTTCATGTATCACCCACGCACTCATGGGTTACTTCATGTATCACCCACACATTCATGGGTTACTTCATGTATCACCACCACTCATGGGTTACTTCATGTATCCCCACACACTCATGGGTTACTTCATGTATCACCCACACACTCATGGGTTACTTCATGTATCACCCACGCACTCATGGGTTACTTCATGTATCCCCCACACATTCATGGGTTACTTCATGTATCACCCACACACTCATGGGTTACTTCATGTATCACCCACACACTCATGGGTTACTTCATGTATCACCCACGCACTCATGGGTTACTTCATGTATCACCCACACACTCATGGGTTACTTCATGTATCACCCACACACTCATGGGTTACTTCATGTATCACCCACACACTCATGGGTTACTGTTACGACTCATGTTTAATATATGTTCCCCACGGCTACCTCATGGGTTATATAAATGATCCTCAAAACACCGATGGGTTACTTCAAGTATAAGCAGTCAATACTTCTTGTATAAGAGGACACAAAGCTCATGGTATAAAACTTATTTTAAATAAAATTTCCGTTCACTTACAAAGCTACTTTAAAACCACCAACTATTAATTACTCTTATTACACAGCGAACTTGGGCCATGAATGTTCCTTTACAAGGTAAGTCTACAGTGGCAAATAATTCTTGAAAGAAACACAGGCTCACCTATATTAAAAATAACATGAGAGATTAAAAAATCTTTTGTATACAATTAAATTACTTCAAAATACCACTCAACTACCCCAGTTACATTATATATTACACACTGTGAACAGGAGCTCATAAACCCCCTTCCTTTCCTGCCGGCACTTAGTCTACAGAGATAAACGTTGAATTCTCTCCACAAAAAGACATTCTTATGGGCTTTAACAAATAGACCATAGAGTACTTAAACACAACACTCTTTAGTATCATCACATAACCATGGTTACTTATTACATACTCAAACTATGGGTTACATTTTTTGTCACTCCTACTTTAAAATACACCTGTTTATGAAACATGTAGTTACTAAATCATCAACGCCTCGAATTTTCAATTTTCTTTCCTGGTCAGATGGTCTACTTCGAGAAGTCGCGAGTGCTTCCGTATTTATCATGGAATTGACATTATTTATGTCTGTGTCTGTGTATGTAAATATTATGTACTCACCTACTCCGTATAGTTACTCTAAATTTTACACCCCTCATGGGTTACGATGTTTCATCCTACTCTGTGGTTACTTTTGTTTCATCCATACTCATGGTTACTTTAGTTGTCATCCATACTTTCAAACATTTAACAAAACTGTATGATGAAAAAGACAGGTAGTATACCAAATCTTTATAAGGAGAACGTTTCGCTCGAAGAAGAACTTTTCAATTTTCTTTCCTTTCCAGATCATCTCTTCAAGAAGCTCTCAGAGTGAAACATTGCCCAGATATTTTTGTTCTGCTTCACGAGTGTCTGTTTGTCTGTGTCTGTGTCTGTGTACTCATCTAATAGTACTCACCTAATTGTACTGAGTGTACTCACCTAATTGTACTCCCCTAATTGTGTTTGCAAGGGTCGAGTGTCTACACCTGTCTGTGTCTGTCTGCCTGTCTGTGTCTGTCTGCCTGTCTGTGTCTGTGTCTGTCTATCCTGATGAACATCAAAATGGTATACAATACCGACAGGTTGGTAGATAAGACACATAGGCAACAGTTAGGTTGTCAGTCCCTCCAGGCTGAGGGGCTGACAACCTCAAATTCTACGACTTCAAGGGTGATAGACTGATTACATCGTCTTCACATCTCTACTGTCCCTGCCTACTTTCTGAATTCGACTAAAGAAGCCTACTGTGTCGGCGAAACGTTTCGGAATAAAGTTACCTAACTGTTGCTTATGTGTCTTATCTACCAGTCTGTCTATCCTCTAGCGTTTGGTTGTCTCCTTTTTCTCACTGTGATCATTTTTTTTTTCATTATGATTCCTGATTATCATAGAAACCAGACATTTCTCCTAAACCTTCTTTACACTACCTTGCTCTTCGTTTCCTTACTGCCTTTTTTTTGAAGTTAATTTTGAAGCATTTTAGAACTGACCTGAATATACAGTGCTACAGTGCTCCCAGAATGTATCGTCAGCACAATCACTCAAAAATTTTGCTAGTCCAGCCCACAGCTTTTCTTATATCCAGGCATTAAAGGAGATGGTTTCTCCTTTCCACCTCACGCATCTCCGTCAGTTCTTGCAGATGGCCACCAGGGTTGGTCATCTGCGTCTGGGGCTTCATTCTTGGCAGCATAACAGTCCGCACATAATTCAACTATTTTTTTTTCATGAGCATAAAACCAAGTAACACAGGACAGGCCTTCATTTTATTCGAAGTTTCGCCATCGACTGAGATTTATCTATATCGTTTTGTGTTTTTTTCTGTGTCTTTGTGCCTGTTTGTCGGCGTGTTGCTGCAATCACCACTCTACTTCACAGCGGGTTGTGATGACCCAGCTGTCGATTTTGAGATTGAATTGTGTCTCAGGGAAACCATCCCTGTTGGTCTTTGATCAGAGGCCACCAGGTTATGGAGCCCACTCTCCCTGATGACAATTTTTTTTCCTCTGTGTCTTCCCATTGAAAGATAGCCTAGCGTTCGCCTTTCTCCTTTCACCAACAGGTTTTCCGCTTCTAACCTTGTATATGGCATCAGCCACCCCAGGGTAGCAGCTCCTGAACCATGACAAAACTGATGGATTGGTCACATGCTGCCGAGGAAAAATGCACCTGAGATGGAGATCAAGGATGTGCATGAAGGAAGGAATTCACTTGGTTACCATCGCTGCTACAAAACGAAAGGTCTCATTTCATGGCGACAGGAGCTGTGCTCAACATAAAAATACTGGCAACATTGGAAGGAAAACTAAGGCTTAGAGAAACTTCTTAATGTGAACAACGTTTTGCTCTGTGCAGACTTTAATCAAGTCATCGCTTTATCAAGCCTATTGCAGCACAGAGCGAAATGTTGTAAAAATGAAAACTTTCTAAGGGTTTATGTCTTCAAGTTTAAAGTGGAGGGCTGACTAGCTTCCTTTCCCCTGCACCTAATCAATCTTCATCTGATACCTTCCGTTTTCATGCGCGATTCCCAGCGTCATTTTGTGTGCTTTCAAAATGAAAATTAGATTAAGCTAGACTACGTAGGTCGATATGTGTATTAACACAAGGGCACCCAGCAGTTCTAGTAGTGCGATTTCTGGACATCCCCATGCAAGGTTCAGATCTGTACGCCCGTCAAGTGTTTTACGACCAAGGGTTGCAGTGTTGAGATGCGAGAATTTGTTAGTGACCTCGATATATTGTCTGCAGGCAAGAAGGTCGGTGGGGAAAATGATGGGATTGAAGAAGTTCATCAAATATTTCAGATTAAAAACTGCAAGAAGTTTATATAAAAAACTTGAGTCTATTCCTTTTTCATTCCCAGTTATCTTACCTTCCATTTCACTCTCCACACACTTCATCTTTCTCCTTACTCGCCTCTCCTCCATCCCCCCTCTCTCTCTCTCTCTCTCTCTCTCTCTCTCTTAGCCCTAATCAGGGTCAGTGGTCAGTCGTCACGTGACGTCACAGGCCCTGAGCTGCTTTGGGGATTAGTGTGGACGGTTACAAAGCCATGGCATGCTTTTGCAGTGTTTTAAAAATTGAGGTTGGAGAGTTGGAGGAGGAAGTCTTGCTTCTCCAGGAGGAAATTAGAAGGCTGAAGGTTCACCTCAATGGGTTTGGGAGTGAGTGTGAGGTGGCTGGAATGGTGGAGGGGAATGAGACTACCAGCAGCGAGGTGCGGTCTGTCACTTGCTGCGTGGAGGCTGTAGGTGGGTAGGTAGTAACTGCTACCAGCAGTGAGGTGCAGTCCAGCACCTAATACAAGTGGCAAGTGGTTCCCAGTAATGGGAAGAGCATCAAAATATGGAAAGTTAAGAGAGAAGATTTGAAGGTAGGAAATCGCTTCTCTGTTCTTCAGGATGAGTGTGTTTCAGTGGCCAGTGAAGGTAAAGGTACTACTTTCCCTGCAAATAGTGGTAAGTGCATCCTTGTGGTTGGTGACTCACAGGTAAGTTATATGGACTGTGCTTTCTGTAATAGGAACAAGAAGGTAAGAGATAGTGTGTCCTTCCCTGGAGCTGATGTTAGTGACATAGTCAACAGGTTGGATATCATGTCAGGTAATAGGAACAAGCCTATTGTCTGTCTCAGTCCTGGTGGAAATGATATTGTGAAAGGTAGGAGAAAAGTGCTACTAGATAAGTACAGGTCATCTATAGATTTAATTAAGTCTAAGGGAGGGGTCCCAATCATATGTAGCATCTTGCCTAGAAGGGGAGTGGGCAATGAATGGTTGTCTAGGGCAATTGGTGTAAATTGCTGGCTAGACAGATACTGCAAGGAGTGTAAAAAATAAGATAGATGAGCTAAGATTAATTTCAAGTGCAGGAAACATAGTTATTATTGTTATAACAGAGACCTGGCTCAATCTGAAAGAGAGAGAGATGCCTTCTGAAAGTCGCATACAAGGCCATGAATTATTCCACACTGACAGAGTCAACAGGAAGGGTGGTGGAGTAGCGATGAATGTCAGGGACAGTTTAAATTCTTGTGTTAGACAAGATATAAAGTTAGAACATAAGAACATAAGAAAGGAGGAACACTGCAGGAGGCCTGTTGGCCCATACTAGGCAGGTCCTTTACAATTCATCCCACCAACAAAACATTTGCCCAACTCAATCTTCAATGCCACCCAAGAAATAAGCTCTGATGTGAAAGTCCCACTCAAATCCAACCCCTCCCACTCATGTACTTATCCAACCTAAATTTGGAACTACCCAAAGTCCCAGCCTCAATAACCCAACTAGGTAGACTCTTCCACTCATCAACTACCCTATTTCCAAACCAATACTTTCCTATGTCCTTTCTAAATCTAAACTTATCTAATTTAAATCCATTACCGCGGGTTCTCTCTTGGAGAGACATCCTCAAGACCTTATTAATATCCCCTTTATTAATACCTATCTTCCACTTATACACTTCGATCAGGTCTCCCCTCATTCTTCGTCTAACAAGTGAATGTAACTTAAGAGTCTTCAATCTTTCTTCATAAGGAAGATTTCTAATGCTATGTATTAATTTAGTCATCCTACGCTGAATGTTTTCTAACGAATTTATGTCCATTTTGTAATACAGAGACCAGAACTGAGCTGCATAATCTAGGTGAGGCCTTACTAATGATGTATAAAGCTGCAGTATGACCTCTGGACTTCTGTTGCTTACACTTCTTGATATAAATCCCAGTAATCTATTTGCCTTATTACGTACGCTTAGGCATTGCTGTCTTGGTTTAAGGTTGCTGCTCACCATAACCCCCAAACTGCTCACCATAACCCCCACACTGCTCACCATTACCCCCATGCTGCTCACAATAACCCCCATACTGCTCACCATAACCCCCATGCTGCTCACCATAACCCCCAGCCACTGAATCTGTTTGGTTACAGCTTCTCAAAGGCCATGAAAAACTAATTTTGGGTGTGATTTACAGGGCCCCAAATCTTGATAGGGAGTGCAGTAAACTTCTATGGGACTAAATTCGTAAGGCATCTACATACGAAAATGTTGTGATAATGAGAGATTTCAACTATAGACAGATTGACCGGAGCAATTTGACAGAAAATTTAGAGTCAAGTGACTTTCTTGATACGATTCAGGATTGTTTTTTAAAAGAGTTTGTGATAGAACCAACTAGAGGAAATAACCTGCTTGACTTGATTCTTGCCAGCAGGGAAATGCTAATTAATAATCTTGAGGTTAATGATGAGCTTGGGGAAAGTGATCACAAATCACTCAGTTTTAATATATCATGGAATTCCCCTAATAAAGGCAGTCAAGTCTCTGTCCCTGACTTCTGCTTGGCTGATTTCATAGGACTGAAAAATTACTTGGATGGGCTGAACTGGAATGACCTGACTATGGGTCAGGCAGGTGATGATTGCCGAAATGACGGTTTCCAGGGGATAGTTCTAGCTGCTCAGACAACTTATGTTCCAAACAGGGAAATCAAATCAAACAAAAATGATCCTAAATGGATGAACAATAGATTAAAACATCTCATTGGTCAAAAGAGAGGCATATATATGTAAATTAAAAGAGGAGAGGGACAATTAAGAAATCAATATATTTAGTTAAAGAGAGAAAAAAAAGGGATTAAGAAAAGCAAAAAGATATTATGAGGTTAAAGTTGCAAGAGCATCGAATACTAACCCAAAAGGATTCTTTCAGGTATACAGAAGAAAGATCAGAGACAAGATAGGCCCACTCAAAAGTTACTCGGGTCAGCTCACTGACAGTGATAAAAAAATGTGTAGAATTTTTAACACATACATCTCAGTTTTTACACAGTTAGATACTAGTGATATTCCAGAAATAATAAATTATGAAGAACTGGACGATAATAAACTATGCACGATTAGGGCCACAAGTGACATGGTCCTTAGGCAAACAGATAAATTAAAACCTAACAAATCCCCAGGCCCTGATGAACTGTATGCAAGGGTTCTAAAGGAATGTAGAGAAGAGCTTAGCAAACCTTTGGCTAATCTTTTCAACATGTCTCTACAATCTGGCATGGTGCCGGATAAGTGGAAAATGGCAAATGTGATACCTATTTTCAAAGCAAGTGACAGGTCCTTAGCTTCAAACTATAGACCAATAAGCCTAACCTCCACAGTGGGAAAATTTATGGAATCAATAATTGCCGAGGCAGTTCGTAGCCACCTTGAAAAGCATAAATTAAAAACGAATCTCAGCATGGTTTTACAAAGGGGCGTTCCTGCCTTACGAATTTATTAACTTTTTTCACTTACGTATTTGAGGAGGTAGATCATGGTAATGAATATGATATTGTGTATATGGACTTCAGTAAGGCTTTTGACAGGGTCCCACATCAGAGACTATTGAGGAAAATTAAGGCACATGGAATAGGAGATTTTTTTTCCTGGATAGAGGCATGGTTGACAAATAGGCAGCAGCGAGTTTGCATAAATGGGGAGTAATCAGAGTGTGGAAGCATAACGAGCGGTATTCCACAGGAGTCACTGTTGGTCACCCTGTTGTTCACAATCTACATAAACGACATTGATGAGGGCATAAAGAGCGACATAAACAAGTTTGCCGATGACACCAAAATAGGCCGTCGAATTCATTCTGACGAGGACATTAGAGCACCCCAGGAAGATTTTAATAGACTGATGCAGTGGTCGGAGAAGTGGAAGATGCAGTTTAATACAGACAATTGCAAAGTTCTGAATGTTGAACAGGAAAATAACCATGCCACATATAAACTAAACAATGTAGATCTTAATATTACGGATTGTGAAAAAGATTTAGGAGTTCTGGTTAGCAGTAATCTGAACCCAAGGCAACAGTGCATAAGTGTTCGCAATAAAGCAAACAGAATCCTTGGTTTCATATCAAGAATTATAAATAATAGGAGTGCTCAGGTTGTTCAACTCTATAAATCCTTGGTTAGGCTTCATTTATATTATGCTGCACAGTTTTGGTCACCGTATTACAGAATGGATATAAATGCTCTGGAAAACGTACAAAGGAGGATGACAAAGTTGATCCCATGTATCAGAAATCTTCCCTATGAGGATCGACTGAAGGCCCAGAATCTACACTCTCTCGAAAGGCGTGAATTAGGGGGGATATGACTGAGGTGTATAAATGGAAGACAGGAATAAATAAAAGGGACGTAAATAGCTTGCTGAAAATATCCAGCCTAGACAGGACTCGCAGCAATGGTTTTAAGTTGGAAAAATTCAGATTCAGGAAGGATATAGGAAAGCACTGGTTTGGTAATAGAGTTGTGGATGAGTGGAACGAACTCCCGAGTTATAGAGGCTAAAACGTTGTGTAGTTTTAAAAATAGATTAGATAAATACATGAGTGGGTGTGGGTGGGTGTGAGTTGGGCCTGATTAACTTGTGCCACTAAATCAGTTGCCGTGTTCCTTCCTTAACCCTTAAACTGTCCAAGCAGATCTATGTTCACATGCGTTGTGCTCCAAAAGTAGATCTACTTTTTGTTTTACATTTTCAAATATAACAAAAAAAATAGATCAAAGTTTTTTTACACGTTTTCAAATGTAAAAAAAGAAAAGAAGATCTACTTTTTTTTACATACTTTCAAATGTTGAAAAAACGTAGATCTACGTTTGGACAGTTTAAGGGTTAAGTGAATGTGACCTGACCTTATTAGGTTGGGGCATTGGCTTAAGCCGGTAGGAGACTTGGACCTGCCTCGCATGGGCCAGTAGGCCTGCTGCAGTGTTCCTTCTTTCTTATGTGTGTCTGTGTCAGTGTTTCTGCGTCAGTGTGTCTGCGTCAGTGTGTGTCTGCGTCAGTGTGTGTCTGCGTCAGTGTCAGTGTCTGTGCGTGTGTGTGTGTCTCGATAGCCTTCTTACAGTCTAAGAAGATGCAGTCTACCCATTCCTCTCTCTACTGTCTTACTTCTGTTACCTTGTCACAGAACTGCAATAGATTTGTGATGAAGGATTTCCCTTCCCTGAAACCATGCTGGTTGTCATGTGTCCATTCCTATCTAGATGCTCCGTACTATACATACTATAAATGTCAGAGACATTGGTATGTAATTTTGTCCAACCTGTCTGTCTCCTTTCTTAAAAATCAGGACTATGCTTGCTGTCTTCCATACCTCAGGCAGTTACCCTGTTTCGATAATTACTGAAGATTGTTAGTGGCACACACAGTACATCTGCTCCCTCTCTCAAGACCCAAGGAGAGATATTATCTAGGCCCAACGCCTTCGAGGAATCTGGTTCCCCTAGCAGTTTCTTCACCTCCTCCTCGGTTTTGTGCAGTATGCCCAGCACTAACTGGTGCACCCTACCAAATCGGTTTGCTGAAAGCCTCTCTGTCTCCATTGTGAATACCTCTATGAATCGTGAGCTGAGCTCTTCACATTCTTCCTGGTCGTTCCCTATGAGCTCCCCTCCTTCCTTCCTCAGCCTGATTACCAGGTCCTTGACATTGTTTTCCTCCTAATGTGACTGTATAACAACTTTAGTTCAGATTTGGTTTTTAATGCTACGACATTGTCGAATTGACTGTTGGCTTTTGGCCTTATCCATACATATTCATTTCTGGATCAACTCCCTGTTTTCCTGTGTCCTTTGTCTTCCATAGTTTTG
>NC_069400.1:30939676-30989676 GCF_026875155.1 Cherax quadricarinatus
CCACCCACCTACCCTCGCACCACCACCTAACCCTGCCTCGCACCACCACCTACCCTGCCTCGCACCACCACCTACCCTCCCTCGCACCACCACCTACCCTTCCTCGAACCACCACCTACTTCCCTCGCACCACCACCTACCCTGCCTCGCACCAGCACCTACCTTCCCTCGAACCACCACCTACCTTCCCTCGCACCACCACCTACCTTCCCTCGCACCACCACCTACCCCCTCGCACCACCACCTACCTCTCCTCGCACCACCACCTACCTTCCCTCGCACCACCACCTACCTTCCCTCGCACCACCACCTACCTCCCTGCACACCACCTACCCCCTCGAACCACCACCTATCTTCCCTCGCACCACCACCTACCTCCTCGTCCACCACCTACCCTGCCTCGCACCACCACCTACCTTCCCTCGCACCACCACCTACTTCCCTCGCACCACCACCTACCTTCCCTCGCACCACCACCTACCTTCCCTCGCACCACCACCTACCTTCCCTCGCACCACCACCTACCTTCCCTCGCACCACCACCTACTCTTCCCTCGCACCACCACCTACCTCCTCGCTCCACCACCTACCTTCCCTCGCCACCACCACCTACCTTCCCTCGCACCACCACCTACCTTCCATCGCACCACCACATACCTCCTCGCACCACCACCTACCCTGCCTCGCACCACCAACCTTTCCTCGCCACCACCACCTACCCTTGCACCACCACCTACCCTGCCTCGCTCCACCACCTACCCTGCCTCGAAACCACCACCTACCCTCCCTCGCACCACCACCTACCCTCCCTCGCACCACCACCACCCTCCCTCGCACCACCACCTACCTTCCCTCGCACCACCACCTACCCTCCCTTGCACCACCACCTACCCTCCCTCGAACAACCACCTATTCTTCCCTCGCACCACCACCTACCCTGCCTCGTGCCACACCTACCTTCCCTCGCACCACCACCTACCTTCCCTCGCACCACCACATACCTTCCCTCGCACCACCACCTACCCTCCCTCGCACCACCACCTACCTTCCCTCGCACCACCACCTACCCTCCCTCGCACCACCACCTACCCTCCCTCGAACCACCACCTATCCTTCCTCGCACCACCACCTACCCTGCCTCGTGCACCACCTACCCTCCTCGCACCACCACCTACCTTCCCTCGCACCACCACCTACCTTCCTCGCACCACCACCTACCTTCCTCGCACCACCCACCTACCTTCCCTCGCACCACCACCTACCCTGCCTCGCACCAACCCCCTTTACCCTCCTCGCACCACCACCTATCCCTCCCTCGCACCACCACCTACCCTGCCTCGCACCACCACCTACCTTGCCTCGCACCACCACCCTACCCTGCCTCGCACCACCACCTACCCTGCCTCGCCCCACCACCACCCTGCCTCGCACCACCACCTACCCTGCCTCGCACCACCACCTTCCCTGCCTCACACCACCACCTACCCTGCCTCGCACCACCACCTACCTGCCTCGCACCACCACCTACCCTGCCTCGCACCACCACCTATCTTCCTCGCACCACCACCTACCCTGCCTCGCACCACCACCTACCCTGCCTCGCACCACCACCTACCTTCCCCTCGCACCACCACCTACCTTCCCTCGCACCACCACCTACCCTCCCTCGCACCACCACCTACCTTCCATCGCACCACCACATACCCTGCTCAAACCACCACCTACCCTGCCTCGCACCCCCAACCTTTCCTCGCACCACCATCTACCCTCGCACCACCACCTTCCCTGCCTCGCACCACCACCTACCCTGCCTCGCACCACCACCTACCCTCCCTCGCCCACCACCTACCCTCCCTCGCACCACCACCTACCCTCCCTCGCACCACCACCTACCCTTCCTCGAACCACCACCTATCTTCCCTCGCACCACCACCTACCCTGCCTCGTACCACCACCTACCCTGCTTCGCACCACCACCTACCTTCCCTCGAACCACCACCTACCTTCCCTCGCACCACCACCTACCTTCCCTCGCACCACCACCTACCCTCCCTCGCACCACCACCTACCCTCCCTCGCACCACCACCTACCTTCCCTCGCACCACCACCTACCTTCCCTCGCACCACCACCTACCCTCCCTTGCACCACCACCTACCCTCCCTCGAACCACCACCTATCTTCCCTCGCACCACCACCTACCCTGCCTCGTGCCACCACCTACCCTGCCTCGCACCACCACCTACCTTCCCTCGCACCACCACCTACCTTCCCTCGCACCACCACCTACCTTCCCTCGCACCACTACCTACCTTCCCTCGCACCACCACCTATCCTGCCTCGCACCACCACCTACCCTCCCTCGCACCACCACCTACCCTGCCTCGCACCACCACCTACCCTGCCTCGCACCACCACCTACCTTCCCTCGCACCACCACCTACCCTGCCTCGCACCACCACCTACCCTGCCTGCACCACCACCTACCCTGCCTTCGCACCACCACCTACCCTGCCTCGCACCACCACCTACCCTGCCTCGCACCACCACCTACCCTGCCTCGCACCACCACCTACTTCCCTCGCACCACCACCTACCTGCCTCGCACCACCACCTCCCCTGCCTCGCACCACCACCTACCTTTCCCCTCGCACCACCACCTACCTTCCCTCGCACCACCACCTACCCTCCCTCGCACCACCACCTACCTTCCATCGCACCACCACATACCCTGCCCGCACCACCACCTACCCTGCCTCGCACCACCAACCTTTCCCTCGCACCACCACCTACCCTCGCACCACCACCTACCCTGCCTCGCACCACCACCTACCCTGCCTCGCACCACCACCTACCCTCCCTCGCACCACCACCCTACCCTCCCTCGCACCACCCCACCTACCCTCCCTCGCACCACCACCTACCTTCCCCTCGCACCACCACCTACCCCCCTCGCACCACCACCTACCCTCCCTCGCACCACCACCTACCCTTCCTCGAACCACCACCTATCTTCCCTCGCACCACCACCTACCCTGCCTCGTACCACCACCTACCCTGCCTCGCAACCACCACCTACCTTCCCTCGCACCACCACCTACCTTCCCTCGAACCACCACCTCCCTCCCTCGCACCACCACCTACCCTGCCTCGCACCACCACCTACCTTCCCTCGCACCACCACCTACCCTGCCTCGCACCACCACCTACCCTGCCTCGCACCACCACCTACCCTGCCTCGCACCACCACCTACCCTGCCTCGCACCACCACCTTCCCTGCCTCGCACCACCACCAAACCCTGCCTCACACCACCACCTACCCTGCCTCGCACCCCCACCTACCCTGCCTTGCACCACCACCTATCTTCTCTCGCACCACCACCTACCCTGCCTCGCACCACCACCTACCCTGCCTCGCACCACCACTACCCTGCCCTCGCCCCACCACCTACCCTGCCTCGCACCACCACCTACCTTCCCTCGCACCACCACCTACCCTCCCTCGCACCACCACCTACCTTCCATCACACCACCACAAACCTGCCTCGCACCACCACCTACCCTGCCTCGCACCACCAACCTTTCCCTCGCACCACCACCTACCCCGCACCACCACCTACCCTGCCTCTCACCACCACCTACCCTGCTTCGCACCACCACCTACCCTCCCTCGCACCCCAACCTACCCTCCCTCGCACCTCCACCTACCCTCCCTCGCACCACCACCTACCTTCCCTCGCACCACCACCTACCCTCCCTCGCACCACCACCTACCCTCCCTCGCACCACCACCTACCCTTCCTCGAACCACCACCTATCTTCCCTCGCACCACCACCTACCCTGCCTCGTACCACCACCTACCCTGCCTCGCACCACCACCTACCTTCCCTCGAACCACCACCTACCTTCCCTCGCACCACCACCTACCTTCCCTCGCACCACCACCTACCCTCCTCGTACCACCACCTACCCTGCCTCGCACCAACCACCTATCTTCCCTCGCACCACCACCTACCCTTCCTCGCACCACCACCTACCCTGCCTCGCACCACCACCTACCTTTCCTCTCACCACCACCTACCTTCCCTCGCACCACCACCTACCCTGCCTCGCACCACCACCTACCCTGCCTCGCACCACCACCTATCTTCCCTCGCACCACTACCTACCCTGCCTCGCACCACCACCTACTCTGTCTCGCATCACCACCTACCCTGCCTCGCACCACCACCTACCCTGCCTCGAAACCACCACCTACCCTGCCTCGCACCACCACCTATCTTCCCTCGCACCACCACCTACCCTGCCTCGCACCACACACCTACCCTGCCTCGCACCACCACCTATCTTCCCTCGCACCACTACCTACCCTGCCTCGCACCACCACCTACTCTGTCTCGCACCACCAACTACCCAGCCTCGCACCACCACCTACCCTGCCTCGCACCACCACCTACCCTGCCTCGCACCACCACCTACCCTGCCTCGCACCACCACCTACCCTCCCTCGCACCACCACCTACCCTGCCGCGAACCACCACCTACCCTGCCGCGAACCACCACCTACCCTGCCTCGCACCACACCTACCCTCCCTCGCACCACCACCTACCCTGCCGCGAACCACCACCTACCCTCCCTCGCACCACCACCTACCTTCCCTCGCACCCACCACCTACCCTGCCTCGCACCATCACCTACCCTGCTTCGCACCACACCTACCCTGCCTCGCACCACCACCTACCCTGCCTCGCACCACCACCTACCCTCCCTCGCACCACCACCTACCCTGCCTCGCACCACCACCTACCCTGCCTCGCACCACCACCTACCCTCCCTCGCACCACCACCTACCCTGCCTCGCACCACCACCTTCCCTGCCTCGCACCACCACCTACCCTCCCTCGCACCACCACCTACCCTGCCTCGCACCACCACCTACCCTGCCTCGCACCACCACCTACTCTGCCTCGCACCACCACCTACCCTGCCTCGCACGACCACCTACCCGGCCTCGCACCACCACCTACCCTGCCTCGCACCACCAGCACCCTTCCTCAAACACCCTAACTCTTGTACAAGTTTGCCAACAACTTCCGAACATTAACATATTTAATGTAAATCCAAACGCAACGCAAAGAAGAAATATCAAACATCAACAACGAATTACCATCAACACTAATGTCAACGTTGTTAAATGCTTGTTATGCATGAAGCTTTAAACACAACGAAATATGCTAATAATTAAGAGTTAGTGGCCAGTACCTCCTTGCTCGTGCCTAAATTTAAAGAAAATTATAATTTAGTTAACGTTAAACAAACTGACGCTTGTAATCGCCGAAGAAAGACAAATTAAAACTATAATCGATTCCCTTTTTAAACAATATGTTGTTGCTGATGAGATTTATGTTATTCACGGGGACACGCCGAACCCGTAGTTATACAGAGCTTGGGCAGTGAGAGAGGTGCTTCATGCAAGAGGAGAATAGCTATAGTTCAAGGAATCAATAGCCTTTTCTCACAGACAAGGCACGCGCCTTGATTTGGGAAAAGGCGAATTACAACAAAACAGAACAGGGGATATAATCGTAATAACAAAGTCGTTGAAAGAGTGTCAACAGAACTGACCATAACGAAGCCAGTGTAAAGAAACACAATATCACCAAAAAAGATGACGCAGCCCAATAGTATATTACTTGTCAAAAAACGTGATGCACAGCTAAAATATTTCCCAATATTCCATTAAAAAGACCCAGGCAGCGCTAAATCAAAGACTAACAGTACGAACAAACCTTCCATGCAAGAGGGGGGAAAAAAATATTAGGAAAAAGTAGAACACAGTGAAAATGAATTCGCACGAACGAGATTTCAGACTCAAGACATTAAACAAAGAGAGAAAATGGTTGGAAGAACTGAATATTCCTCGACTGCATGAAGACCTGTGTCATGATTTATCTCGGAAGACTCGCGTCGAAGATTAAAAAACTGGATACAGTAAGAGTTAAGATACTCTAATAGATGAACGATTAAGTGAACGACAAAGTCTCTTGGTTATATATGTAGAGAATTTGGTCACTTTTAAACCCAACGGTTTTAACTAAAAATCTATGTATGGAACCATTGAAATTTCTGTTATATATACAAGACCTATTGAGGATTATATTACATATCTTTTTATCACAGACTTAAAACTGATGAAAGCAAAAAAATGACAAAGAATGTTAAAATAAATACAAATCGGATGAAACAGTAACAGAAAAGCGTACTAGAACTGAAAGCCCAGGAAATGAAGGGTAATGAAAATAGACCAGAAAATATCACTTAAACACGGATCACGTTAGACGGGAACTAGCCAAATGAAAATGCGATGATTATCTGGAGTATACTTGAAGGGTGTTCAGGGGATCAACCCCTCCCGCGGCCCTGTCCATAAAACACAACTTACACCGGTTACTTCGCGGTAGCCATCACGCCTGCCTACGTAAGAACAGCATTTAGGAATCCGAACAATGAAGCATTCAGAATACAATTCAAATCATGCGTTCAAATAATCCTTGTATTCCAAGAAATGAGAAACTGACGAGACAATTGCAACATTAAAAATGCACAGAGGACTAACAGGTTAAATTGATACGATTATTTAACATCAGCGGAACCAAATAACAAAGACAAACAGATAAAAACCGAAAACCCAGGTGAATTACAGAGACAATGGCAACTCTTTAATAGCGTCAGCTTGGTAGCAAAATAGAACCGACTGACTAGCAAAGCAGTAGGAGTTAAAATTTCCCCAAAGGCTTAAAAAATAAATGAGCAATTCGAAGCAGCCAAGAATGCTAAAAGGGGGGTTCCAGGAGCCGGAGGACAACACACTCCAGCTTGAGTAAATAATCACATACATCTTTTCTCCTTCTATACAATTTCGTCAGCTAAATGGCCGCTAAAAATGTCTATGAAATGCAGGGATATTGAGAGAGTAAAACGCATGTTTTTACGAGTTTGCTGACTCATTCACCCTCCCCCTTGCTCTTGTTGGTCTTAAAATGTTGAATTTATGTCGGAGGGTAATTCTATGAGTAAGGAAGGGGTAATGAGAGAGTGAAAAAAATAACGAGAGAGGGAAGTAACTAGAGAGTGAAAAAGGGTAGTAAGAGAGTGGCGGGTAACAGTTGTCTTAGGGAGGTGAAGATGGGGTGTCAGTAGATGAAAAATAAATGAACGTTAATGGAGCGATGTTTTTTTTAAGAATAGTACAGAAAGTACAAGGCTGCTGATAACTGCCGCCCATGTGGTGTATTATTATAATTGTTACCTCGCCCACAAAACTGGGGGGGGAAATGGATTGACTAGATGTAAAAACAGTGTTTCCCCGAATAACAGTCCAAAATTAAAGTTGAATTCTCTCTGCTAGTAGTTGGGTCGCCTTCCTAAGGAATACGGGTTTGGTTTTTGCCCGACCGCTCTTCAAAGTATAAAAAGTTAGCCACAGACAGAAGGGGTACTTCTTACAGACATATTTATGGACAACGCTGAACCTACAATCCCTGGGAACAAAAAGTTACTCGTTTAAATTCAATAGCATCAAGGGTTCGTGGACATATCGTTCCTATTTCTCAAACTAGATAATGTTAAAATTACAGCAGAAAAACTGCAATGAGATTAGCTAAACTTCTGAATTTTCTCAACAATTTGGGAACCAAACACACCTAAGATATTTGAGAAAATTTATCACATGACCACTAACAAACATCCGCTGAGCTCCAGATTTTGCTGAAAGACCAGCGCACACACACAACACACACACACACACACACACACACACACCACACACACACACACACACACACACACACACACACACAAAACCCACACCCCAACACACACACAAAAAGAAATAACAGGGAAAGTTATCTCATCTTTCCCCTCTGAACTTTGCCAAGAAGAAATGCTCCAACTCGGTTGAGGTGACAAGAATGTGCAACACATTGTCGGAAACTTGAGGCTGAAGGGGATGACCAAATAGTAACTGTTTCTTCGACCCTGAAACACTCCCCTGAACGTGGCAGGTAAAATAAACAATGTGTTGATCACTGAAATATAATAACTAAAATTTCGCACTGGCCGCAATAAAACGAGTATCGCATCAGAGTCCCAGTCTTCCTAGGCTAGCATAATAATTTACTAGCTACAAAACTCTCACTATTAAAATAAACAAGCAAGCCAAGCTAAATATTTCGATCTTTACTTTGGCACCCTCGTCAACATATTGTAACAAAACCTGCTGTAACTAGGTCAAATTTAATGAAATGAAGGTCAGGTTATACGACACATGTCCAAGCTGTGTCGGACTTCTTAAACACTGCACCAACCTCCACCTGGTCCTGTCTCCAATGACATTTTTACAACCATAACTGGCCTCTGTCACATAGTACTTACTAATGTTTTTCTTTTCCATCTACAGTCTGTGTTATGGATTCTTTCCGCTCTTCCCCACCCAAATATGGCTAACTTGTCTTGAAATGTTTAAAAATATTGCATTATAGTTTGAGCATACTATCTCGCAAGATTTTGTTTCAACGAGTCTGTTAGCCAGTTCTTCAACCCGTCTACTTCCTAGATCTAGTAAAATTGGTATTGGATCCTGTATTATGAGCGACCAATGTGTTCTTCCTTGTAACTTAGCCATAAAAATAAATTTTTAGAAAAGGCATTTCTTTTTTTTGCAAAAATCGATTTTATATAATAACTGAAAATTTATGCGATTACCTATCATAAAAAGCGTATAATGATTATAACATGAAATATTCATAACGATATAATAATTTAAACATAAGTATAGAGAAGTACCACTGACACTAGCTACGTCGGGATATAGTGGATAATTTATAAGACCATTAGCGTGAGCTAATGACGAGCCAGACGTGTAAACAACAGTGATGTAAACAGCAATACGTGAACGGAGAAACGAAAGAAGTCAAGGTAAGAGTTAAAAGAATTAACTTGGTGTTTACGAATAAATAAACGAATGAGAACTGGAGAATGAAAGTCTCAGCACCATAAGTGGAACAATTCATTAATTAATTAGGCCGTAAAGTAACTTTAGTCGGCGTTTCAGTCGTCTTGAAAAAAATAATAAAATCACAATGGGTGACACGAACCTTGTCACCTGCACCACTAATGCTGGCCAGAAGCAGCCACCTCACCATAATGCTGCCCCAGCAGCAGCCACCTGCCCCCAGTAATGCTGCCCAGCAGCAGCCACCTGCACCAGTAATGCTGCCCAGCAGCAGCCACCTGCACCAGTAAATGCTGCCCAGCAGCAGCCACCTGCACCAGTAATGCTGCCCAGCACACCAAACCCGCACCATAATGCTGCCCAGCAGCAGCCACCTGCACCATAATGCTACCCCAAAAGCAGCCACCTGCACCATAATGCTGGCCCCGAAGCCAGCCACCTGCACATAATGCGCCCAGCAGCAGCCACCTTTCACCATAATGCTGCCCAGCGCAGCCACCTGCACCATAATGCTGCCCAGAAACAGCCACTGCACCACTAATGCTCCAAAAGCACCACCTGCACCACTAAAAGCTGCCCCAAAACCCGCCACCTGCAAACCCTAATGCTGCCCACAGCAGCCACCTGCACCACTAAATGCTGCCCAGCAGCAGCCACCTGCACCACTAATGCTGCCCCGAAACAGCCCCTGCACCACTAATCTCCAAAGCAGCCACCTGCACCACTAATGCTGCCCGAAGCAGCCACCTGCACCACTAATGCTGCCCAGCAGCAGCCACCTGCACCCCCTAATGTCCCAGAAACAGCCACCCGCACCACTAATGCTGCCCAGCAGCAGCCCCCTGCACCACTAATCCCCCCAAAGCAGCCACCTGCACCACTAATGCTTCCCAGAAGCAGCCACTGGAACCACTAAAAAGCTTTTCCCGCGGGCCAAACCGCAATAATTTATTTTGTTTGCCACCTCCCTAATAAAGATGCCAAACGCCCCCAATCACCACTAATAGAGAGAGAGGAAACAGAAAAGTGAGAGAGAGAGAAAAGGCGGGGTGAGCAGAGACTGAAAAAGTAGAAAGATTTGAAGAAAAAGAGAAGAAGAAGAAAGTGGGGAAGTTTCCTTATTTTTTTTTTTTTGGAAACATTTTTGTTAGTTATGATTAAGTTCCCCTATTCCCAACTTTAAATGGGGGAAAAGGGGAGGGGGGGGGGGAAATAAGTGGAAAGTTGGAAAGGAATTTTTAAATTCTTTCATTAAAAGTGTGTTGTTATATACTTCTCTCATTCAAAGCCTTCTTACTTGAGTAAATTGTCCCGGAGTACCCACAACCGCCGATACCACTTCGGATTCTTTTACGCAGGTGTATCAATTAGCATTCAAGATTCTTTCTGAAGTAGTCCCCTGCGGAACCCCAAAAACCAGGTCCCTATTCCGGGGACGGGGGCGGTGCAACTTTCGATGTACTCCCCTTTAAAAACTGGCCATTTCCCAAATTTTCTCCCAATTTCAAAAATTTACTGGTTTAAAACCGGGGATACATTTGGGATTACCTGTAATGCAATTTAATCCATCCAAACAAATACTTCACAAATATTTTGCATGCATTTTTACCAAAATATTAACAAATCGTAATGAATACGCCTCAGCGATTAACCCTCAATTATATTTTGGTAAAAATGAAAAGAAAAAGAATAAATAAATACAGTGTAGGATTGCATTAACGGGGTAGAAATGAAGCGAATCTACGATTGAGTTTCCTGAATAATATCATGTGTAAGGGAATATAAAAACCGGGTTTGCTTTGAACACTCATTGGTCACACAAAAAAAAATGCGTAGATGAGCGAAATGTTAAATCAGTACTGCAGAAAGTGAAAATGGGGAAGTGAGGACGGAATGTATAAAAGGGTGATAGGAGGAGAGGAAATTGAAGGGAGATGGAACGAAGGAGTGGAGTAGAGAGCAGGGGATATTGAGCTGGAATAAATTTGTTTATTTATTTAATGAAATTGGGAATAACATCAGTGTCCTGTTAATTTATTCTACATGAGAGTTACAGTGGACACAAATAGTTTTGGGGGCTACCTTAGCCTGTAAAAGTTCATTTTCTGGAGCACGTGTGTTAGGCTAAACCCCCTTTCACTCACTTGTTGGGTGGGGTCGAGTCTTAGCTCCGGGTTTTTTCCTCTTTTCTGACATCTTCTGGGTTTTCTCTCTCTGGCTCGAGGGGCTTTTCTGTTCTTTATCTTAAAGCTATGTATGGATTCCTCGTCTACCACTCCGCCGTCCAGGTAGTTCCACTTTCTGACTACTCTAAAGGGTGAAAAACATACTTCCTAACATCCCAGTGACTCGTGTATTTTCATTTTTCACCAATACCCTCGTGTTCCTGTTTCACGTCTCTCGTAGAATATGTCCCTGTTTACCCTGTCATTTCCTTCTGTACTTTGTTATCATATCGCCTCAAGTCGTTATTTTCCTTTAATACCATCAGGTGTAACTCCCTTAATCTCTCCACATTTAACACACCAATTTTTTCAGACACTAGTCTCGTTGCAAGCTTTGTACTTTCTTTTCTCCAGTTTCTTGTCATGTTTGACCATTGAAGAAACGAGACACTTGTGCAAAAACTTGCCCTAGAGGGCAAAACGATTCCTCAGTAAATGTCTTAAAACCCCGTTTTGTGTCACATGTCGTTCTTAAACCAATCCCACAACCATATAAACAAATTACACCCTTTTGGGAAAAAGAACTAGTTTTTCCCCTTTGTCATATTCAATCACACACGATAGCTTTATTTTTTACAAGGGAATTAAATCTGTCTACCTGAGCTTGGTGATTTCTGACGGCAGTGAGAAATTAATCAAGAATTCCGCTGTAAGTTCATCAGCTACGGCAGCTTGAAAGATTTCTTTCCAGCAGGTTAAACTTTAACTAAACTAAAGGTAAAGTAATATCAACAAAGTTGATGAAAATAACATCTTTATATTAAAGACGTTTAGCCCACCAGGGGGTATATTAAACCTTAGATACCCCGGTATGCACATCAGTGGGGTTTACTCCTCAAGGAGGAGTTGGCAAGTTGAAAAATTCCTTTATTCCTGTATGTAAACTATGGTTCGTGGTTTAAGGTTAAAGTTGATTCTAATATCTTCGGGTGCGTTTCTGTCCTTACAATGGTTGTTGGAACACAACAATAAGTATAGAGTTAGCTCCAACTTATCGTTTTTTATAATTTTGCTCTAAATATCCCCCACTTGATCTTTACTGTTATTCATGTGCTCACGGCCCCATATATTTCAAACGTTTTTTTTCCCTGTGTTCTTGTTAACTTGACAAAGGTTGGTCGCCACGGTAAACAGTGCTTTAATAAAAGGTCCATCCAGGATTTGTGTCTTTCTTTTCAATTTATCAAGTTTAGAGCTGAATGGGAATCATACTCTCGACTTCCTGTCTACAGTGCTCAAATCCATTGCTGTGCTCTGACTTTGTTGAAGTCTGCTGCAAGCCAGTGCACAGTGAAATGTTACTTTATTACTTCTCCTCACCGTGTTAGAAGTATTCTTGCAATAATATTGTAGAATTACCGACAATTTTGTTAGGTAAAAGGACACAAGCGCAACTAATGCGAAAAGTTGCACAATAAAATGTCACATTAGTTTTCATTGTGTCCTTTTACCTAACAGAAGTTTTCTTGTTTATTCTGCCTCCTCGCCCATTGCATCTGTGATTTTAAGTTTCTTAATCAGGAATCCCAATCCTAGTAGTTTTTTTTTCTCGTCTTAGCTATCCTCCTAGTGTTATAAAAGCAGCCTAATATCATCCCAAAAGAATTTCCTCTTCTCCATAACCCATTTGTTTAGTGCGAATATTTGTACTTTACATCTTATATTTTTAACATTCTCCACCCATTGGACATTAACCTTGTTTTTTTTCGTCAAAAGAACACATTCTGCAGAACTTTGGCTCATGCATGACCTGTTATGGAGTGCTTTTTTTCACGATTTCGTGCATATTGAGGCCTTAGAGTTTTGTTCCATCATTACATCAGTTTCGAATCTTCTTTATTTCTGTGCCATTTGTTAATAATGGCCACAAATGTCCAGTGGTTGTTATAATATATAAACTTTAGATTTGTTTCTTAAGTTACGATATACGACATTTACTCGTCACACTAATAGCTAATTTTAATCGGTAGTCAGAGGATGGTCTGCAACTCTTAACATTATCCATTAAAATCTTCAATGATTTGCATCTTTGTGCATTATGAAGGTCATACATGTATGACCCGTGTATAGGTCACGCTCTTATCACTTTACCCAGCATCTACAGAGGAGGCAACTAGGTTTGATCCTACAAGAGGGGATAGCTTCAATGCCTCGGATCAAGAAACCTTCACAAACATGAAAACACACCCTTGAAGGGTCTGGAAAATAAGCATAACATAAATTAAGACAAAACAAAAAACATTAAAAATGATTACGGTAAACTATTTTACACTCTTGTCGGGGCAGCAACCACGCGGCTCACACAAGGTTTATTGCTAATGGACTCGGCTCACGCCTCTTATACATTATTCAGTGTTCTTTATCCGTTTTATAACACGATCGGACACGCATTTTATATCTTCAATAAATGTTAATCTGTCTTTTTGCAGCATCAATCTCACTTTTAATTAGTCATTTGTGTAATCATAGTTCCCCTTCCTGACATGTCAGGAAACCTGGCTTGATTCAGCCCTCCCATCACCTCCCGTGGCAGCCTCCCTCCCATCACCGTCGTGGCACCCTCTCTCCCATCACCTCCTGTGTCAGCCTCCCTCCCATCACCTCCATAAATTACTACAATCCCTGTCATTTCCCTCCATCATCTCTGTTGTTACTTCTCCAAGAATCCACCGTTTCTCCAGACGATCCTCTTTCCTGCCTCCGTCCCTCTAGTCAATCATCTTTTCTGCCCTGAAAGACACCTGAAGGATATTTCTGGGGGTCAACTCTCCGGAGGTCGGTTCTAAACCAGACCTTTTGGTGGATAAAGGTCTGATCATCGAAGCTGTTACGTGCTGGCCGTATTCAGTCCAACTTACGCAACACATCCCGGCTGATCAAGAATCGACTTGGCAAAATAATCAAGTTCTCTCTTAAATTTAGGCAGCGTCCACACGATTTATAAATTTATGGAACACTTTCCAAATAAACGCCTTATTTATATATCCCAAATTACAGATAAATTCATCACAACAAGGCAGCAGCCTGCATAACATGTGAGAGAGTTTTCTCGCAGTTCATTATGACATGCAGTTCAACAATTCTGGGCCTGGGCAGAGTGCATGGGCATGTTATCAATGTTATTTTTTCGAAATCGAGTGGGGTTAGGGTTACGTCGGAAATTTTGGAGATAATGGAGTCTCAGCCAAGAAAAATTAACTTGGCTTGTCAACCTTTAGTCTGACAGCTTACTGAACACAGAGTAATACTGTAATCAATATTTCATCATTACTTTGCTGTCGTCAGTGTAGGCTCCATCCAGTTTGAACAAAGATCTGGTACTGGACGCGAGTTTGCTCTGGAGAAGTATTTTAGATTTCTTACAATTTCATTAATTGCTTTATTTCCAATCTCTCCTGGTCTCTTTATGAGACATTCAACTGTATACAGAACCTTCCATTTCTTTAGCCAGAAATCTCTTTCCGCACTTCAGATAGTCTAACCTTGAGAAGTTCTGTGATTTGTCTTCGCCTCTACAGAGAGCATCTCTCTAACTTGCATCTCTTCTTTTTCCTTAGTAATTATGTACCTAAAGCATACTTCCAGTGCCACTGAGTTAATCCTCTCGATAAACTATTTTAAATCATGTTATTCATTATATTTTCCTGGTATGTTTTCCCTAAAGGCATAATTTATTTTATCCAGATTTATATTTGTGTTGTTAAGGTTGAATTTGCTAAGAGGAACCTCATAGCTGTTTGTGTTTTGCTGCTCAAGACCAGTGTGTATGTAGTCTGAACTTGATGGATTGTCTTCCACGCGGTTATATTCCCTCTAGAACGTCTTTATTCGGGAATATTTGTATCACACAAGGTATGTAGCAACATATATATGAAACGTTAGGGAGCTTGTATGGAACACGTTTCTTTCAACCAGGAGCCTTATCAATCCACTGTTTCACCAGGAGCTTTAATCCAATGGACTGATAAAAGCTCCTTGTGAACGTTACACAGGACTGTTAAGACTACCGGCGAGCGAAACATTCCTTAACAAAAGTTTCCTAACATCGCCCGTGTGTTTCTCCTATGCACTTCCCTCCCCCCTGTATTCATTCACTCCTCGCTCTCTAACTGCCTTCTCCACCCATCCCGCTCTCCCCCCTCAGTTGTGATGGCCCGTCAGACAGCCTTTACAGCTATCTCTGGGAATACACTAAGAGCATTACGGCAAAAACGTGAGCGAAAGTGATTAAACAAATTGAACAATAGAACTCAGCAACGAGTTACTAAATTGTTCTGCCTTCAGGGCGTCAACAACGTTTTTTTATGGCGAAAAGTTTTTCGGCAACAATTTTCGTAAAACGTTTTTTTCCAGACAGTTTGCGTAAACGCTTCCAATTACATTGGAGTTGCATTCAGCATCGTACATTAAAAATTAATATTAATACTATTATGTATTTAACTTATTATTGTGCTTCACACTCCACCTTCTACCAACAGCTCTGTCTAGTAATGTTCAGATCGGAAATAGTAAGCAAACTGGTGATTCTGTGTTGTGTGGAATTAGCACCCTGGTGATAATGTGTTAGTAGCGGCCCTGGTGATAATTGTTAGTAACACCCTGGTGATAATGTGCTAGTAGCACCCTGGTGATAATGTGTTAGTAACACCCTGGTGATAATGTGTTAATAGCACCCTGGTGATAATGTGTTAGTAGCACCCTGGTGATGTGTTGGGTGTCAGTAGCACCCTGGTGATACTGTGTTAGTAATACCCTGGTGATAATGTGTTAGTAACACCCTGGTGATAATGTGTAGTAGCGCCCTGGTGATAATGTGTTAGTAACACCCTGGTGATAATGTGTTAGTAACACCCTGGTGATAATGTGTTAGTAACACCCTGGTGATGTGTTGGGTGTCAGTAGCACCCTGGTGATACTGTGTTAGGAATACCCTGGTGATAATGTGTTAGTAGCACCCTGGTGATGTGTTGGTGTCAGTAGCACCCTGGTGATACTGTGTTAGGAATACCCTGGTGATAATGTGTTAGTAAACACCCTGGTGATAATGTGTTAGTAACACCCTGGTGATAATGTGTTAGTAACACCCTGGTGATAATGTGTTAGTAAACACCCTGGTGATAATGTGTTAGTAACACCCTGGTGATAATGTGTTAGTAACACCCTGGTGATAATGTGTTAGTAACACCCTGGTGATAATGTGTTAGTAACACCCTGGTGATAATGTGTTTAGTAACACCCTGGTGATAATGTGTTAGTAGCGCCCTGGTGATAATGTGTTAGTAACACCCTGGTGATAATGTGTTAGTAACACCCTGGTGATAATGGTTAGTAACACCCTGGTGATAATGTGTTAGTAGCACCCTGGTGATAATGTGTTAGTAGCACCCTGGTGATAATGTGTTAGTAGCACCCTGGTGATGTGTTGGGTGTCAGTAGCACCCTGGTGATACTGTGTTGGGTGTTAGTAGCACCCTGGTGATAATGTGTTGGGTGTTAGTAGCACCCTGGTGATAATGTGTTGGGTGTTAGTAGCACCCTGGTGATAATGTGTTGGGTTTAGTAGCACCCTGGTGATAATGTGTTGGGTGTTAGTAGCACCCTGGTGATAATGTGTTGGGAGTTAGTAGCACCCTGGTGATAATGTGTTTGGTGTTAGTAGCACCCTGGTGATAATGTGTTGGGTGTTAGTAGCACCCTGGTGATAATGTGTTGGGTGTTAGTAGCACCCTGATGATAATGTGTTGGGTATTAGTAGCACCCTGGTGATAATATGTTGGGTGTTAGTAGCACCCTGGTGATAATGTGTTGGGTGTTAGTAGCACCCTGGTGGTAATAGGTTGGGTGTTAGTAGCACCCTGGTGATAATGTGCTGTGTTAGTAGCACCAGGTGCTACTGTGTTGGTGAATGAGTCCCGTACCTTGATTGCCAGCGTACTCAGCTAACACACTGAGGTACGTGGTTCGATCCCCGGTACGGGTGGAAACAATAGGACTCCTGATGTCCCTGTTCACCTAGCAGTAAAATAGGAACCTGGGTGTTAATCGACTGGTGTGGTAAAATAGGAACCTGGGTGTTAGTCGACTGGTGTGGTAAAATAGGAACCTGGGTGTTAGTCGACTGGTGTGGTAAAATAGGTACCCGAGTGTTAGTCGACTGAGGGTAAAATTGACCTAACTTGCCCGAAATGCTATGCATAACAAAGGGTTTTCTATATAGTAATATGTAACTGATGTCAGTTAGGACCGTATACGTTGTTAGGTATGACTTGTAGATAAAATGTGAATATAAGTTATGATAAGTGCATCCCCTGGTTATCTGTTTTGATGACGCTTCATCAACAAGTGACTTTACCAGTTCAATACAGAGGTTACTTGAGGGTGTTGAAAGGGAAGACAATAATCTCTGTACTGAATTAATAAAGTCTCTGGCTGGCGAAACTTCTTGAGAATAAAAGATAACCAGGTGTTGCAAAAGTGGCTTATCACATTTTGACAGGGTACTAGTATGTAATAACTAATACTGTGGTGTGTCGTGTGTGTGTGTGTGTGTGTGTTGTGAGCGAGAGAGAGAGAGAGAGAGAGAGAGTGTGTGTGTGTGTGTGTGTGTGTGTGTGTGTGTTTTAGCACCATCTTGTAAAGAAAGCACTTTCGTCTTGAACGTTGCCAGAGGTTTTACCGTTGTCATCCACACACACACACGACACACACCACACACTCACACTTATTCACTTCATGCAGCAGTAGTTGTATTAAAATATCGCCAAGATATGGAAAAGGTTAGTGCATCATGACACGTACAGCGTTGTGATTCAGACGCAATATAGGAGTACACAGGGACTAGTATGGAACCCCACACCTGGTCAAGCATATAAGGGAAATTGGACATAAGTGCCGATGGTTTGCCACAAGAACTTGTCCCGGAGCTCAGGGGGATGTCTCATGATTAGAAAAGGTTGGGTGAACTCAAGACTTGATGACGAGTAGAGGAGTCGGTTTAGGGGGATGATATGATAAACGAGTACAAAATCTGAGAGAATTTACCAAGGTGAACTTGGATAGAATGTTTCACAGTTGGGAAATAGTAAATAAGATGGCATTAGCTGGAAGCTGAAATCCGATGAGTCATAGGAATGTTGTATTTATCAGCCATAGAGTTGCCAGTGAAGTACAGCAATCTGAAGGGTGAAATGGTACAACCGGGAGCCCATCCATACGGTTTTTAAGAAGAGGTTACGACAAGACTCTTGATAGAAGAAGAGAAGAGATGTGGGCATAGTAAGCGACAGCGAATAGGCGAGGCCACGGAGTCTGACTCGACCCCAGAAACCACATAAATGGCTAGCTGGGAGCACTTTTAAGTCACGCGTGTACATACGTACACACAATCACACGCCACGCGCGCACACAGCCGTAGCGGAGAGAATAGTTAATATTTTTTTACGGTTGATAAACCACCTTATTCAACATTCCTGTTTTATTCCTTCTTTCTCAGATCTCATTTTCTTCTACCCCAGTGGCAATTTTTCCTGGCCGGCTGAGTTGTAACTCTCGGCTGCTGCACTTCTTAACCTTTGCCCTTACAACTATTAAATTACTGCCATACGTACAGTTTTTATATCCTTACAAGTTCTCACCCTTTCTGTATTCCTCAACACCTGGGATTAGCTCTCTTGCAGTGTTTAAACTACTTATTTTGTATTTGGTTTCCATTTTAGGGATTAAGGAGCAAAATACGTTTTAAAAATGGGTTAAATCTTACTAAAGTTAACTCCCCACTGCGGCGCTTATGTTTCGTCGTGTGTTAGTTCAGGAAAAATATTTGATTTTAACTTATCCGCAAAAGCAACAAAACAAAATGCGTACCCTGTAAACAGTTTAATTCTATCTTTATTACTATTATATTTCTTTTCAAAAACAAACGGCCGTATCCCACAAGGCGGGTTGGCCCAAAAAGAAAAACAAAAGTTTCTCTTTTTAACTTTGAAGGGGTTACTAGGACCTTGCTCGCGGCATTTTAATCGCTCCTTACGATACACATGGCTTAAGGAGGAAAGAATTCTGTCTCCACTTCACAAAACCAGATGCCAGGATATGTATATAACAGCAAGCGTTTTACAAATAGCTCGTTTGCTGCAATAACTCCGCGAAAATCAGTCGAAATTCCTCCCCTTTCCCCCCCCCACACCCACACACAAAAAAAATCGTATTAATATCCAACACGGAAACAATTAACGATAATGTATTTCCTTAATCATAACCCGCAGATTACTCGCCGAATGAAATGGCGCGGGAAAACGATGCTATAACAAAGAACAAAGCCAAGGAAAATGCCATTTCACCCCACCACGACTGACAATTTTGCTGAGTTGCCGCACGAGATGGATCGGTGTAACGCCCCCCCCCCCTCCTTCAGCACCTACCACCTACCTTCTCGCACCACCACATACCCTCCTCGCACCCCACTACCCTGGCCTACCACAACTACCTTCCTCGAACCACCACCTATCTTCCGCCTCGCACCACACCTACCCTGTCCTCTTACGCACCACCTACCTGCCTCGCACACCACCTACCTTCCTCGAACCACCACCTCTTCCCTCGCACCACCACCTACCTTCCCTCGCACCACACCTACCCTCCTCGTACCACCACCTACCCTGACCTCGCACAACACCTATCCTTCCCCTCGCCACACACCTACCCGTCTCGCACACCACTACCCTGCCTCGCACACACTAACTTTCTCTCACACCACCTACCTTCCCTCGCACCAACACCTTACCATGCCTCGCACCACCACCTACCCTGCCTCGCACACCACCTAGCTTCCCTCGCCACCATACCTACCCTGCCTCGCACCACCACCTACTCTGTCTCGACATTCACACCTACCCGGCCTCGCACCACCACCTACCTGCTCGCACCACACATACCTGCCCTCGCACCACCACCTATCCTTTCCTCGCACACAACCTACCTGCCTCCCCCACACCTACCTGCCTCGCACCCCCACCTATCTTCCCTGCTCACTACCTACCCTGCCTCGCACCACTCACTAATCTGTCTCGCACCCACAACTACAGCCTCCGCACCACCACCTACCCGCCTCGCACCAACCACCTACCCTGCCTCGCACCACCACCTTACCCTTGCCTCGCACCCACCACCTACCGCCCTTAGCACACCACCTACCCTGCCGCGGAACCACACCTACCCTGCCGCGAACACCACCTACCCTGCCTCGCACACCCACCTACTCCCTTCGCACCACCACTACCCTCTGTGTCTTGCGAACACCACCTACCCTCCCTCGCACCACCACCTACCTACCTTGCACCCACGCCACCTACCGCCTCGCACCATCACCTACCCTGCTTCGCACCACTACTACCCTGCCCTCGCAACCACCACCTACCTTAGGCCTCGCAACCACCCACCTACCCTCCCTCGCACCACCACCTACCCTGCCTCGCACCACCACCTACCTGCCTCGCACCACACCTACCCTCCCTCGCACCCACACCTACCCTGCCTCGCTCCACCACCTTCCCTGCCTCGCCCCACCACCTACCTCCTCGCACCACCACCTACCCTGCCTCGCACCACCACTACCTGCCTCGCACCACCACCTACTCTTGCCTGCCAGCACCTACCACCTACCCTGGCTCGCACCACACCTACCGGCCTTCGCACACACCTACCCTGCCTCGCACCACCAGCACCTTCCTCAAAACACCCTACTCTTGTACAAGTTTGCCAACAACTTCCGAGACATTAACATATTTATGTAAATCCAAACGCAACGAACAAAGAAGAATATCAAACATCAACAAGCGAATTACCATCAACACTAATGTCAACGTTGTTAAATGCTTGTTATGATATGGACTTTAAACACAACGAAATATGGCTAATAATTAAGAGTTGAGTGGCCAGTACCTCCTTGCTGTGCCTAATTTTAAAGAAGATGATGATAATTTTAGTTAAGTTCACAAATGAACGCTTGTAATCGGCCGCGAAGAAAGACCAATTAAAAACTATAATCGATTCCCTTTTATACAATATGTTGTTGCTGATGAGATTTATGTATTACGGGGACAGCCGACCCCGTAGTTTTTTATTAGAGGCTAGGGCAGTGAGAGAGGTGCTTGCATGCGAGAGGAGAATAAGCTATTAGTTCAAGAAATCTAATAGCTTTTCTCACAGACAAGGCACGCGCCTTGATTTCGGGGAAAGGCGAATTACAACAAATAAAACAGAACAGGGGATATATCGTAATTACAAAGTCGTTGAAAAGAGTGTCAACAGAAACTGACCATAACGAAGCCAGGTAAAGAAAACACAATATCACCAATAAAAGATGACGCAGTCCGTAAGTTATTACTTGATCAAACAACGTGATGCACAGCTAAAATATTTCCAATATTCCATTTAAAGACCCAGGCAGCGCTAATCAAAGACTAACTGTACGAACATACCTTCCATGCAAGATGGGGGAAAAAATATATTAGGAAAAAGTAGAACACAGTGAAAATGAATTTGCACGAACGAGATTTCAGACTCAAGACATTAAAACAAGAGAGAAAATGGTTGGAAGAAATGAAAATTCCTCGCTGCATGAAGACCTGTGTCATGATTAATCTCGGTAAGACTCGGCTCGAGATTAAGAACAAACTGGATACAGTAAGAGTTAAGAGATACTCTATAGATGAACGATTAAGTGAACGACAGAAGTCTCTTGGTTATATCTGTAGAGCAAGTGGTCAATTTAACAAACGGTTTTAAATAAGAATATATGTAAGGAAACCATTGTATTTCTGTTATATATACAAGACCATATTGAGGATAATATTACATATCGTTTATCAATGACGTTTAAAACTGATGAAAGCAGAAAAATGACAAAGGAATGTTAAAATAAATACAAATCGGATGAAATGAAACAGTAACAGAAAAGCAGTACTAGATACTGAAAGCCAGGAAATGAAGGGTAATGAAAATAGACCAGAAAAATATCACTTAAACACGAGATCACGTTTAGACTGGAAACTAGCAATGAAAATGCGTAAGATTATCTGGAGTATACTTGAGGGTTGTTCAGGGGATCAACGCCTCCCGCGGCGCTGTCCATAAAAACAACTTACAACGGTTAATTCTGCGGTAGCCATCACGCCTGCCTACGTAAGAACAGCATTTAGTGAATCCGCAACAATGAAGCATTCAGGAATACAATTGCAAATATCATGGTCAAATAATCCTTGTATTCCAAGAATATGAGAAATGACGAGACAATTGCAACCATTATAAAATGCACAGAGGACTAAAAGGGTTATTGATACAGATTATTAAATCAGCGGAACAATACAAAGACGAACAGATATAAAAACGAAAAACCCAGGTGAATTACAGGGACAATGGCAACTCTTTAATAGCGTCATGCTTGGTAGCAAAATAGAAACCGGATTGACTAGCAAAAGCCAGTAGGAGTTTAAAATTCCCAGGCTTAAAATAATAAATGAGCAATCGAAGCAGCCAAGAATGTATAAGAGGGTATCCAGGAGCCGGTGGACAACACACTCCAGTCTTGAGTAAATATTCACATACTTCTTTTCTCCTTCTTATACAATTTCGTCAGCTAAATGGCCGCTAAATGTCTATGAAATGCATGGAAATGAGAGAGTTATACGCATGTTTTTTACGGGTTTGCTGACTCATTCACCCTCCCCCTTGATCTTGTTGGTCTTAAAATGTTGAATTTATGTCGGGAGGGTATTGTCTATGAGTTAGGAAGGGGTTTTAATGAGAGAGTGGAGAAGATAACGAGAGAGGGAAAGAGTAACTAGGGAGTGAGAAGGTAGTAAAGAGAGTGGAGGGTAACAGTTTTCTTCTGGAGGTGAAGATGGGGTTTGTCAGTAGCTGAAAAATAAATGAACGTTAATGGAGCGAATGTTTTTTTTAAGAATAGTACAGAAAGTACAAGGCTGCTGATAGTCTGAACGTCCATGTGGTGTATTATTATACTTGTTTCCTCGCCAACTCAAAACTGTATTTTTCGGGCGGGATGGATTTTAGACTAGATGTACAAAACAGTGATTCACGAATACAACAGGTCCAAAATTAAAGGTTGGGAATTTCTCTCTGCTTGTAGTTGTACGCCTTCTAAGGAGTATGGTGTGGTGTTTATGGTTTTCAGACCGCTCTTCAAAGTATTAAAAAGTTAGCCACAGACACGAAGTGAGGTACATCTTACAGACATATTTATGGACACACGCTGAACCTACATGCTGGGAAACATAAAGTTACTCTAGTTTAAATTCATAGCATCAAGGGGTTCGTGGACATATCGTTACATCATTTCTCAAACTTAGATAATGTTAAAATTTTACAGCAGAAAAAAACTGCATGAGATTAGCTAAACTTTGAATTTTCTAACAATTTGGGAACCAAAACAAAGCCCTAAGATAAGTTGATGAACATTATATACAAGACCATAACAAAACATCCGTGAGCTCCAGATTTTGTGAAAGACCTGCGCATCACACACAGACACACACACACACACACACACCACACACTCACACACACACACACACACACACACAACACACACACTCACAACACATCACATACACACACACATGAAAGAAATAACACGGAAAGTTATCTGATCTTTCACCCTTGAACTTGCAAGAAGAAATGCATCAACTCGGTTGAGGTGGACAAGAATGTTGCAACAACATTGTCGGAAAACTTGAGGCTGCAGGGGCTGAGGGGGATGACCAAATAGTAATGTTTCTTGACCATGAACCATCTCTCCTGAAGTGGCAGGTAAAATAAACAATGTGTTGATCACTGAATATATAATACTAAAAGTTCGACACTGAGCGCGCAATAAAACGAGTATCGCATCAGTTGTCCCGTCTTCCTAGGGCTAGCATAATAACTTACTAGCTACAAAAACTCTCATTTAAAATAAACAAGCAGCGAAGCTCAATATTTCGATCTTTACGTTGGCACCCTTGTCAACATATTGTAATAACCTGCTGTAACTAGGTCAAATTTAATGAAATGAAGGTCAGTTGTATACGGGCATCATATCCAAGCGTGTCGGACTTCATAAACACTGCACCAACCTCCATCCTGGGTCCTGTCTCCAATGACATTATTTCCAACCTAACTGGCTCTGTCAACATAGTACTACTAATGTTTTTCTTTTCCATTACAGTCTGTGTTATGGATTCTTTCCCGATATCCCAGCACTATGGCTAACTTGTCTTGAAAGATTAAAATATTGCATTATGTTTGAGGCATACTATTCGCAAGATATGTGTTCAAAGAAGTCTGTTCGCCAGTTCTTCAACCAGTACTTACTTCCTAGATCTATTAGAAAGATTGGTATTGGATCTGTATTATGAGCGACCAATGTGTAATCTCTACCTTGTATATTAGCCATAAAAATCAATTTTAGAAAAAGGCATTTCTTTTTTTTGCAAAAAATCGAGTTTATATAATAAACTGAAAATATTATGCGATTACTATAATAATAGCGTATAATGATTATATACATGAAATATTCATACGATATAATTAATAAAACATAAGTATAGAGAAGTTAACATTGAGCACGAAGCTACGTGGGGAAAGAGTGGATAATTTTTTTTTTATAAGACATTAGCGTGAGCTAATGACGAGCAGACGTGTTAAACAACATGTGATGTAAAAGCAATACGTGAACGGAGAGAAAAGGAAAACGAAAGAAGTCAAGGTAAGAGTAAAGAATTAACTTGGTTGTTTTACGAATAAATAAACGAATGAGAATAGGTAGAAATGAAGTCTCAGCACCATAAGTGGAACAATTCATTAATTTAATTAGGCGTAAAGGTAAACTTTAGACGGCGTTTCAGTCGTCTTGGAAAAACATAATAAAATCACACTGGTTGACCACGAGAACCTTGTCACCGTGCACACTAATGCTGGCCAGAAGCAGCCACCTTCACCAGTAATAGCTGACAGCAGCAGCCACTGCACCAGTAATGCTGCCCAGCAGCTCAGCCACCTGCACCAGTAATGCTGCCTGGCAGCAGCCTCCTGCACCAGGTAATGTGCCCAGCAGCAGCCACCTGCACCAGTAGTGCTGCTGCAGCAGCAACACTGACACCAGTTAATGATGCCCAAGCAGCAGCCACTTGCACCACTAATGCTACCCAAAAGCAGCCACCTGCACACTAATGCTGGCCAGAAGCCAGCCCACCTGCACCAGTAATGCTGCCCAGCAGCAGCCACTTGCACACTAATGCTAGCCCAGCAGCAGCCAACACTGCACCACTAACTGGTGCCCTGGAAAGCAGCCACCCTGCACACTAATGCTGCAGAAGCAGCCACCTGCACCACTAATGTACCCAGAAGCAGCCACTGCACAATTATGCTGCAGCAGCAGCCACCTGACCACTAATGCTGCCCAGCAGCGCCATCTGCACACCTAATGCTGCCAGCAGCAGCCCCAGCACCACTAATTCTTCCATAAGCAGCCACCTGCACACTTAATGCTGCCGAAGCAGCCACTGCACCATAATGCTGCCAGCAGGGGGCAAAAGCCACCCCTGCACACCACCTTAATGTTTCCCAGAAGCAGCCACCTGCACCACTAATGCTGCCAGCAAGCAGGCACCTGCCACCAAATGCTGCCGCAGCAGCAGCAACCTGCAAACTAATGCTTCCCAGAAGCAGCCATTTGAGAACCTTTCCAACGATGAAGAATGAAGACTAATGTCCGCTGGGGCCAACGTGTGTGCGCAATATTTTTATTTTTTGTTTCTGCAACATTTTCTTCTTAGTTATGATGTCTAAGTCTGCCACTAATACCAAACTATATAAGAGAAGAAGGAGAGAGCGAGAGAGAGAGAGAGGAGGAGAGAGGACGAGGAGAGAGAGAGAAAGGACGGGAAGAGGGGAATGGAGGTATTTGTAATAGACGGGAAGAGGGAGGAGGACGGGAGGAAGTTGAGAGAGGAGAAGAGAGAGAGGATGGAAGAGAGGAGGATGAGTGAGGAGGGAGGAGAGTGATGAGAGAGGCGAGGAGAGAGAGAGAGAGAGAGAGAGGAGAAAGTGAGGAAAGAGAAAAAAAAATGTTTCTTATTTTTTAGATTCCTTTATGGAAACATCTAGTTACGTGTGTTAGTTCATGTAGTAGAAGTTTTCTCTCATTCAAGCTCTTCTTGAGGTAAAAGGGGTAGGTTGGGTCGTCGTTCGTACAGCTGCGACACCGGTCCTCGTATGACCACCTCTCCGGCAAGTGGTCTTTCATCCAGCAGTGTTGTATATACCTTCGCTTATTTCAAAGCCTTGCGTCTATCTGACGTAAAACTACCAGTTCCCAGGATGACTACCCACAACAGCCGACTAACATTCAGGTACCTACTTAGTACCAGGTGATCAAAGGGTTAGAAGGTTGCAATGAGTTCTTTGCTGAATGTATGTCCCGCTGGGAATCGAACCTGGAGGTCCTATTGCGTACGAGTGGGCTATCACCATTCGGACTACCACTTCAAAATATTGCCATTCCCCAAATGACTGCAATTTCAAATGACTGTACGGGCATGCATTAGGGATTACTCGTAATGCAATTTAATCCATCCACAACAATACTTCACAAATATTTTGCATGATTTTTACCAAAATATTAACAAATCGTAATATGAATTACGCCTCAGCGATTAACCTCAATTATATTTTGAGTTAAAAATGAAAAGAAAAAGAATAAATAAATACGTGTAGGTTATTGCATTAAACGGGGGGTTAGAAATTGAAGCGAATCTACGATTGAGTTTCTGAATAATTATCATGTGTATAGGGAATATAAAACCGGGTTTGCTTTGAACACTCATTGTTCTACACAAAAAAAAATGCGTAGATGAGCGAAATGTTAAACAAGTATGTCAGAAAGTGGAAAATGGGGGGAAGTGAGGACGGAATGTATAAAGGGTGATATGAGGAGAGGAAATTGAAGGGAGGATGGAACGAAGGAGTGGATTAGAGAGCAGGGGTTATGAGCTGGAATGAAATTTGTTTATTTATTTAATGAAATAGGGATAACATCAGTGTCTGTTAATTTATTCTACCTGAGGAGTTACCAGTGGACACAACTAGTTATGGGGGCTACCTTAGCTGTAAAAGTTTATTTTTCTGGAGCACGTGTGTTAGGCTACCTCTTACACTCACTATGTTTGCTGGGGTCGAGGTCTTAGCTCCGGGTTTCTTCCTCTTTTCTGAATCTTCTGGGTTTCTCTCTCTGGCTTCGAGGAGCATTACTTTCTTTATCATTAAAGCTATGTATGGTTCCTCGTTACCACTCCGCGTCCAGGTCGTTCCACTTTCTGACTACTCTAAGGCTGAAGACATATTACTAACATCCAGTGACTCGTCTCTGTATTTTCAATTTTTCACCATACCCTCGTGTTCCTGTTTCACGTCTCTCGTAGAATATGTCCATGTTTTACCTGTTCATGTCCTCTCTGTACTTTTGTTAATCATATCGCCTCAAGTCGTTAGTTCCTTTAATACCACTGGTGTTAAACTCCCTTAATCTCTCACATGACACACCAAGTATTTCAGGACATAGTCTCGTTGCAAGCTTCTGTACTTTTCCGTTTCTTGTCATGTTTGACCTGTGTAAGGAAACGAGAAACTGTGCAACACTTGCTAGAGGGCAAAACGTTCCTCAGTAAATGTATTAAAACCCGTTTTATGTCACATGTCGTTCATATCCACATCTACAACCATAAAAACCAATTTTCGTACACTTTGGGAAAAGAACTAGTTTTTCCCTTAGTCATTTCAATCACACGATATAGCTTTCTTATACAGGTAATTAAATCTGTTCTACATGAGCTTGGTGATTTCTGACGGGCAGTGAGAATTAATCAAGGGAATTCCGCTGTAAGTTCATCAGGGCTTACGGCAGCTTGAAAGATTATCTTTCCAGCAGGGGTTAAACTTAACTAAACTAAAGGTATGATGTAATCATCAACAAGTTGATGAAAATACATCTTTATTTAAAGGAGCGTTTAGCCCACCGGGGCTCTATTAAACTTAAGTCCAGGTAATGCACATGCAGTGAGTTACTCCTCAAGGAGGAGTTGGCAAGTTGAAAAATTCCTTTATTCCTGTATGTAAACTACTGGTTTCGTGGTTGAAGTTTTAAAGTTGATCTAATTATCTTCGGGTGAGTTTCTGCCTTACAATGGTTCGTTGGAACAACAACATAAGTATAGAGTTAGACTCCAACTTATCGTTTATATAATTTTGCTCTAAATATCCCCTACTTGAATCTTCTTTACTGTTATTCATGTGCTTCAGGCTATATATTTCAAACGTTTTTCCATTGTGTTCTTGTTAACTTGTCAAAGTTGGTCGCCCACGGTAAAACAGATGCTTTATAAAGGTCCATCCGGATTTGAGTCTTTCTTTTCAATTTATCAAGTTTAGAGCTGGGAATGGCAAGTCATACTCTCGACTTCCTGTTACAGTGCTCAAATCCATTGCTGTTGCGGTGACTTTGTTGAAGTTGCTGCAAGCCAGAGTGCAAGTGAAATGTTACTTTATTATTCTCTCACCGTTTTAGAAGTATTCTTGCAATAAATTGTAGAATTACGGCAATTATGTTAGGTAAAAGGACACATGCGCAACTAATGCGAACGTTGCACAAAAAAAAGTCCATTGTTGCTTGTGTCCTTTTACCTAACAGAAGTTTTCTTGTTTATTCTGCCTCTCGCCATTGATCTGTGATTTTAAGTTTCTTATCAGGAAATCTCCAATCCTAGTAGTTTTTTTTCTCGTCTTAAGCTATCCTCCTAGGTTATAAAAGCAGACTAATATAGTCCAAAAAAGTAATTTCCTTCTTCTTCCATAACCATTTGTTAGTGGAAGATATTTGTACTTTACATCTTATATTTTTAACATTCTACCACCCATTGGGGACATTAACATGTTTTTTCATCAAAAGAAAACATTCTGCAGAACTTTGGCTCATGCATGACTGTTATGTGAGTGCTTTTTTTTCACGATTTCGTGCATATTGAGGCCTTAGAGTTTCGTGCCATCATTACATCAGATTCGGCATTTCTTTATTTCTGTGCCCATTTGTTAATAATGGCCACAAATGTCCAGTGGTTTTATAATATATAAACTTTAGATTTGAATCTTTAGTTCCGATATACGACAGTTACTCGACACATAATAGTATTTTAATCGGATAGTAGAGGATGGTCTGCAACTTTAAACATTATCATTAAATCTTCATGTGATTTATGTGCATCTTTGTGCCATTTGCAGGTCATTACAAACATGTAGGACCCGTGTTTATAGGTCACGCTCTATCACTTTAACCCAGCCTCTACAGAGGAGGCAACTAAGGTTTGATCCTACAAGAGGGGATAGCTTCAATGCCTCGGATCAAGAAAAAACTCATAAACATGTGAAATAACACCTTGAGGAGGGTCTAGGACATATGCGCGATAACATAAATTAATGAAAAAACAAAAAACATTAAAAATGATTACGGTAAACCTAATTTTACTCTACTTGTATGGGCTGGCAGCAACCACGCGCGGGCTCTCGCACCGTTTGGTTTGTATTGCTGAGATGGGATCGGCTCAGCCTCTTATACATTATTCAGTGTTCTTTGTCCGTTTTATACACGTCGGACACGCATTTTATATCTAATAAATGTAATTGTCTTTTTGCGCATCAATCTCACTTTTTGAATTAGTCATTTGTTGTAATCATAGTTCCCCTACCTGACATGTCATGGATCACCTGGCTTGATTCAGCCTCCCATCACCTCCGTGGCAGCTCCCTCCCATCACCGTCGTAGGCACCCTCTCTCCATCACCTCCTGTGTCAGCCTCCCTCCATCTCCTCCTAAATTACTACATCCTGTCATTTCCCTCCATCATCTCTGTTGTTTACTTTCCAGAATCCACGTTCTCCAGACGATTCTTTCAGCCTCCGTTCCCTCTAGTCAATCAATCTTTTCTGCCCTATGAAAGACTCCTGAAGGATATTTCTTGGGGTGTCAACTCTCCGGAGGGGTCGGTTCTAACAGACCTTTTTAGGTGGATAAGAGGTCTGATCATCGAAGCTGGTTACGTGTGGCCGTATTCTGTCGACTTACGCAAAACACATTCCGGACTGATCATGAATCGATTGGCAAAAAATACATCAAGTTTCTCTCTTAATTTTCGGCAGCCGTCACACGATTTATAAATTATGGAACACTTTCCAAATAAAGCCTTATTTTATTATCCAAATTACACGCAGATAAATTCATCACAACAAGGCAGCAGCCTGCATAACATGTGAGAAGAGTTTCTCGCAGTTTCATTATGATCATGCCAGTTTCACACAATTTGGGCTGGGGCAGGATGTGCATGGGCAGGTATCAATGTTATTTTTCGACGAAATCGAGTGGGGTTAGGGTTACGTCGGAAAATTTGGAGATAATGGGAGTATCAGCCAAGAAAAAAATTACCTTGGCTTGTCAAACTTTAGTTGACGCTTACTGAACACAGAGTAATACTGTAATAATATTTCATCCATTTACTTTGCTGTCCGCAGTGTAGGCTCCATCCAGTTTGAACCAAGATCTGTTGCTGGACGCGAGTTTTGCTTTGGAGAGTATTTTAGATTCTTAAGACAATTTATTAATTGTTGTATTTCCAATCTATCCTGGTATCTTTGATGAGGACATTTCAACTGTTTTACAGAACCTTCAATTCTTAGCCCAGTATCTCTTTCGCACTACAGATAGTCTAACCTTGAGAAGTTCTGTGATTTGTCTTCGCTCTACAGAGAGCATCTCTCTAACTTGCATCTCTTCTTTTTGTTCCTTAGTATTAATTGGATAAGCATTACTTCAGTGCCCACTGAGTTAATCCTCTCGATAATCTCTTTTAAATCATGGTTATTCTTATATTTTTGGTATGTTTTCCCTAAAGGCATAATTTAATTTTATCAGATTTATATTTGTTTTGTTAAGGTTGAATTTGCTAAGAGGAATCAAGCTGTTTGTGTTTTGTGCTCAAGAACAGTGTGAATGTAGTTGAACTGATGGAAGTCTTCCACGCGGTTATATTTTTCCCTTCTAGATGTCCTTTATTCGGAATTTTTGTATCACACAAAGGTAAGTAGCAGACATATATATGAAACGTTAGGGAGCTTGTATTGGAACACGTTTCTTTCAACCAGGAGCTTATCATCCACTGTTTCACCAGGAGCTTTATCCAATGGACTGATAAACGTCTTAGTTGAACGTAACCGGACAATTAAGATACCGGCGCGCGGAAACATTCCTTAACAAAAAGTTTCCTAACATCGCCCGTGTGTTTCTCCTCATGCACTTCCTCCCCTGTTTTCATTCATCCTCGTCACTTCTCTAACTGCCTGTCCACCATCCCGCTCTCCCTTCCCTCACGTTGTGATGGCCCGTCCGACAGCCTTTACAGTATCTTGGGAATTCATAAGTGCATTACACAGCAAAATAAGTGAGCGAAAGTGAGTTAAACAAATTGAAAAATAGACCTCGCAACGCCCCGAGTTACTGAATTGGTTTACTGCTTCAGGGCGTCAACAACGTTTTTTTATGGGCGAAAGTTTATGCGGCAACAAATTTGTTTAAAACGTTTTTTTCAGACAGTTTGCGGTAAACGCTTCCAATTACATTGGAGTTGCATTCAGCATCGTACATTAAAATCTAATATTAATACTTTTATGTAGTTAACTTTATTATAGTGTCTTCACCTTCCACCTTCCTACCAAAAGCTCTGTCTAGTAATGTTCAGTCCGGGAATAGTAGCAAACTGGTGATTCTGTGTTGTGTGGAATTAGCACCATGGTAGTACTGTGTTAGTAAGCGCCTGGTGATAATGTGTTAGTAATCTGGTGATATGTGCTAGTGCACCCTGGGTGATAATGTGTTAGTAACACCCTGGTGATAATGTGTTAATTGCACCCTGGGTGATAATGTGTTAGTAGCACCTGGTGATGTGTTGGGTGTCCGTAGCCCCTGGTGATTACTGTGTTAGTAATACCTTGGTGATATGTGTTAGTAACACCCTTGGTGATAAATGTGTGAGTAGCGCCTGGTGATAATGTGTTTAGTAACTCCGGGTGATAATGTGTTAGTTACAACCCTAGGTGATAATGTGTTAGTAACACCTGGTGATGTGTTGGGTGTAGTAGCACCTGGTGAACTGTGTTAGGAATACACTGGTGATAATGTGTTGAGTAGCACTGGGTGATGTGTTGGGTGTCTAGTTGCACCCTTGGTGGATACTGTGATTAGGAATACCTGGTGATAAAGTGTTAGTAAACACCCTGGGTGATAATGTGTTAGTAACCACCTGGTGATAATGTGTTAGTAACACCTGCGTGATATGTGTTCGTAAACCCTGGTGATAATGTGCGCTGTAGTAACACCTGGTGATATGTGTTAGTAACACCCTGAGTGATAATGTGTTTAGTAACACCCTGGTTGATAATTGTGTTAGGTTAACACCTGGTGGTAATGTTGTTAGTGCACTTGGTGATAATGTGTTAGTAGCGCCCTTGGTGATTAAATGTGTTAGTAACACCCTGGTGAGGGTTAATGTGTTAGTAAACAACCCTGGTGATAATGGTTTAGTTAACCTGGTGATCATGTGTTAGTAGCCCTGGTGATAATGTATTAGATTAGGCACCCTCGGTGATTATGGTTCAGTAGCCCCTGGTGATGTGGCTTGGGTGTTCAGTAGCACCCTGGTGAACTGTGTTGGGTGTTAGTAGTCCCCTGGTGATAATGTGTTGGGGTGTTAGTAGCACCATGGTCGATAATGTGTTGGGTGTTAGTAGGCGCACCCTGGTGATAGAATTGTGTTGGTGTTTGTAGCACGCCTGTGGTGATATTGTGTTGGGTGTTAGTAGCACCCTGGTGATAATGTGTTGGGATTGTAGTTAGTAGCACCTGGTGGATAATGTGTTTGGGGTTTAGTAGCACCTGGTGAAAATGTTGTTGGGTGTTTAGTAGCACCCTGTGATAATGTGATTGGGTGTTAGTAGCCCCATGATGAAAAGTGTTGGGTAAATTTGTAGCACCTGGTGATTAATATGTTTGGGTTGTTAGTCGCACCTGGTGATAATGTGATGGGTGCGTTAGTACGCACCCTGGTGGTAATAGAGTTGTGTGTTAGTATGCACCTTGGTGATAATGTGCAGTGTTAGTAGCACTCAGGTGATACTGTGTTGGTGAATGAAGTTCCGTACCTTGATTGGCCAGCGTACTCATGCTAACCACTGAGGTCGTGGTTCGATCCCCGGTACGGGTGGGGAAAACCATTAGGATCCTGATGTCCTTCTGTTCACCTAGCAGTTACAATAGGGAACCTGGGTGTTATCGACTGGGTGGTAATAATTAGGAACCTGGTGTTAGTCGGACTGGAGTGTGTAAATAGGTACCTGGGTGTTAGTCGACTGGTGTGGTAAAATAGGTACCCGAGTGTTAGTCGACTGAGGGTTAAAATTGACCCTAACTTGCCGAAAAATGCTATGCTAACAAAGGGTTTTCTATATGTAATATGTAATGATGTCAGTTAGGATACGTTGTTAGGTATGACTTGTAGATAAAATGTGAATATAAGTTATGATAAGTGCATCCCCTGGTTATCTGTTTTGTTGACGCTTCATCAAACAGTGACTTTACCAGTTCAATACAGAGGTTACTTGAGGGTGTTGAAAGGGAAGACAACTAATTTCTGTACTGAATTAATAAGTCTCTGGGCTGGCGAAACTTCTTGAGAATAAAAGATAACCAGGTGTTGCAAAAGTGGCTTATCACATTTTGACAGGGTACTAGTATGTAATAACTAATACTGTGGTGTGTCGTGTGTGTGTGTGTGTGTGGGTTGTGAGCGAGAGAGTGAGAGAGAGAGAGAGAGTGTGTGTGGGTGTGTGTGCTGTGTGTGATGTGGGTTTTAGCACCATCTTGTAAAGAAAGCACTTTCGTCTTGAACGTTGCCAGAGGTTTTACCGTTGTCATCCACACACACACACGACACACACCACACACTCACACTTATTCACTTCATGCAGCAGTAGTTGTATTAAAATATCGCCAAGATATGGAAAAGGTTAGTGCATCATGACACGTACAGCGTTGTGATTCAGACGCAATATAGGAGTACACAGGGACTAGTATGGAACCCCACACCTGGTCAAGCATATAAGGGAAATTGGACATAAGTGCCGATGGTTTGCCACAAGAACTTGTCCCGGAGCTCAGGGGGATGTCTCATGATTAGAAAAGGTTGGGTGAACTCAAGACTTGATGACGAGTAGAGGAGTCGGTTTAGGGGGATGATATGATAAACGAGTACAAAATCTGAGAGAATTTACCAAGGTGAACTTGGATAGAATGTTTCACAGTTGGGAAATAGTAAATAAGATGGCATTAGCTGGAAGCTGAAATCCGATGAGTCATAGGAATGTTGTATTTATCAGCCATAGAGTTGCCAGTGAAGTACAGCAATCTGAAGGGTGAAATGGTACAACCGGGAGCCCATCCATACGGTTTTTAAGAAGAGGTTACGACAAGACTCTTGATAGAAGAAGAGAAGAGATGTGGGCATAGTAAGCGACAGCGAATAGGCGAGGCCACGGAGTCTGACTCGACCCCAGAAACCACATAAATGGCTAGCTGGGAGCACTTTTAAGTCACGCGTGTACATACGTACACACAATCACACGCCACGCGCGCACACAGCCGTAGCGGAGAGAATAGTTAATATTTTTTTACGGTTGATAAACCACCTTATTCAACATTCCTGTTTTATTCCTTCTTTCTCAGATCTCATTTTCTTCTACCCCAGTGGCAATTTTTCCTGGCCGGCTGAGTTGTAACTCTCGGCTGCTGCACTTCTTAACCTTTGCCCTTACAACTATTAAATTACTGCCATACGTACAGTTTTTATATCCTTACAAGTTCTCACCCTTTCTGTATTCCTCAACACCTGGGATTAGCTCTCTTGCAGTGTTTAAACTACTTATTTTGTATTTGGTTTCCATTTTAGGGATTAAGGAGCAAAATACGTTTTAAAAATGGGTTAAATCTTACTAAAGTTAACTCCCCACTGCGGCGCTTATGTTTCGTCGTGTGTTAGTTCAGGAAAAATATTTGATTTTAACTTATCCGCAAAAGCAACAAAACAAAATGCGTACCCTGTAAACAGTTTAATTCTATCTTTATTACTATTATATTTCTTTTCAAAAACAAACGGCCGTATCCCACAAGGCGGGTTGGCCCAAAAAGAAAAACAAAAGTTTCTCTTTTTAACTTTAGAAGGGGTTACTAGGTCCTTGCTCGCGGCATTTTAATCGCTCCTTACGATACACATGGCTTACGGAGGAAGAATTCTGTTCCACTTCACAAACAGATGACAGGATACGTATATAAACAGCAAGCGTTTTACAAATCAGCTCGTTGCTGCAATAACTCCGCGAAAATCAGTCGAAATTCCTCCCCCTTCCCCCCCCCCCCCACACACACAAAAAAAAAAATCGTCATTAATATCCAACACGGAAACAATATAACAATAATGTTCTTCCTCCTAATCATAACCCGCAGATTACTCGCCGAAAGAAAATGGCGAAAACGATGCTATCAGCAAAGAAACAAACGCCAGAAGGAAAATGCATTCACCCCACCACACTGACAATCTGCTGAGTGCCGCACGAGATGGTCGGTGTAACGAACCCGAGATTTATTACTCCTTATTAAAAATTCAGACCGGTTCCCAGATAATAATTTAGTCCATTTCCGAGAATACGGAAGCTGAGCGTGTCAGGCAATGTGGGATAGTTAACCAACAACTCAGGGATTTTAATCAAGATTTTGTATTCACTGCATCGTGTGGCTGCCTTGATCTGCATGACATAGTACAAGGTTAGAGTAAGAACAAGGGTCTTCCCGTCAGTCTATGAGGCAGGAGGGTCTTCCCGTCATAATCTATGAAGCAGGAGGGTCTTCTAGCCTTAATCTATGAGGCAGAAGGGCATTCCCGTCATATTCTTTGAAGCACGAGGGTCTTCCCGTCATATTCCTTGAGGCAGGGGGGTCTTCCCATCATACCCCATCATGCAGGAGCGTCTTCCGGTAAAATACTCCATCATACAAGAGATTCTTCCCGTTATACTCCTAATAGAATAGGTGTACCGTCTATCTCACTCAGTTCACACAATGGAACCATCTTTTCATAGCATGGCACTCCTTTGCGCCATGACACTCCCTGGAGTCACAGCACTCCCTGGGTCATGGCACTTACCAGCCTCTCTAACTCTTAAAAGTATGAACATCGAGCACTCTGGTCTCAAGTTTATGGGTCGTCCTGAAGGTGGTGAGTCAGGTCTCTTCAGGGACCAATAACTTATGTTTAGAAGCACTTTCGTCACGGCTTAAGTTACACAAGTAACGGAGAACTTTCCAAACAAAAACTCTTGTTTTCCAAGACATTCCTCCCTCTCTGTACCATAAAAGAAAAAAATTACCGTTCTCAAAAAAATATTTATCAGGTTTATATTTCCTCCTTCATATTTACAGACTCACATTACATGCCTTGCTTCTCTTCAGTATTCATTAGAATTTCCCTTAAGAACTCGTTAGCTAAAAAAAAATTATTTTCCAAATCTGACCGAGTATACGGGTAGTGGTATGCAAGAATTAGTATATTTTTAAGAAGAATACAGTTCATAATACCGTGGCTAGAGCAATGCACGACTAACGAATAATTTGATGAGGAAACTATTAACGACTATGACTAACCTGCTGACGAAAAACCGAAAAGTTCGCAAAGATATAAAACTGGGACGAGTCTTATCTGAGGTCGAAGGTATATATCTTCATCCTGAGGATTTTGGTGCTAGGGCTCTTGTAGACGTGAAAATTTAACTTAAACGCAAAAGAAAAAGCAAATTACTTGATTTTGGCTACATTAACGTAAAACTTCAATAAAAAATGTTAGAAAAAAAAAACAGCTAGCAGGTATTAAGTGAAAAAATCATATAACTATCATCAGCAAAGACTAAAAGCCATGTTTATATACAAGCAGCAAAACTAACTAGAAATTTTGAGTGCACAGCTCCAATAAATATTACAAACTACAGTACGATGGAATAACTCCGCCATGAATAAACTAATATTGTAGTCTCCAGTTTAAATAAAACATGAAAACACAGTCAAGGAAGCAGAGTCGACCAGCATAACTACGTGTTACCTTCATTACAAAATCAGCCCCATTGAGGGAAAGCTCAAACTAATACATACTTTTTTGGATATTTAAAAAAAATTGTAAGCTTCAATAAGAGTAAAAGGAAGTACAAAGGCTTATGAATTTTGTTTCCTTAAAACATAAGGAGTGAATCAAATTATTAATCTTCTAAGCATCTCCATTGAAAGAACCAACTGTGGAGGATACGGTGGTTAATTTCCAAAAGTTGAATGTTCTTCACCGTTGTTTAGCAGTATATTTTTCCAGGCTGCGTCAGTGAACTATCAACCGGTGTACGAGATAAATATATGAGGCTGGAGGTAATGAGATAAATTAACATTTTACGAGAATGACGTCGTGCTCTTGACAGTGGTGAAATAAAGCACCATAAAACTAAATGTATATATAACCATTAATAATGAAGCTATTTACGGCAGAGAAAAAAGTCGTTTTCCTCTCAAAAATATGGAATATTCATTTACATAGCCAATTTTTGTATTAGATCATTGATAAGCGAAGATGAAAAACTGACAATATAAAAGTATAAAAGTATGAAAGAATTCTCTGTTTCAGTTTAAAATTAGAAGACCCCCCAAAAAAATAAAGAGCAAAATTCTTAAAACATAATTTAAAAAAATCACAACACCGACTCCTGCCTGCCGGAGCACGAAGCTTGACTGGCAGATTACGACGACTGTCAGAGAGCGACGAGTGACTGGCAGAGCACCGACGACTGACTGCGATAAAGCTGCCTTACATACAGTGATTTATAAAATGAGAGATCCTGGGTTGCGAGTGTAAGAGCTCAGACATTGAGGTCTGAGACCTAAAACAAACTGGGTGATTTTCCAGGACTAATTTTCGCCATTTATCATCTACTAGATCTACAACACCTCATTGGACATTACACAAACCAGGAAGACCTCCCACGTAATTTACAAGATCTCCGAGAAGCCTATCAGTCTGCTGCTTACACTGTAGTCAGGCTAGCTAAAGGAGGAGGAGACGGAGTCAAAGTGGAAGTATCCAATAGTGTAAGTGAATCCTGCCCATAGGTTAGACAAGCGTTGAAGAATTCTTTGTATCAAGATCCCAAGATGTTCCAGTGTCTGCCAGATGTGAGAAATGGTTTAGAAAACCGTCTGAGTGACTCTCTTTCCCTACATGAAGACCCGAGGATGCCCTTTCTCAGGCTCCAGGCCAGAAAGACGTCCTTCCCAGCCTCCGAACCTGAGAGACCATTCCGAGCCTCCAGACCTGAAACAACAACAATTACACTAAAGTTCGCTAACCATTTATGATAAAAAATGCAATTTTTAATAAATCTCCGGGGCAGGAGCCAACACTCAGGCACAGAGACTAGTATTTATGAGGATATAATGTTTAGGAGTTAATGTAAAGTGCAGGCCAGAAGCAGGCATGATAAATTCCTCATGCAGTGAGGAGTTTATCATGAAGCGGGTAATTCGCCTTCTCGGGAACACCTGAGTAATGTCATTTTCAGCTTACATAATTTAGTTTTGAACACTATAATTAATGCAAGAAACTGTGTTTGTGAGTGAACGCGAAATAATCAAGTTATATATGTGTAAATGCGTGAATGTAATTGCATGCACTTCTTAAACTTTTGTTACAAGTGATATGTAAAGGCATTAACCTCGAGTAAGGAATGTTGAGCTTCCTGACCTACGACTTCCCGCTGCCCAGAGTAGAGGAAACTTTTACAGTCCAACTACGCCGGACTGTAATACGACTTAACGCATATTCATTGGGATTTTTACCTACCCGCCCACACTAGTCGAACTCTTCTGTTATTTTTTCCTTTTGTTATTGCGAGTTTAACACACCAAGCTGAATAATCCAAAAAAATGAAGACGTGCGATTCATCAATAGATAATCGGTCTTTTTTTTTTTTTTTTTTTTTGACGCATCGGTGGTCTCCCACTGAGGCAGGTGACCCGAAAAAGAAGAAACACTTATCATCACTCACTCCATCACTGTCCTGCCGGAGGAGTGCAAATACTAAAGTTCAAAAACTGCAACATATCTCCACCTGTCATTCAGAGTACAGGCACTGTACTTTCCACCTCCAGGACTCAAGTCCGGTTAACCGTTCATGGTTTTAATATTAACAGAGCACTGTTTACAATACAATGATGTACATAAATATACCTTAGTTTAGTTTAATATGTTTGTTATGCACCCCATACCCATCCTGTGGGCGGTAGTCAAAAGATTACAGAGGTACATAATTGGTCCAGGGACTGGACTCCAAAGTTTTGATAGCTGAGCAAGTTACAGAGGTAATGAACTCACAATTTACAAAGGTAATGAACTCACAATTTACAAAGGTAATGAACTCACAATTTACAAAGGTAATGAACTCCAGGTAAGTCTGGTCACAATCATGACAAGTTACAAAGGTATTTACAGATTACAGAGGTACGTAATGGGTCCAGGGACTGGGCCCCCAAAGTTTTGATAGCTGAACTAGGTACAAAGGTAATGAGCTCACAAGTAAATATACCGAGAAAGATATTTTCATTATCCATAATAGTTTAACAGATTTTTATTTCCATTATATTCTTGAGGAATGGAAGAAAATCCTATTGAATCCGAGGAGAGGGAAGCTCCAAATTATTTGGATTAAGAACCCACCCAACAAAGAGAGACAAATGAGATGAATAAAAAAGTCATCCCGCCTCGCCCAGAGCTCGACCCAGATACTGTAGCTTTCGAGTCTTATACACTGCAAAGCGCTATTTCATTTCCTTCATATCCCCATGCCTTCATAACTAATTGTGCCGTCAGACTCTTAGATATTCTTAAGTCCCGTAGCTTGGTTGCCAACGCTCTCGCCTCTCTCAGTGTCTGTGGTTCAATCCCTGGTATGGGTGGAAATATTGAGCACGTTTTCTTACCTACTGCCTCTGTTCACCTAGTAGTAAGTAGGTACCTGGGTGTTAGTCGCCAGGTGTTAGTTAGGTGTGGGTCGTATCCTGGGGAACAAGATTAAAGGACGCCAGTGGAAATAAGACAGTCCTAGGCAGTCCAAGGTTAAAAGTCCGAACTAACCTTAACTGAAAAAGTACATAACACAATAATTTAAGAGTTTGTCATAATACATTTTCTTTGTACCAATGAGGCATCTATGGTTTTCTTTCTCAATGCTTATTACATAGACTAATATATTTTGAGTTGTAAAAGTTGAGAAATGTATTTTTAAGATAAGATAAGATTTCGTTCGGATTTTTAACCCCGGAGGGTTAGCCACCCAGGATAACCCAAGAAAGTCAGTGCGTCATCGAGGACTGTCTAACTTATTTCCATTGGGGTCCTTAATCTTGTCCCCCAGGATGCGACCCACACCAGTCGACTAACACCCAGGTACCTATTTGCTGCTAGGTGAACAGGACAACAGGTGTAAGGAAACGTGTCGGAATGTTTCCACCCGCCGGGAATCGACCTAAGAAATGTGTTTTTGACCAAAAAAATCGCTGATACAATCAGCATATGGGGGGTTCAGGATATATTAATAGTTTTATGTAACTAATAAAACCTGCTGTATGTGAAAAAAAAATATTAGCCAACATTTTGACAAGTCTCGATGATTTTCTGTAAATTAAACTTAGACATTAGCAAGACTCTGCCCATACAATAAAAGATCAAAGGATATATCCACAAGTGTATTTCTCACAACGTAAACCAGCCTTAAATTTTAAAGGGGTGGACCAATAACCCAGAAGAATACCTCGGTCAGATGACCAAAAGCTCCTGTGGCGGGTCATCATGAGTAAGAACCGCGTCAGGAAACTGTTTCTTGACACATCTTACCTAACCTCACAGTGTATATGCTGCGAGTTTTCTTTATGCCCTTTGTTAAGGTTAAAGTAAAGAATTTTTGCTTGGTGGCGAGAAAGGATCGGAGTCTCCATGGTTTAATACCTGGCATGGAGGAAAACGGTGGCCATGTTTCCTTAGATTAAATTGGATTCTTTATTTCAGCATAATACAATGTACAGAGGGGGATGACATTTAGAGTGTGCATGCAGAGAACCCCTTAATATACAGAGCATTTTCCCTGTTCACCTAATAGTAAGTAGGTACCTGGGTGTTAGTCGACTGGTGTAGATCGCATTCTGGGGAATAAGTAAGTAAGTAAGTAAGTAAGTTTATTCAGGTATACACAAATACAGTTACATAGAATTATCATACATAGCAGCATATGTGTAGAGAACCTAGGATAACCCAAAAAAGTCAGACAGAGTGACTTATTTCCATTGGGGTCCTTTTACCTTATTATAATATAAAGGTTATAATATTTTCTTATTATTCTACAATGAAGATAACATCTTATTATCATACTAAAAAGACTATCTACTACACCAAGGTCATTAAGACTATCTACAATACGAGGGTCATTACTAGGAATATGGTAAAATTTACACGTATGTTAGCTAAAACATAGAAAATCATTCCCCTCCCTTTCTGTAGGTACATTCATCAGACACCTTTTGGCACTCTTCTTGAACTGGTTCATGCTATGACTGGCTTTGACATGTGCGGGCAGTCTGTTCCATTCCTTTATTGCTGTACAATAAAAGGTGTTTGAAGCCTGGCCACTGACTGTGGGTACTACAAAGTTGTGTTCTCTCCCCCTAGTACTATGATTGCTTTGGTTCCCAACCTTGACAAAATTGACAGCAAGATATTCTGGACATTGTTTGCGAGCAATTTTATAAACATGATTTAGCTTCAGTTGTTTTACTCTGTCTTCAACATTCAGCATATCCAACTGCTGTAATTCATCCTGGCCTACTTGTTCTCTTGGTCCCAGCCCCAGGATGAATCTTACGATTTTGTTCTGGGTGATTTGCAGTCTATCTTTCAGTTTTTTTGTCAAGGCAGAGTACCAAGAAGAGCAAGCGTAATCCATATGGCATTGTATAAGGGCTAGACATAGGGTCCTGCGAGCCTCAGTAGGTAGACACTGTGCTTGTCTATACAGGAACTTCAGTCTGGCATTCGCTTTCTTTACTACACTGTTCCCTATCAATTCTCCTGACATGCATGGGAAAAAGATTGACGTCCCCAATGGATATAAGACAGTCCTCGATGTTATCCTGGGGTTATCCTCTGGCTATCCTGGGTGGCTAACACTCTTCGAGTTAAAAAAAAAAAACAATAAATCTTATTCTAGCCTTAATGACCCTCGTGCAGTTTAACAGTCTTTTAACATAAATAACAAAAAAAGGCACAATACCGTGACCCAACCAAACAACCGTGAAAGATGCTTCACAGACATTACGCTAGTCGTATGTCAATAACCGCTAATATAGTCATACAAACTGACAACATACGAGAGGAAAAAAAACAGTACACCTGTGTCCTGTACTAGGCAGGTCCAGTTCACACCCTATCACACCTACCCATATACCCATTCAACTTATATTTAATCCTTATTTTAAGGATTATGATTTGTGGTGAACAGGTTGCGTGCAGCCTTCATGACCTTCGTGTAGTCGATAAGCATTAACCTCAACTAACAAACCAACCAATACTTTTACTATTTACAATCAATTTGTTTTATTAACCAACAAAGTTTTTTAAACTTGATTGCTATATCCACCGAAGTTATGTCACACACAGAAGGAAAAGCAGAAAATAACCTGCCTTCATGATCATTTGTAATACTGCTTAAGGAAGATAATGCATTTTTAGTGTGCAACACAGACTAGACAACAATTCCTGTAGTATTATGAGGCGCAACCTAAGAGGAAACAGCACCAAGGCCAGCAAGAAAACACCGAAAAATCAACTATTCAACAAGTGTAGCCAGGAGGACGCCGACCCAGCAACCACCCCACTCACCACCGCTCAAGGCGACACCACAACAATAACAACAAACATGGCTGCCGCCAGCCCATCCTCCCCTCTCTTCCCCGGATTCAACCTACCAAGTAGTCTCTCAGGTATGACCAACGATTCAGATACCCTAAAAACATACATCTCCAACTTAGTTATTGAAAATATGAATCTTCGAGAGACACTAACAAAACAAGACACCAGGATGACACAACTCAAGAACAAAATCCTCAGTCTTGAACAAAAGTTATAAACACCAGGAATGACTAACTGTGACAAGACCATCCAAACAGTCATAGATAGCCATACCCAACAAATAATATCTTTTAAATACAAAGGTTGAAGAAGCAGTAAAAGAATGGAAGAACAAATTAGATAACCCAGTTCAGTGACTACTTTGCTCTCCAAGAAGATAAAACTGAGCAAGATAAACTATGGGACGCAGTAATAATTAACAGTCCACTTTTTTCCCAGTGATATGAACCAAAAAAAACAGTAAATAAATTACTCTGCAGATCATAAAGGACCAAACAAGTGTTATTGTACCAGAGTCAGAAATAAAAGAAGCCAGGTTACTAGGATCCCATGGTAGAAAAAGTGTTATGCTTAGATTCTACTCACATGACAGGAAAAAAGACTTAATTATTGCATCTATTAAAGTAAAGAAAGGGGTATACATAAACGAGTGTCTTACCAAAAAACGTCAGAACCTCCTGTATAGAGTCAGAAAACTTAAGCGGGAAAAATAATGACACAATACACCAATGCTTCACACGAGATGGGAAAATTCTTGTTAGGAAAACAAATGTAGGTCAACTGTACACAATAACGAACGAGAATGATCTATCACGATTTCTCAGGGATACTAATCTTACAGAGAATAACTAAACAATGTCCAACCTAAAAGCCTACGTAGTGTAGTGTATGTTTTGCTCCATTATTGTTCAAATTTCATTGTACAATCTCTTAGTAATTAAATAATCAACTACCTCATTTTGTGATTTTACTAGTAAGCATAAGTCACCTTGTGTAATTTTCTTATTTACTATTGTTTGCTTAAACATTAACTGAATTGATACTTTCTCTGTCCATATTACTACCTCATATTTTTTTTAAATACTATCAATTGATATTACTTACTAAAATTAATAATTATCATTTTTACTATAATTCCAACTTACTCTTAACATTTTTGACATTTAATAACCATTACTTGTCTAATTACCTTTACCTGTTTTAATACCACATTTACTATCTTAGAGTACTCTTAATTACCTTGTACTGCCATATAACCTCTAGTATAACTACCAGTGCAATATTGAATGAAATAAACATTACTTTTTCACTTTTTGTAATCATTATTACTAAAATTTTATTAAACACCATATTTACTACCAGTCAATTTTACTTTTGTACATTAAACATTATTTTATACTTCCCATAACTTTTTGTTGCCAAATTTTCAAGTTTGTATATTCAACTCCAACCTTTATATTATCCTTTGTACCTGTGTACCTGTCTACCATCTTGCTATCATATTATAACCAAGACATTACCATTGTTATTTTTTACTATTATTCTTTTGGTACTTTAATTGTGAATTATATTTTGTCAATTTAAATCTAGTTATACTCCTGATCTTGTCAACAACCTATACCAGACTCTAGTGCAATTGCAAGTACCATTTCAATTTGTATTTTTATATTATAAGTTTATATTATAATTCCTACTCTAAGATTGTTTTCATATCTTAGTGACTATATTGTGTGTGCAATTAGTGTATATTTCAATTATATTATTGTTCAAGGCCCTTAACTATCTTTTGCTAACTAGTACCAACTACCTCATATATTTTTTTTTTCTACTTTTTTTTTATTCTTTTGCTACCTTAACTTGTATATTTTATCTTGTCAATTTAAATCTAGTTATACTCTAATTCTTGTAAACAACTTGTTGAGAATTTGGCCTTACCTGCTGTGTTTATTATATATATATATATAATGAACACTTAGCTGATAAATGACAGCAAATCGTCTACACAGCCGCCCCTGCAGACGAGGTCTAGAAGCTGTCGAAACCATCACAACAGTGGGCTGTCAAGAGATACAATTTGTAAGTATAAATTACCCCTAGGGGATGTTATGTCAGCATATTTCATTCGATGATGGCTGACGAATACTTACTTGTTTGGACTCAAAAGTCCACACCTTACTGCCGATTATAGGTTGATTACAAACTCCTTGTGACTCAAGAATTGCGCAATCCCCCGATCTACAAGAAATTCGTAACATACCTTGCTCTTTGTAACGTGAGCTATGGTGTTCTCAACACCTTCGACAGGTGAACATCAAAATGGTATACAATACCGACAGGTTGTTAGGTAAGACACATATGCAACAGTTAGACAACTTTATTCCGAAACGTTTCGCCTACACAGTAGGCTTCTTCAGTCGAATACAGAAAGTAGGCAGGAACAGTAGAGATGTGAAGACGATGTAATCAGTCCATCACCCTTAAAGTCGTAGAATTTGAGGTTGTCAGTCCCTCGGCCTTGAGAAGTTCAGTTCCATAGTCAGGAACTATCTGAAGATCAGGCGACAGTGCGGAGACTTAAATACTGTCGGAAGGAGAGGTGGTAGTAGTAGTAGTAGTAGTGAGAGGCAACTGAGAGGTCATGTCCCTCTCAGATCCAACCCTTCTCACTTGAAAAGCTTGTCCAAGGTGTTTTCTGTACCAAGATGCCACGTGTTGCAGTGTCTGACAAGATGAACATCAAAATGGTATACAATACCGACAGGTTGTTAGGTAAGACACATATGCAACAGTTAGACAACTTTATTCCGAAACGTTTCGCCTACACAGTAGGCTTCTTCAGTCGAATACAGAAAGTAGGCAGGAACAGTAGAGATGTGAAGACGATGTAATCAGTCCATCACCCTTAAAGTCGTAGAATTTGAGGTTGTCAGTCCCTCGGCCTTGAGAAGTTCAGTTCCATAGTCAGGAACTATCTGAAGATCAGGCGACAGTGCGGAGACTTAAATACTGTCGGAAGGAGAGGTGGTAGTAGTAGTAGTAGTAGTGAGAGGCAACTGAGAGGTCATGTCCCTCTCAGATCCAACCCTTCTCACTTGAGAAGCTTGTCCAAGGTGTTTTCTGTACCAAGATGCCACGTGTTGCAGTGTCTGACAAGATGAACATCAAAATGGTATACAATACCGACAGGTTGTTAGGTAAGACACATATGCAACAGTTAGACAACTTTATTCCGAAACGTTTCGCCTACACAGTAGGCTTCTTCAGTCGAATACAGAAAGTAGGCAGGAACAGTAGAGATGTGAAGACGATGTAATCAGTCCATCACCCTTAAAGTCGTAGAATTTGAGGTTGTCAGTCCCTCGGCCTTGAGAAGTTCAGTTCCATAGTCAGGAACTATCTGAAGATCAGGCGACAGTGTGGAGACTTAAATACTGTCGGAAGGAGAGGTGGTAGTAGTAGTAGTAGTAGTGAGAGGCAACTGAGAGGTCATGTCCCTCTCAGATCCAACCCTTCTCACTTGAAAAGCTTGTCCAAGGTGTTTTCTGTACCAAGATAGCTGTGCCATCTGTACCAGATGGCACAGCTATATACTACTCAGACCAACTAGAATGTATCACTAATACTTGCACAAGGGATGAACATGGGGAATATATAATAGCTAATTTCAAATCCAAATACCTACAAAAACCTCTCACAGTGATAAACATCTACAGAGTTCCACAATCAAACATTAGCCAATTTAGTCAAAACCTAGGAAGTATGATAACTGATGCACGCATGAACAAAGATCACTTACTACTCTCAGGTGACTTCAGTATAAATCTCCTGCAAGACCAGGACCCACACGTTACTGAATTCACAAACACAATGAGTAACTGCATGTTGCTACCAACAGTAACAAAACCTACAAGAGTTACGGAGACTAGTGTTTCCCTACTTGACCACATCTGGACCAACACCATATCCCTTAAAATCAGGCATAATTACAGATAATACCACAGACCACTACCCTACTTTCCTCATAACAACTCTTGGTAAAATACCCCAAGACACTACTAAAGTCACCTTCAGACTTCACAATGAGGCAGCCATTAATAACTTCACAACAGCAGTAGCAAACATTGACTGGCACACTGAGCTAGAAATCTATACAGATATTGACGAATGTTTTAATAATTTTCTAAAAAAGACCCAATACCTCTATAACAAGCACTGCCCTAAAAAAACTAAACAGATGACAGCTAAGAGACTGAACAGTCCCTGGCTAACACCCAGCATTCTCAAATCCATAAATACAAAACACCGATATGAAAAACAGTACAGAATGGGTCACATAACCAGAGACCAAACAAAACGTTACTCGTCAATCCTAACCAGCCTGATAAGAAGGGCAAAAAAACTGTATTATGAGAACAGATTATCCAACTTACGAGGTGATATAAAAAAGACCTGGAAGACCCTATCAGAAATTCTGGGAACAAAAAAGATATCACGAAATAGCGAAATAAAATTAGCAAAATCGGACGAACCCCCACTCCCACCAACAGAAACAGCTAACAGACTCAATGATTTCTTCTCCACTATAGGACAAAACCTTGCCAATAAAATCCCAAGCTCAGATACCCCACCAAATGACTACCTCACTGGCAACTACCCGAACACACTGTTCCTAGCTCCGACTAACCCATACGAAGTCTCCCTTATTATCAACACACTAAAAAACAAGGCAGGAGATTTAAATACCTTACCACCCTTTATATACAAAAAAAGTGTCACAAGTACTATCACCAATCATTGCAACACTCTTTAACAAATCCATTGAATCCTCCACCTTCCCTACAGCTCTCAAAATAGCAAGGGTCACCCCGATCCATAAAGGAGGAGACCAAACAGAGTTGAACAACTATAGGCCAATATCCAATTTACACCCTCTCTCAAAAATCTTCGAAAAATTATTTCATAAACGAATCTACTCCTACCTCATCTCCCAAACATTCTCAACCCCTGCCAATTTGGATTCAGGCCTAATAAAAATACTAATGATGCTATTATACACATGCTAGAACATATATACACTGCAATAGAGAAAAAAGAAGTCCCACTGGGGATCTTCATTGACTTACGTAAAGCTTTTGATACAGTTGACCATGACTTGCTCCACGTAAAATTGTCACACTATGGTATTAGAGGCACTCCCTCAACTACCTCAAGTCATACCTCAGCAACAGAAGCCATATGTGTACGCAAATGGGGCAAGCTCTTCCGCTCAACCAATTACAGTTGGTGTCCCACAGGGAAGTGTCCTTGGCCTCTTCTCTTTCTCCTATACATAAATGACCTACCAAATGCTTCGCAATTACTCAAACCCACACTTTTTGCAGATGACACTACATACGTCTTCTCTCACCCGAGCCCAGTCACGCTAGCCAATACTGTAAACACCGAATTACAGAAAATATCTACCTGGATGAGGACTAACAAACTTACACTAAACATTGACAAAACCTACTTCATTCAGTTTGGTAACAGAGCTACAGATGTACCTCTTAACATAACGATAAACAGATCACCTATCACAAAGCTAACAGAGGGAAAATTCTTAGGAATCCACCTTGATAATAGACTCAAATTTCATACACATATACAACAAATTTCTAAGAAAATTTCCAAGACTATAGGCATACTATCGAAGATACGGTACTATGTTCCACAGTCAGCCCTCCTGGCCCTATATCACTCTCTTATTTACCCCTATCTCACCTATGGAATTTGTGCATGGGGCTCAACAACAATTAACCATCTCAGACCACTAATTACCCAACAAAAGGCTGCAGTTAGAATGATAACAAATTCTCACTACAGGCAGCACACTCCACCAATATTCAAAACACTAAACCTACTCACCATACAAAACATCAGTACTTATTACTGCACCTATTACATACATAGAACACTTAACTCTGATATTAACCCTCCCCTCAAACATTTCCTTGCCAACCTCAACAGAACACATGACCATAACACAAGGCACAGATCACTCTTTGATGTTCCTCGTGTCCATCTCACGCTATGCAAAAACTCAATGCACATGAAAGGCCCTAAAATCTGGAATTCATTACCTGTAAATATAAAAGAAACACTACCTGTTCATAAATTCAAGTCTCTTCTCAAAGATCACTTACTCACTCAAAACCAAATAAATACTGAATAACTGAACCTTATAAATTGTATATCCTATATGTTACTCACAATTATATCACACAAATGTTAAACCTAGGACCCAATCTAACTTTGTTATTTTTTTAAATACACTACCTAACAGAATACTCCATTCGACTGAATGTACAGCAATGCATGCAACCATATGACCTGTCTTTGTAATACTCATTTGTGCTTTATAGTTATCTGTTTACAATAATGTTTTATCACTGATTTCATCATTGCTTAGTTAATCTTAAGTTAATTTTAAGCCAGCCCGTAATGCTATGCATATAAGTGGCTTTAGCATGCTGCTCTTACCTGTATTTTTTGTTGCTCTGTATGTATGCTAAAATTACTAAATAAATAA
>NC_069400.1:30994676-31026775 GCF_026875155.1 Cherax quadricarinatus
AAAAGCGTAAATTGCATCAGTATGGACAGAAAAATTTACTATTGACTTCGATAAACATGAGCCAATTTACCACCAGATGAGACTCTTAATTCCCTCATGGCCACAGAAACAGTCTCTAATTCTCACTTCTGATATTTCTTGCCTTTGTCTATGACTTTGGTTGGCGTTCATGTAGATGGCCAGAAAAAAAATCATATCCATCACGAGGAACTGCCAAACCCTAATGGGAAGTGATCAGGCTCGGTCCTCAGATCAAGAGCACTTAACCGACATCCTGGCACTTCCCTAGGAGGGTGCCAGGTGTAAATATTTTTCCAGCAGTGAGTACAAATGGAAAAAAGTTTACTGCCCCAGAAAAAGTTTATTGTCCCGATAAGATGTGTATTTAACCTTGATAAAGTTATTACACGTCATATGCTTCTCTGAAGGATTGATCTTTAAAACGAAAAAGTTTAACACGTTCAGCTTTGTTAAAAAATACGATTTCATAAAAAAAATGGTGGACTGTAAAAATAAAATTGTTCGCTTATGTACGTAGTTCAGCAGCCACCTGGAATACCATAAAAAAAACCGCTTAAAACTTATTTCATAAAATTTAAAAGGCACAATTCCGTGAATGGAACAATTCACAAATAATCCGTACATAGAATAAAACTTAGGACGACGTTTCTGTCCGACTTGGGATATTAACTAGTCACACAGTTAATGGTCCAAGTCGGACCGAAACGTCGCAAGTTTTATTCTCCTATATGCGGGTTATTTGTGAAACTTTTCACGGAAAATTCCAGAGAGTTCTCTCCAGAGCTGAATGTTTCCTTCTCCAACCACCGCTCTATATGCATATGAATATATTTTAAAAAAATGTTTGAATAATACATGGGAACCTATGTATACCACTTTAATGAGTACAGATGCATGCAGAAATGCAATGTGAAAAAAATTTAAGTTATGGAGTTCCTCTGGCTCCTCGAAAGCCGGTTGGAAAGCCAATATGCAGTAGTGTTCCCTCTCTGGATCGCCACACTGAGGAGCTAGAAGAACGTAGCAGCTCTCAGGTCTTTGGTGGTTTCATTAATTAACCCTGGAAAACCATGGCTTATTTTCTCCAGGGATCAGGTGTACTTGATCCTATTGGAACAAAGTTGTACTAGTATACCTGGAGGATGTTTCGGGGGGGTCAACGCTCCCCCTGCCCGGACCATGACCAGGCCAAATTCCAATACATGTTGAGCTTGTGATCCTCCCTGTGATCAACCTGCTATTCTGACCAGCATTAAATAAGACGTATGTGCTGGCCAGGGTAGATGCCCATGTATAGTCTACCTTTCTCTCTAGGATATAATGTGATCCCATCAGGATAGCTGGCATGTGTATCCGTATCGTAATAGTAAGGCTTCTCTTGATGAACTCGTTACTTTACTGTATCTAACATTTCGCTCTTTGAACTTTAACAGTTCGGGCCATGCCGGCCATATCAGACTGATATGGCCGACAGTGTTAACAGAAGGAGCATGGTGAAGACCCACAGCAAAACGACGGGTCTGACTGAGGGTTAAGACTGTGCCAGTCACAAAGATGGTAATTGCTAGGAGAAAGTCACCCAAGTGATTCATTCTCTCACCGAGTGAGTGAGCGAGCGAGCGAGAGGAGACAGACTGACAGAGAGAGAGAGAGAGAGAGAGAGAGAGAGAGAGAGAGAGAGAGAGAGAGAGAGAGAGAGAGAGAGAGAGAGAGAGAGAGAGAGAGAGAGAGAGAGAGAGAGACAAAGGCAGACAAAGACAGAAAAAGATAGATACACATACAAACATTGCATCCCTTCAAGGTGAAGAATTCGAACCCATATTGCTCATGACCAGCCTGGGTTAACCTTCACTAGGAAGAACGCTGTTATACCTCTGTATAATTATACCTTAATATCTCATATGATGAAAATGGTGTATAATACCAACAAGTTGCAATGCTTTACACCCCCCCCCCTTTCATTTTACCCACATCCTCAAGCACCTTCCCCACACTCACATCAGGCTCTTCTTCACTCCTGAAAGATATTATACATCCTTCGCCAGTGCATGAAATCACTGCCTCCCTCTCCTCCTCCTCCTCTCTCCTCCTCAGTGTTACTAATTAATATCAGCCCAATCATTTTTAAAAATGTAGTAGACAAATTAACATATTTTTATTATGCATGGTTTATTATAATAAAGGTCTTGGTTATTATCTCCATCAGAGAAATAATAACAGGTCAGTTGATACCACAATGCAGACCTAATATTAATAATTTGCAATTAAACAATGAACATAAAAATCACATAATTAACAACGGTATATTGAATCATAAGATTCAATTCCTTAATTCTCTCCTCATAACTCACTTCCCTTATCTCCAGGACTAATTTTGTTGCAAAAATCTGCATGTTCTCCACTTTGTTAGAATGCTTTATCAGGTGTGAGGTCCAAGCTGATACGGCATACCTGAAAAAAAAGGGACTGACGTATGTCGCTGTGAATGACTTTTCTAAAGATTCCTGAATGATAATCTTAAGTCACTATATAAGCATTTGTCGCTAAGATTATTCTGTCAGTGTGTGTAAGCCCACTCCCTACCACTCTCAGAATGCTACACTTGACAATAAATTAATAATTACAATAATAAAACCAGCTATGGTAAATTATAATTGTGGACTGTATATGATAAGGCTTACCGGGTACACAAAAGAAATTCGTATTACCACTTACCAATTCATTACTGTAGATGGATCACGCCACAACACCTGCATGACACTTAGACCCTACACTGGCCAGTTAGAGATCTAAATGAAAGAACTAATTGTGTACTTCCCTGTGAGTAATGGTTGCATCCACATGTAATTCATGAGGTCCCACAAATTTGCTGTCCCAATTCTTCAGCAGGGGACATTAACATGGGTTCCTATTACAAATTTAGGTCGAAAGATGCCGGATTATTAGCTGAATTTTCCACGACAACCAGTGCCCACAAATTACAAATGGAGTCTCCCTTCCGGCGTCACTCATCAGCTGTTCTACAACCCCCTCACTCGAAATTTCTCAAAAGAGTCAAATCAGCATCATATTTTATTACAAAATTATTGCATTATTCAAATTTACACATGCTGAATTTAGGAAAATTCAAAATTTTCAACAAGTAATCTAATCCGAATAACATATATCGAGCAATTATTTTTTAAAATTCTAGGAAATCGACTTAGGCTTTAGGAGGTCTGTCTCTTTCACAAGGTGTAATACTCAACGCCAGACACAGCCTCTTAGAACAATTTGATCGGCATACTAATTTCTGGTCTCTTGAGTTGTATGGGTCACACAACCCTTGGGCCTTAACATATCTACACTTGAATCTGTGTTCTGAGTTCGTTTCCACCACTTTCTCTTAAATCATTCCACTTCTCGACCAGCCGAGACTAAACCAGTATTCCCTTACATCCTTGTGTCTCTTCTGCATTTTCAGCTTCCCTTGAGTCAGGTTCTCTTAGTTAACAGTCTATCAGTATCTTCCTTATCAGCTCCTCTGTGTGTGGAGGATTGAGTACATGGGTGATTGTATGCTGTTATAGTGTTAATATTCTACTTTCATAAGACGAATTACTTTTTATCAAAATATATATATGTACAACATATGATCATGAATACGTAGCAAAAAGAAAATATTATTAATGAGAAATCATTTAACAGCAGTTATATTAAAGCGTGTGTTTCAAACAAAAGTGATATAATCACAAGTCTTGCTGACATGTGTCGAGAGCTCTCAAAAGCGATCTGCACATGCTGAAAGGGACCAGGGGCATAAACACATGATATTCATCGCCCTTTCAGATGATATTTCAAACTTTTCTTTCACCCATAAAATCCAACTATTCTAAGAAGGTGTCAGACAGCTTTTGGTGTAGCAGTCTTATCTTGTCTCCTTAATCCACCCGATAAAACAAGATAAGTGAGCTAAGGTTGACAAGGTCCATATAACTATATATTGGACAGTACACTTTGAGCTTTCCTAGCAAGGAAACAAAGCAAACATTACTTGAATCAAGAGCTCTTCACCAACACGAAGGCAACCCACGGTGCTATTAGACGTTTTCAAAGTTAATACAAGCGCGGACATAACTTAAATTATCATTTAAGACATCTGTGACAAACTTGTAATACACAGCTTCAAGACTACCCACTCATTACAACACGAATTTGCTTTCAGTATTTAATTCACGTTAAACCAGTAAGGGTCATTCAGCGCCTGAGGAATACGACGTAATCAGGGTTAGTTCAAGGAACTGGAAAGCATTTCAATTCCTTGAATGCAAGGAGCATTCTTGAGAACAATGCGAATGCAATCAAATGCGGTATCAAGGAAACCGCGATATTTATACAGACTAGAGACCTTGTTCCAGGAGACGTGTCCTCCTAGAGGGTCACGTGGTCTTCTCCCAGGAGAGACATGTCCTCGTGGAAGGTCTCGTGGTCTTCTCCTAGGAGAGACGTGTCCTCGTAGAGGGGTCTCGTAACAACGGAAATATCTGAAGAATTATATTCACGGGGAAGCGTTAAACCCTTAGTTATATAACGCTTGGTAAATAGGAAGTAACCATATCTGATTTAAGGGGACGGTAGCTCTAAATTTTTATTTAATCAAGATCCCTTCACCAGCGTCAAGACACCCATTACAAGGAAACATCTGCCTACGAAATACTGAGGAGGGTTGTAACGTGAAGCTGGCAAAGCAGACTTTGCCTTCATTAGAAAACTTGACTCTAAATTTAATAATAATAAAAACAATAATAATTTATTATATTGCAGGAGAGGATATAGTCTTCGTTTAGCTTCCTCTACTGCAATTAGTAGCTGCCGTACCATCACACAGCGGGGCCAAGATGCCTGGTGGCTTGGACATCCGTAACCTTGTGGGAAGTGTCATCAACGCCGTCAAGAGTCGAGCCAATAAGGTGTGCGCCGCCACCTGCGATGGTCTGATTCTTAGGATGCACTACCGCTGGACCTTCTGTATCATGCTTGGTGGATTCTTCACCACCTGGTACTCCTGGTAAGTGATACCTTCACTACCTCGTAATCCTAGGTGATACTGTCACCTGGTACTGCTGGTAAGTGATGCCTTCACCACATGGTACTCCTGATAGGTACTTCCTTCACTACCTGGTAGGTACGGCATCTTTGTGTGTAGAGATTGCTCTGAAATGGACATTCACATCGCTAGTACGAAACGGTTGTTCTGACGGTAATTTCAACGTTTTAATTTTATGGGGGAAGCAGTAAACTCGTAAGGGTCATACAACACCTCGAGGACTGGGAGACAAATTCGATCCAAGGAAAGGGAGCACATCTTCAATTCTTTGGATCAAGAGCCTTTTACCAGCGCCCCTCAAAGGGACATTGAATAAAGGTAAACTCTTGGAACTGTTCCTTCATGTCTTATTAGCACAGGACGTCCTGAGCCTCTCTCAAGGAGCCACAAAATCTTTGTTATATTGCAGCGGACCAGTCACAAAAAAAAGTCCTCTTGACAGATATGGAAGTTCGAAAAGCTTAGCAAACTCGCTTCCATGAACATACAAACATTAGTCCTAAATTTTACGTCACAAAGCAGCAGGTGTATATTGCGATCGCTCCTAAATATATTTTTTTTTTCTTTATATCTGTAAGTTCGTCTTGGAATACCATCACTGAATGACTCCTTATCTTTTCCTTCAGGTACCACCGTGACGTCATTAGCTGTGTTTCACACTTCAACGCTGAGACCCAAGTGCGCCTCGATTACATAAACATCTGCCTCTCGTATCCCTACCTGGAGACCGAGGGAGGCAGGCGGTACATATTATTCTATCGATGGATATCATGGTCTTTCCTCATCCTTGCCGCTGTATACTACATCCCCAGGAAGATGTCTAAGACCTTCGATAATAGCAAATGCAAGGCCCTGTTGGAAGATTTGGCAACTAACTCTCACCGCTACGACCAAACAGAGGCTCAGCTGGTGGAGAGAGCAGCACGCTATATGATATTTAACCTCAGGACTCACAACGGACTCTACTGGAAGTACCTCTGTGTCAACCTCGTAGCTCTGTTGGTCGATATATTTGCTATGCATTACTTGGACTTCATCCTGCAGGGGCGGTTTATCCAGTATGGCATCAAGTCTTATCCATTCAATCGAGATCCACAGACTTTCTCAGACTATATGTCACAAACATTTCCTCCATTTGCTTCCTGCGAGCTTTCCTCTGAGAACCAGTTGGTCAACAAACGAACCGAGAAGTTTGGTTGTCACCTGACAATCATGGAGTTGTATGAAAAGGTGTTCTTAGCCCTGTGGGTGTGGCTGATTGCGCTATGTTTTTTCACATGCTGCTACATTATCTTTCTCTTTATGATGTGGCTTCCTTGGGTGAGAGTGTTGATGATTCACACCGCCAGGCCAGTGAACGGCAGAGACAAGGTTAGAATGATTAGCAAAAAAGTGATGAAAAATTGTAAGATAGGCGATATCTATCTCCTATATCGTTTGAAACAGCATCTAAGCCATGTAAGGTTCTATGAACTGTCAGTGCGCCTGTCTGAACTCAACCTCAACAGTGAACAAAGGCAGAAAGCTACACCAGAGACGCAACCAGAACGTCAAGAGAAAACGCCAATTGATGACATGGTGACCACAACAATAAGGAACAGACGATCAGCCGTGACCTTGGATCCGTCCAAGGATCCCCAGTACTTGTATCAGCTCCTGGGAAGTTCTGAATCCCTGGAAAAAACTTTACAGACTTTAACTCAAGACAAAATACAGACCAAGAAAAATACAAGTATCCTTATCGAATAACTGAGTGATTTCCGTCTAATGACAACGTTAAGAGATTAATCTAATGAAAATTTAATCACGAGAAATCGAAATGTAGATATGCAGCCCCTGTGGAGTGAGAGATAATCAAATTTGATCTTGGGATAACTCCATTTCCTTGGACCAAGAGCACTATCATCCCAGTACCTCTCTTGAAGGATTAAATCTAGCGAAAAAGTGGAGAAGACTCTTGAAAACGTTTTGAAACCTTCACTATAACGACTGTGATACTCGACGAAGCTTGAAAACTACGGAGAAACGTGTTCTGATTTATCCTTCATTATTATGTGACATATAAAAATGTACTCTGGATCGTTTTATGCTATGACTTATAACAGTTTAGAATGCTTCTCTGCAGCTTAGATAATTATATATTTTAGTAAATAAAAATGAAATAGACGACGAGCTTGCTTATAATTATCGCAAAACAGTATTCTTGTAATCCGCTCTAATTTACTGTTCTCAAAAGCTGTTTTTATTTTTTAACTCATCGGCCCTTTTCCAAAGAGATAAGGAGATCCGAAAATGAAGAAACACTTTCACCATCACTCACTCCATCACTGTCTTTCCAGAAGCGCACCGGCAGCAGCTCAGATGCCCCTGCAATATCCCTACCCATCCTTCGGAGTGCAGGCACTGTACTTCCCACCCCCAGGACTCACGTCCGCCTAACCTACGCCCTGAATCCTATCATAAGTGTTACCTTCACACTAACAGCAGGTCAAGTCATAAAAACCACTTGCCTCCACTCGTGTCTAGCACGCTCACACACGCCTGTTGGAAGACCAATCCTTAGTATAAAAAACTTCCTTTAACCCCTCCCTCAAACCTTTCCAAGGATGACCCCTATCCCTTCATCCCTCCACTACAAAGTATACATTCTCCAAATCATACTATTTTGCTTCAGCCTCCAAATGTGCAAAACACTACCTCAACCCTCTTGATAACACATTTTAACCCAGTGCCTCCTCCTAATCTTTGAACTACGAATTCTTGCATAATATTCACACCAACATTGCCCTCAGACACGACTTTGCTAATACATTGCCCTTTTTAGTTTCCATGAATAACATTCTTTTTCTCCACAAATGGGTCAGTGCAACACCCACCTTTTTCACTTGGTCAGTTCTATGATTCATTTCATCTTTCATAGACCCATCTACCGAAAAGTCCACTCCCAAATATCTGAACACATTCACTTCCTCCACTCTTTCTACCAATCTAATATTCAGTCTTTAATTTACTTTTTTTTTTTTTGTCTTTCTCACTGCCTTGTTTTTTTTTTCCCATGTTCACCTTTAATTTCCTTGTTTTACATACCCTCCAACATCATCTGCCAACCTCTGCAACTTCTCTTCATAATCTAAAAGCATCGTGTTATCGGCCAAAAAATTGATGTTAAGAAAGTTTATCTCCTCTTAAATCTGATAACATGAAATCGTCTGGGAACCAAATGCTCATGACTGATATGGAGGTGTGGGGAAAGAGGGAAGGGATGGAGAATCTTTAAATGTTTCTCCTGTCCGAGTCTAAAGCTTATGCTGTTACTTCTGTGGTTTCTTGAAAACCAAGTCCTTCTGCGTTAAATCTTCTCTGGTCATCTATCTGCACGAAATGCTCAAGTTTGTTAGTGGCTTTCTTTGTGCTTAACAATATTTTATTACACGACGTCTTGACGACCGAGGTAATGAATCCCTGCTGGAGATTACCTGGAGAGAGTTCCGGGGGTCAACGCCCCCGCGGCCCGGTCTGCGACCAGGCCTTCTTAGGTCAGTGTCCCAGGATGCGACCCACACCCAGGTACCCATTTTACTGATGGGGAACATAGACAACAGGTGGAAAGAAACACGTCCAATATTTCTACTCTGGCTGGGAATCGAACCCAGGCCCTCACCGTGTGAAGCGAGAGCGTTAACCACCAGGCCACCAGAGCTGCACATTTTATGAAGTTAGGGGAGCCCAAATAGCTTAGCTGAAGGAAGCCAGATCCTCCATCACTCCGTGTGTTCAATGACCCCACACTGGTTTAGAACTTTTCATAAATATAATCTAATTTTTGTCTGTGCTCTTGACGACCGGGTCTGTGTATCTCAGGGATGCAGCATCACCCCACATCTACTCCATGATCTTGTATCTTATCATATTGGTTCGTGATAGCACGTAGAACGAAACACGGAGAGATAATAAAATAGCCATGAATTGTATATTATGTACACCCTTCTTTGCCCCCAGAGCGACCTGAAAAGTGCATGGCATGAATTCAACAAGAGGCTGAAAATATTCCTGAGAGATTCTGGTTCTTGTTGACATAACACCACGCATATGCTACAGATTGGTCGGCCGCACATTTATCCTGAGAATCTCCCATTACGCCAAATTCTGATCCTACCATCTGCATGTCGCAGCAGAAACTGTGATTAGTTAGACCAGGAGACGCTTTTCCTAACTTCAACTCTCCGGTTTTGGTAATCTTGTGCCCACTGTAGCTTCAGTTCCCTGTTCTTAACTGACAGGTGTAGAACCCTGTGTGGTCTTCTGAAAAGTAGCCCATCCAGTTCAAGATTTAACGAGGTGTGCGTTCAGAGATGCTTTTCTCCATTCCATTATTGTAACGCATGATTGAGTTACTTTCGCTTTCCTGTCAGATTCAATCAGACTGGCCATTCTTTTCTGACCTCTCTCATTACCAAAGCGTTTTCGCACACAAAGCTGCAATTCACAGAATGTTTTCTGCATTTTACACCTTCCTCTGAAAACTCTAGAGACTTTAGTGGGTGAAACCCCCAGATCAGTAGTTTATGAGATACTCAAACCATGCTATCTAGCACCAAAAATCATTCCACGTTCCAAGTCACGTCTCTTCCTCATTCTGATGTTTGGTCTGAACAACTGAATCTCTTGACTATGTCTGCATAGTTTTAGGCATTGAGGTGCTGCCACATGATTGGATAATTAGATGTTTGCATTAACGAGTAAGTGTATCTAATGAAGTGGCCAATGAGTGTATAAGGGAACACTGATATGCGTGTAGATCTTTTGTCAGTACAAGCTATCTGCTTGAAACATTAAACCTAATTCAGCGAGAGAGTGCGAGGAAGACAACACAAGACATTATTGTGTTCATCGAGGCCTAATTATAATTCCTGAATAATACTTAGACCTAATTATTATTATTCAGGAAAAAAGATGCTTGTTTCCCTCCACTCTTTCTGGCCACACTGCCAGCATGAAAGGGCTGGTGAAGAGAATTGGTAAGTATAAAAAAAACTGCATAAATATTTAATTTTTAAGGTGTTAGTGAAGTTCGGGCTGCCACTACACTGCTGCTACCACAACCACCATACTGCTGCTACCACAACCACCATACTGCTGCTACCACAACCACCATACTGCTGCTACCACAACCACCATACTGCTGCTACCACAACCACCATACTGCTGCTACCACAACCACCATACTGCTGCTACCACAACCACTACACTGCTGCTACCACAACCACCATACTGCTGCTACCACAACCACCATACTGCTGCTACCACAACCACCATACTGCTGCTACCACAACCACCATACTGCTGCTACCACAACCACCATACTGCTGCTACCACAACCACCATACTGCTGCTACCACAACCACTACACTGCTGCTACCACAACCACCATACTGCTGCTACCACAACCACCATACTGCTGCTACCACAACCACCATACTGCTGCTACCACAACCACCATACTGCTGCTACCACAACCACCATACTGCTGCTACCACAACCACCATACTGCTGCTAACCACAACCACCATACTGCTGCTACCACAACCACCATACTGCTGCTACCACAACCACCATACTGCTGCTACCACAACCACCATACTGCTGCTACCACAACCATCATACTGCTGCTACCACAACCACCATACTGCTTGCTACCACAACCACCATACTGCTGCTGCCACAACCACCATACTGCTGCTACCACAACCACCATACTTCTGCTACCACAACCACCATACTGTTGCTACCACAACCACCATACTGCTGCTACCACAAAACCCTCATACTGCTGCTACCACAACCACCATACTGCTGCTACCACAACCACCATACTGCTGCTAACCACAACCACCATACTGCTGCTACCACAACCACCATACTGCTGCTACCACAACCACCATACTGCTGCTACCACAACCACCATACTGCTGCTACCACAACCACCATACTGCTGCTGCCACAACCACCATATTGCTGCTGCCACAACCACCATACTGCTGCTGCCACAACCACCATACTGCTGCTACCACAACCACCATACTGCTGCTACCACAACCACCATACTGCTGCTACCACAACCACCCATTACTGCTGCTGTCACAACCACCATACTGCTTGCTGCCACAACCACCATACTGCTGCTACCACAACCACCATACTGCTGCTACCACAACCATCATACTGCTGCTACCACAACCACCATACTGCTGCTACCACAACCACCATACTGCTGCTACCACAACCACCATACTGCTGCTGCCACAACCACCATACTGCTGCTACCACAACCACCATACTGCTGCTACCACAACCACCATACTGCTGCTGCCACAACCACCATACTGCTGCTACCACAACCACCATACTGTTGCTGCCACAACCAACACACTACTTCTACTACCACTCCAACACTTCCAGACCACTACTACAACCCCCACAAAAACATTCACGACACTACCAACCATAATTCTACTGCTGCCACCCACCACCACAACACTGTCAGAACACTTCCACAACTATCACCCCCACAACACTGTCAGAACACAATTCCACAACCATCACCACCACAACACTGCCAGAACACTTCCACAACTATCACCACCACAACACTGTCAGAACACTTCCACAACTATCACCACCACAACACTGTCAGAACACTTCCACAACTATCACCACCACAACACTGACAGAACACTTCCACAACTATCACCACCACAACACTGTCAGAACACAATTCCACAACCATCACCACCACAACACTGCCAGAACACTTCCACAACTATCACCACCACAACACTGTCAGAACACTTCCACAACTATCACCACCACAACACAACAGAACACTTCCACAACTATCACCACCACAACACTGACAGAACACTTCCACAACTATCACCACCACAACACTGTCAGAACACTTCCACAACTATCACCACCACAACACTGTCAGAACACTTCCACAACTATCACCACCACAACACTGTCAGAACACTTCCACAACTATCACCACCACAACACTGTCAGAACACTTCCACAACTATCACCACCACAACACTGCCAGAACACTTCCACAACTATCACCACCACAACACTGACAGAACACTTCCACAACTATCACCATCACAACACTGCCAGAACACTTCCACAACTATCACCATCACAACACTGCCAGAACACTTCCACAACTATCACCATCACAACACTGCCAGAACACTTCCACAACTATCACCATCACAACACTGCCAGAACACTTCCACAACTATCACCACCACAACACTGCCAGAACACTTCCACAACTATCACCACCACAACACTGCCAGAACACTTCCACAACTATCACCACCACAACACTGACAGAACACTTCCACAACTATCACCATCACAACACTGCCAGAACACTTCCACAACTATCACCACCACACAAATGCCAGAACACTTCCACAACTATCACCACCACAACACTGCCAGAACACTTCCACAACTATCACCACCAAAAAACTTTCTACAACCACAGTACTACTACAAACTGTCAAAATATTCCTTTACCACACCAGTTTTGTTATGATCACAACACATTATAAATTAATAAAGTTTAAGAGGTTTATGAAGTATAATGGTAAACTATCACAGGGAAGTCCATGAACTATCAGGGTTCCAGTAACCACTGTCTACTTCTGCACTCACCCTTAAGAATAGAGGGACCAAGGGAATGGAGGGGTGGGGGCCAGGGGCAGAGGGGTGGACCAGGTGAAGAGAGGGGGACCAGGTGAAGAGAGGGGGACCAGGTGAAGAGAGGGGGACCAGGTGAAGAGAGGGGACCAGGTGAAGAGAGGGGGACCAGGTGAAGAGAGGGGACCAGGTGAAGAGAGGGGGGGACCAGGGGAAGAGAGGGGGACCAGGTGAAAGAGAGGGGGGGCCAGGTGAAGAGAGGGAGACCAGGTGAAGAAGGGGACCAGGTGGAAAGAGGGGGACCAGGTGAAAGAGGGAGACCAGTGAAGAGAGGGAGACCAGGTGAAGAGAGGGGGACCAGGTGAAGAGAGGGGGACCAGGTGAAGAGGGGGACCAGGTGAAGAGAGGGGACCAGGTGAAGAGAAAGGGGGACCAGATGAAGAGAGGGGGACCAGGTGAAGAGAGGGGTACCAGGTGAAGAGAGGGGGGCCAGGTGAAGAGAGGGAGACCAGGTGAAGAGAGGGAGACCAGGTGAAGAGAGGGGGACCAGGTGATGAAGGGGGACCAGGTGATGAGAGGGGACCAGGTGATGAGAGGGGACCAGTGAAGAGAGGGGACCAGGTGAAGAGAGGGGGACCAGGTGATGAGAGGGGGACCAGGTGAAGAGAGGGGGACCAGGTGATGAGAGGGGACCAGGTGAAGAGAGGGGACCAGGTGAAGAGAGGGGACCAGGAAAGAGAAGGGACCAGGTGAAGAGAGGGGGACCAGGTGAAGAGAGGGAGACCAGTGAAGAGAGGGAGACCAGGTGAAGAGAGGGGACCAGGTGATGAGAGGGGGACCAGGTGATGAGAGGGGGACCAGGTGATGAGAGGGGGACCAGGTGAAGAGAGGGGGACCAGGTGAAGAGAGGGAGACCAGGTGATAGAAAAGAGGACCAGGTGAAGAGAGGGGGACCAGGTGAAGAGAAGGGGACCAGGTGAAGAGAGGGGGACCAGGTGATGAGAGGGGGACCAGGGGAAGAGAGGGGGACCAGGTGAAGAGAAGGGGAAACCCGGTGAAGAGAGGGGGACCAGGGGATGAGAGGGGACCAGGTGAAGAGAGGGGACCAGGTGAAGAGAAGGGGACCAGGTGAAGAGAGGGGGGCCAGGTGAAGAGAGGGGGACCAGGTGATGAGAGGGGGCCAGGTGATGAGAGGGGGACCAGGTGAAGAGAGGGGGACCAGGTGAAGAGAGGAGACCAGGTGATCAGAGGGGGACCAGGTGAAGAGAAGGGGACCAGGTGAAGAGAGGGAGACCAGGTGATGAGAGGGGGACCAGGTGAAGAGAAGGGGACCAGGTGAAGAGAGGGGGACCAGGTGATGAGAGGGGGACCAGGTGAAGAGAGGGGGACCAGGTGAAGAGAAGGGGACCAGGTGAAGAGAGGGGGACCAGGTGAAGAGAGGGAGACCAGGTGAAGAGAGGGAAACCAGGTGAAGAGAGGGGGACCAGGTGAAAAGAGGGAGACCAGGTGAAGAGAGGGGGACCAGGTGAAGAGAGGGGGACCAGTGAAGAGAGGGAGACCAGGTGAAGAAGGGGGACCAGGTGAAGAGAGGGGACCAGGGGAAGAGAGGAGACCAGTGAAGAGAGGGAGCAGATGAAGAGAGGGGACCAGGGGAAGAGAGGGGTACCAGGTGAAGAGAGGGGTACCAGGTGAAAAGAGGGGACCAGGTGAAGAGAGGGGACCAGGTGAAGAGAGGGGACCAGGTGAAGAGAGGGGTACCAGGTGAAGAGAGGGGGACCAGGTGAAGAGAGGGGGACCAGGTGAAGAGAGGGGGACCAGGTGAAGAGAGGGGTACCAGGTGTAGAGAGGGGACCAGGTGAAGAGAGGGAAACCAGGGGAAAAAGGAGGGGTTACCGGGGAAAAGAAGGGCCAAGGGGAGAAAGAACAGGGACCAGGGGAAGATTATTACAATTAAAAAAAGAAGCGCTAAAAGTACAAGGGGGAAGAGAGAGAGAGAGAAGAGAGAGAGAGAGAGAGAGCACCATGGGAGATGGAGGGGGAGAAGTGAGTAATCTGATAAAGGGAGTTAGATATGATAACCCATGATTATCCCTGAAGTTAGTAATCCTACTAATCTCCGGTATTACTGTAAATCAAGTATTTTTCTATGTTGTCACATGATTTAGTCAAAACTCTGGTTTAGAAATACACGTAAACAATCACACCTCACTGTCCACCTTTTTACACTGTCTTTTTAACCTCTGTGTTAGAAGTGATCAAGGTCCCAGGACCGAAACGTTTTCGAATAAATATGTCCTAGTGTTTCCTTACGTGTCTTCCTAAACCAATTTGTCGGTATCTGTTACTAAGGTTTATACCAGTCAAACCTCTGTGCCTCAAAGATTATTTTAAAAAGAAAATAGAAACTTATAAAAGCAAAACACAAAAACAATGAACATATACAGGATATAGGAAAATGCTGGTTTAGAAATGTAGTATTTGATGAGTGGAACAGTCTGCCTAGCAGGGTTACTGAAGCTAAAACCTTACGGTCCTTCAAATTTAGGTTTGATAAATATACAAGTAGGAGGGGTTGAATTTAAGTGGGACTTGACCATGAACTAACAGAACTATCAAACTTCGTTGCTTGGGGAGCATTAGAACAGTAAATTTCCCTTGTCTCCTAATAACATATTCATTATTCCACTATAATCTACCTTGTCCATAATTACTATAGCATTTACTTTGTCTGCAAACATTTACTTTGTTTGCAAACATTTGCTTTGTCTACAAATATTTGCTTTGTTTGCAAACATTTACTTTGTTTGCAAACATTTACTTTGTTTGCAAACATTTGCTTTGTCTGCAAACATTTACTTTGTCTGCAAACATTTACTTTGTCTGCAAACATTTACTTTGTTTGCAAACATTTACTTTGTCTGCAAACATTTACTTTGTCTGCAAACATTTACTTTGTTTGCAAACATTTACTTTGTCTGCAAACATTTACTTTGTTTGCAAACATTTACTTTGTCTGCAAACATTTACTTTGTTTGCAAACATTTACTTTGTCTGCAAACATTTACTTTGTTTGCAAACATTTACTTTGTCTGCAAACATTTACTTTGTTTGCAAACATTTGCTTTGTCTGCAAACATTTACTTTGTCTGCAAACATTTACTTTGTTTGCAAACATTTACTTTGTCTGCCAAACATTACTTTGTCTGCAAACATTTACTTTGTCTGCAAACATTTACTTTGTCTGCAAACATTTACTTTGTCTGCAAACATTTACTTTGTTTGCAAACATTTGCTTTGTCTACAAATATTTGCTTTGTTTGCAAACATTTACTTTGTTTGCAAACATTTGCTTTGTCTGCAAACATTTACTTTGTCTGCAAACATTTGCTTTGTCTGCAAACATTTACTTTGTTTGCAAACATTTACTTTGTCTGCAAACATTTACTTTGTTTGCAAACATTTACTTTGTCCCGCAAACATTTACTTTGCTGCAAACATTTACTTTGTTTGCAAACATTTGCTTTGTCTACAAATATTTGCTTTGTTTGCAAACATTTACTTTGTCTGCAAACATTTACTTTGTCTGCAAACATTTACTTTGTCTGCAAACATTTACTTTGTCTGCAAACATTTACTTTGTCTGCAAACATTTACTTTGTCTGCAAACATTTACTTTGTCTGCAAACATTTGCTTTGTCTACAAATATTTGCTTTGTTTGCAAACATTTACTTTGTCTGCAAACATTTACTTTGTCTGCAAACATTTACTTTGTCTGCAAACATTTACTTTGTTTGCAAACATTTGCTTTGTCTACAAATATTTGCTTTGTTTGCAAACATTTACTTTGTTTGCAAACATTTACTTTGTTTGCAAACATTTACTTTGCAAATATTTACTTTGCAAACATTTGCTTTGTCTGCAAACAACATTTACTTTGTGTGCAAACATTTGCTTTGTGTGCAAACATTTACTTTACAAACATTTACTTTGCAGACAAAGCAAATGCGATAGTAATTATAGACAAGGAAGTTTATAATAGAAAATGGACAGTAGGAGACGGTGGCGCTTAGTTCTTCCTTAAAAGTGAGTTGCGTAATTTTTTTTTTGGATGGAGCCACCATATATTTTCTCGAAGTTCATCATTATTTCGTCACAATATTTACAGAAATTTTGTTCACGAAATTTTTATATTCTTGGGGAAGCGCTGAACCCGTGGGGGTCATACAATGCCTGGATAAATGAAGGGGGGCGGGGGTAATCAGGTTTGTTCCGAGGAAAAGTTAAGTCTTACCCCAACCCACAGAATTATTAAAAACATCACCCAGGAGTATTTTTTTTTTCTCTCTTTCTTTTACGAGTTACAGTTATCACAATCACAAACTAAGCGTTAAACCCGTTGCAGTTGCCATATTCATTATACATTAAATAAATTAATCTAGATTATTAAGACCCTTGATTATATGCAGGGCCGGATTTATAAGGGGGCAACTGGCCCGGGCCCCCTGCCAGAGGGGCCCCCAGACGAACGACTTCCTTTATAACCAAATGTAATAATAAAAAAATTATTTTAATTAATAAAAGGAATTAGCATATAAAGTGTGTTGGGGGGACATCAGAAAATAAAAAGAAAGGGTGTCCCCCACCCCATCTCCCATTGAATAACTTAACTATTTCTAGTTAGCGTCAGTTTAGAGGTAAATGACCTGACCATGAGGTCAGAGGTGACCAGGGTGCGCACGCACGTGTGTGTGTACTCACCTAGTTGTGGTTGCAGGGGTCGTGTGTGTGTGTGTGTGTGTGTGTGTGTGTGTGTACTCACCTAATTGTACTCACCTAATTGTGGTTGCAGGGGTCGATACTCAGCTCCTGGCCCCCCCTCTTCACTGATCGCTACTGGATCCTCTCTCTCTCTGCTTCCTGAGCTTTGTCGTACCTCTTCTTAAAACTATGTATGGTTCCTGCCTCCACTACTTCACTTGCTAGGCTATTCCACTTGCTGACAACTCTATGACTGAAGAAATACTTTCTAACGTCCCTGTGACTCGTCTAAGTCTTCAGCTTCCAGTTGTGACCCCTTTGTCCCTGTGTCCCCTCTGTGTGTGTGTGTGTGTGTGTGTGTGTGTGTGTGTGTGTGTGTGTGTGTTGTGTGTGTGTGTGTGTGTGTGTGTGTGTGTGTGTGTGTGTGTGTGCGTGTGCGTGTGCGCGCGCGTGCATTTGTGTCTGTGCTCGAGGTTGCTATTGCCCATAAGAGAATTAATGGAAATATAAACACATATGCAGTATAATGTGATCCTTTATTGACAACGTTTCACCCACACAGTGGGCTTTTTCAAGTCACACACAGATCTACCTGGGGTGGAAGGTACGGGAGTATTTATAGTCATGTTGAGGTCAGATGGAGAATGCTGCATCTGATGATCTACCGGGTGGGGTTATAGAGTCTTGGGTAGCTTGGCAGGGGTATTGGACAAGTTGTGAGTAGACCTTCTGCAGTGTTCTATGTTCTTATGTGGGATAGGGATGAAGAAGTTTCTTGGCGAGTGGTTCAGCTATGTTATAGAAGCCGTTGTTCTGGTTGAAATTGTTGGTTATAGAATAAGCGATGATTCCAGGACTCTTCGGTATTGAGTGTCGTCTTCTGTGGCGATAAGTCTTGAGTTTCTGTAGTTAATTAAATGGTTGTGTGAATTGCGATGTTGTACACAGGCATTCCTTGTATCGTCAGTCCTGCTTGCATATTGGTGTTCTGAAATACGTGTTTTGGAGGTCTCTTGATGTTTCGCCCACATATAATTTGTTGCAGTCATTACAAGGGATTATGTATACCCCTGCAGAGGATGGAGGCTTGTCCTGGGCTACTACTGGTGATGTCCTTGATGGTCGTGGTTGTGGAGGTAGATACTTAGAATGATGTATTGGAAAATATGTTGGAAACATGTTTGGCAATGGAGTTGGTGGGGAGGACTATGTATCTCTTCTCGGCAGTGTCTTCTCTGGGTGTGTTGAAGATGTTTAATGCCCGCCGTCTGCAGTCTCTGATGAAGTGACGAGGATAGTGGAGTTTAGAAAATACTTGTTCAATTATAGTGCATTCTTCCTCAAGGAACTCATTGCTGCAGATTCTGAGTGCACGCAGGAAGAAGCCTATAATTACACCACGTTTAGTTTTGGTGTCGTGGTGAGAGCAGAAGTGGAGAAGAACACTAGGCACAACACTCCGGGGCAACATGAACAGACGCACAGCCGAAATCATTCGCAGCAGAGTTACCACAGCGAATGTTCAACAGAAGATCAGACTTACTTGGAAACTACAAACACTCTGCGATAATAGTAATTGGAAAAGTTTAGGAAGACCTGAAATTATTCAAAATCTTTCATCTCGTCCACTGTCAACCACAGAAGCTGAAGCCCTCAGCTTAGGCCTCAAATTCTCAACAGGAATTACGAAACCAAAACAAGACCTCAATTTCATCGCCAAAAACTACAGACGCAATGACTCCGACTTCCAAAAAGGCTATCTTCAAGGCATCATCTCAGCAGCCATCTCAACAAGCAGCTCCCCAGTCATACCTCGACGTTACATCAATGCACTCAAAGGTTTAGCAGAAGACACGACCATCAGGGTCACCACCGCTGATAAAGGAGGTGGTGTGTTAAACATGAACACTGACGATTACAGAAACAAAATGCTCAATCTACTTAATGTCCCAGATACCTACAAACCTCTCACAACTAACCAAGTGGACAATCTTACTAAAACTTTTCTTCAAAGGACTCGCCGCATTCTGAGGGGCTCAGAACAAGGGAAGAAACTTCTGCACACCATGCCCAGCAACCCCAGACCTGCCAGAATGTACGGCCTGCCAAAAAACTCACAAGCCTGGTAAACCCACTGAGGCCCATATCCTCGGAATAGGGAGTGCTCCCCACCAGGTCTCAGGAATTCTCGCAAAACACCTCTCTAAACTCTTGGGCACTATCAGTCCAGCACATCTCAAACACTCGGGTGATCTTCTCAATCGTATTCGCAACATCAACTCCAGGAACAAGAAACTTTCCAGCCTTGACGTGACTTCCCTATTCACCAAAGTACCTACTACACAAGCCATCGATCTCTTGCGCAGGAAAATTGACGATTCACTTGATCTTCCCATTCCAGCCAGCGATTTCATCGAACTTGTTGAACTATGGGTTGGCTTTACGTGTTTCTCTTTCGAAAATCATCTCTTTCAGCAGACTTTTGGACTACCCATGGGTTCGCCACTCAGTGCAGTCCTGGCGAACCTATACATGGAACATCTAGAAGCCGAACGTTTCTTTCCCCCATTATTCCTTCGTCTGTCACCTGGCTCCGTTATGTTGACGACATTCTCCTCATAACTCCTAAACGCTTCAACGTTCAAGCTCTCCAAGACAAGCTCAACCAGGTCGAGCCTTCAGTCCAGTTCACACTTGAAGAAGAAGTCGACAACACTCTTCCTTTCCTTGATGTTCTGCTCTGCAAAGCTGACCACGAACTTCGTTTTAAAGTCTATCGAAAACCCACCAACCAAAACGATCTTCTCCACTTCTGCTCTCACCACGACACCAAAACCAAACGTGGTGTAATTATAGGCTTCTTCCTGCGTGCACTCAGAATCTGCAGCAATGAGTTCCTTGAGGAAGAATGCACTATAATTAAACAAGTATTTTCTAAACTCCACTATCCTCGTCTCTTCATCAGAGACTCCAGACGGCGGGCATTAAACATCTTCAACACACCCAGAGAAGACACTGCCGAGAAGAGATACATAGTCCTCCCCACCAACTCCATTGCCAAACATGTTTCCAACATCTTTTCCAATGCATCATTCCAAGTATCTACCTCCACAACCACGACCATCAAGGACATCACCAGTAGTAGACAGGACAAGCCTCCATCCTCTGCAGGGGTATACATAATCCCTTGTAATGACTGCAACAAATTTTTATGTGGCGAAACATCAAGAGACCTCCAAACACGTATTTCAGAACACCAATATGCAAGCAGGACTGACGATACAAGGAATGCCTGTATACAACATCGCAATTCACACAACCATTTAATTAACTACAGAAACTCAAGACTTATCGCCACAGAAGACAACACTCAATACCGAAGAATCCTGGAATCATCGCTTATCTCTATAACCAACAATTTCAACCAGAACAACGGCTTCTATAACATAGCTGAACCACTCGCCAAGAAACTTCTTCATCGCTATCCCACATAAGAACATAGAACACTGCAGAAGGTCTACTCACAACTTGTCCAATACCCCTGCCAAGCTACCCAAGACTCTATAACCCCAACCGGTAGATCATCAGATGCAGCATTCTCCATCTGACCTCAACATGACTATAAATACTCACGTACCTTCCACCCCAGGTAGATCTGTGTGTGACTTGAAAAAGCCCACTGTGTGGGTGAAACGTTGTCAATAAAGGATCACATTATACTGCATATGTGTTTATATTTCCATTGTGTCGGTATTTTATACCATTTATTTCCAAGAGAATTAATGTTAGAAGTGTTCTTTAAGATCCAAGGTAAATTAACTAAAAAGGAAAAAACAGGTGAAGAAGCCTTTCTTGGCCGTTATAAGCTGACCTTCTCCTAATAGGGCTAATTTGTACAAAAAAAAGAGATTGAATCAATTTCTTTCTTGAAGTTAGACGGTTATGATTTCTTTTTATAAATTACACTATTTTAACTTAAATGTCTAGTTGGTCGGTCGGCTACATTAGCAAATTATATAAAAAATATAACTAGATATCGAAAGAGTGACACCAAAGATAAATAAATGCACATCGGTAACTATTATATAGTGTAGATGGAATATATTACAAACCGAAAATTATAATCAAAGTTATTCTTAAGTCAATAAAATTGAGAAAAATAAAATCAGAGGCCTTCGAAACCTAACTTTTTTTTTCGAAAACTGATGTTTATCATTCATTTTAGTTCATTTTTTATTTGTAATTCAGTTTAATTTCCAAGTTGAGGGGTCCCCCAAACCTAAAGTGCCCCGGGCCCCCCGAGGTCTAAATCCGGCCCTTATTATATGAGTGTTTAATTAGATCCAGTGATTCTCATTCTCAGTTTGTCTTGCATCTCAAACTTCTTGCTGATGAACGGCTCTTCATCCAAGGAACTGGAAGCTCCCGTTACATAGGCACTATATAAAAATCTTTGAAAGGGTCCTAAGAAACCCATCAGTTACACAACCCAGGGCAACATGGGTTTAGAACAGGTCGCTCCTGTCTGTCTCAACTATTGGATCACTACGACAAGGCCCTAAATGCACTAGAAGATAAAAAGAATGCAGATGTAATATATACAGACTTTGCAAAAGCCTTCGACAAGTGTGACCATGGCGTAATAGCGCACAAAATGCGTGCTAAAGGAATAACAGGAAAAGTCGGTCGATGGATCTATAATTTCCTCACTAACAGAACACAGAGAGTAGTCGTCAACAGAGTAAAGTCCGAGGCAGCTACGGTGAAAAGCTCTGTTCCACAAGGCACAGTACTCGCTCCCATCTTGTTCCTCATCCTCATATCCGACATAGACAAGGATGTCAGCCACAGCACCGTGTCTTCCTTTGCAGATGACACCCGAATCTGCATGACAGTGTCTTCCATTGCAGGCACTGCAAGGCTCCAGGCGGACATCAACCGAATCTTTCAGTGGGCTGCAGAAAACAATATGAAGTTCAACGATGAGAAATTTCAATTACTCAGATATGGTAAACACGAGGAAATTAAATCTTCATCAGAGTACAAAACAAATTCTGGCCACAAAATAGAGCGAAACACCAACGTCAAAGACCTGGGAGTGATCATGTCGGAGGATCTCACCTTCAAGGACCATAACATTGTATCAATCGCATCTGCTAGAAAAATGACAGGATGGATAATGAGAACCTTCAAAACTAGGGAGGCCAAGCCCATGATGACACTCTTCAGGTCACTTGTTCTATCTAGGCTGGAATATTGCTGCACACTAACAGCACCTTTCAAGGCAGGTGAAATTGATGACCTAGAAAATGTACAGAGAACCTTCACGGCGCGCATAACGGAGATAAAACACCTCAATTACTGGGAGCGCTTGAGGTTCCTGAACCTGTATTCCCTGGAACGCAGGCGGGAGAGATACATGATTATATACACCTGGAAAATCCTAGAGGGACTAGTACCGAACTTGCACACGAAAATCACTCACTACGAAAGCAAAAGACTTGGCAGACGATGCAACATGCCCCCAATGAAAAGCAGGGGTGCCACTAGCACGTTAAGAGACCATACAATAAGTGTCAGGGGCCCGAGACTGTTCAACTGCCTCCCAGCATACATAAGGGGGATTACCAACAGATCCCTGGCAGTCTTCAAGCTGGCACTGAACAAGCACCTAAAGTCGGTTCCTGACCAGCCGGGCCGTGGCTCGTACGTTGGTTTGCGTGCAGCCAGCAACAACAGCCTGGTTTATCAGGCTCTGATCCACCAGGAGGCCTGGTCACAGACCGGGCCGCGGGGGCGTTGACCCCCGGAACTCTCTCCAGGTAAACTCCAGGTAAGGGCTTAGTGCATTCTCATAAATTTAATAATATTTATAAGATAGTAAGCTTTTTCTCAGCGTATTGTTTCCAGGCTCGGCGTAACTTATAGTGTTGAAAATTGTCTACAAAAAAAAAAAGCTAAATATGTGGGATTAGCAGCAATTAAAATCCAAAATAATTTCAGTTTCCAATCACATCTAAATGTAAAAGAAAATTCAGTTCAAGTTTTTTTATCGTTTATTAATTTTCCTTCTGCTGAATAAAACAATATAATGTAGAGAATTCACGGAAAAGTTCACCTGTAGTTGCAAGTTTCAAGAAAACACAGATCAGTACACGGGTACCTGACTCAACGCTGGAATTCCTCCAGCAGATTTTGCAGATATCACTCAACAATTTTCTAACAAGCATTTTCTTTCCTGGATATCCGGGAGAGCAGGATGATACACAGGAAGAAATTAATTACAACATTTCTTCTAGGAAGGAAGAGAAGTAATTGCCCCAGGAATTTACAAAAAAAAAAAGTGTATTAATATATAAAAGCAATGAAAAAAATATTCCAAGTACAGTAGATTCAAGCCACCCTATGGCAGCAGTGGCATTACGCTGTGTATGCTTACATATTTCGCCTTTAGACCTAAACGCTAAATTGTTGCTGATTAATATAACCAATTTTAGGTGATGCACCTTCCGCCCCCTTTCCATAAGAATTGCTCAGGCTGCTGGCCAGTCAGGTGGGCTAAACTATCTAGTACAAGTAGTGATAATCTTTCCTTGGATTTTAGATAATTGGTACGAAACATATTCTGGGAAAAGGTACCTAATAACGTCGAGAAAATAAATCTCATTGATAAGCTCTTGGGTTATTCTAGGTTACTGTTCCTCTGGATTAAGAATTTGAATACGTAAAGTTTTTTTCACTGAGCTAGGTCACTTATCTAACAATGTGAAATCTCATAAATCGTTGATGTCCTTCCTAGCCTTAGTGACGCCCTACCACCCTATCCTGAGAAGAAATAAATGCCCCATACGGAGAAGCAGAATGGAATAGTTGGTAATTATGAGTATAAAAATAACATGGAGAAGTAGCTTTAATCAAGGACTAAGTTTCGCTTTGGGTTGAGCTTAATTAATGAGCGAAACTTAGTATCAGTAAAAACTTGTTCTGCAAGCTGTCGGCACTATCTCTTGACACCCACTTACAGTAACAGCAATCAAGATGGCCTTAAAACTACTTTAGTTAGTCATAAGAATCGTTTTTTGTAGATCCAATCCAAAGAAGAAAATCATTTTTAGGGGTAACTAATCTAACTTGTGAGGATTATGCAGCGCCTTGTAAGTAAGTTTACCCAGGTATACGCAGATATAGTTACATAGATTATCATACATACCACCATATGTGTAAAGAACCTAAGATAACCCAAAGAAGTCAGACAAAGTGACTTATTTCTATTGGGGTCCTTTTAATACTTTTAATACCTTTTATTCATTGTTTGACAGGAATATAATTGAATCATTGATTTCACAAAAAGTATTTTTGAATATATGAATATATCTCTTGTCTTATACAAATTTTGATTCACTTATAATTAATATCCTACTGTACAACTATGATATAATCCTTAGTGTTAAGTAGACTTTAAGCCAATAATGTTAAGTTGGTCCATAATGCCTAGGCTTAATAGAGGCTCTTTGTATTGCAACCCACTATTGTAAATACAAAATCTCAATGTACTGTTTCAAAGACAAAATAATTAAATAAAATAAATAAATTAATTATTATTATTATTATTATTATTATTATTATTATTATTATTATTATTATTATTATTATTATTATTATTATTATTATTATTATTATTATTATAGGTGTCCAGTAGCGCACTCGGCTCACAAACTGAGGTCCGGAATTCGATCTCCTGTACGGTTGGAAAACATCAGGACGTGTTTCCATAAGACACCTGCTGTCCATGTTCGCCCATCAGTATAAAATAGGTACCTGGGTGTTAGTCGACTGATGTAGGTCGCTTCCTGGGACAAAATTCACCTAATTTGCCCGAAATGCTCTGCATAACAAGCGGCTTTCTATATAGTAGTATGTTACTGATGTCAGGCCTGTATACCTTGTGCATGTACTTGTAGAAATAAAGATATTATTATATTATTTAAAGCAGATAATATCTTATTATTATACTGTAAAGGAGATATACTAGGAATAAAATGAGTTATTTATATTTACAGGTGTGTTAGCTAAAGAAATAAAAGAAGACATTCTCCTCCCTTTCTGTCACTACATTCATTAGGCACCTTTTGGCTCGCTTCTTGAACTGGCTCATGTTATGACTGGCTTTGACAAGCAGTCTGTTCCATTTATTTATTGTTGTACAATAAAAGGTGTTTGAAGCCTGGCCGCTGACTGTGGGTACTACAATGTTGTGCTTTCTTCCTCTGGTACTATCATTGCTTTGGTTCCCAGCCTTGACAAAATTGACAGAAAAATATTCTGGACACACTGAGCAATTATATAAACTTGATTTAACCTTAGTTGTTTTACTCTGTCAACATTCAACATATGCAATTGTCAGTCATTCTGGCCTACATGCCCTCTTGGACCCAGGTCCAGAATGAATCTTACCATTTTCTTCTGGGTGATTTGTAGTCTTTCAGTTTTTTTGTCAAGGTAGAGTACCATGAAGAGCAAGCGTAGTCCATATGACACTGTATCAGAGCTAGACAGAATCCTGCGAGCCTCAGTAGATAGACACTGTGCCTGTCTGTAGAAGAACTTTAGTTTGGCATTAGCTTTCTTTACTACGCTGTTCACTATCAGTTCTTCCGACATGCTTGGGTCAACGGGGATTCCAAGTGTTAGAAAACATTGAGGTTACGATAGAACGTTTTACATGTAATAAAGAGGCACAATACCATGACTAAAACACAAGACAAATATGTGAATAAATGGTCTACAAAACTGCCAGGTTGATAAATGAGACACTTGTACAACTTTTGGGAAGCATTATTCTGATAACGTTTCGCCACACAGTGGCTTCTTCAGTCCAATGAAGAAAACAGTTGAAGATGAGAAGTTTGAGGTTATCAGTCCTTCAGCCTGAATTCGAAGTGTTCAGGCCATCATTCTTGGCAAACGCGCAGTATATTCGTGTTACTTATATACTAATGACAGATGAGGTGGCGCGATAGTAGGTGGAGTCTGCATTAGACGGAAGAAGCCACTGTGTGGCGAAACGTTTCCAGAATATAGATACCCAAATGTCGCACAAATGTTTCGTTTATCAGTGCACAAATAACCCGCACATATGAGCAAGAAATTTATGAAAACGTTTCGGTCCGACTTGGACCATTTTGCAATCTGTATGACTACAGATTGATAACAGTTGTGGGAAAAAGTTGTATTACAAATTCAAATGAAAGCCCATTATCACGCAAAACTCATGGAACTCCGTGTTCATCGAGAACTGCAAGCCCCTATCACGTGCTTTTAACATTCTATGCAGAGGGGGCATGGACACAGGGGTCATCCCACAGCTGCTAAAAACAATAGACATAGTCCCACTCCGCAAAGGGGGCAGTAAAGCAACAGCAAAGAACTAGTCTGAATGCACTAACATCCCATATCGTAAAATTCTTGGAAAGGGTTCTAAGAAGAAAGATCGCCACTCATCTAGATACCCATCATTTACACAACCCAGGGAAACATGGGTTTAGAGCAGGTCACTCCTGCCTGTCCCAAGGACTGGACCACTATGACAAGATCCTGGATGCTCTAGAAGACAAACAAAACGCAAATGTAGTATACACAGACTTTGCGAAAGCCTTTGACAAGTGTGACCATGGTGTAATGGCGCACAACATGGGTGATAAACGAATACCAGTAAAAGTTGGTAGATAGATCTATAATGTCCTAACAAATAGAGCACAAAGAGTAGTAGTAAACAGAGTAAAGTCTGAGGCGGCTACTGTGAAAAGCTCTGCTCCACATGTTACAGTATTCGCCCCCATCCTGTTCCTCATCCACATATCTGACAGAGAGAGATGTAAGCCACAGCACCGTATTTTCCTTTGCTGATGACACCCGAATTTGCATGACAGTGTCCTCCATTAAAGACACTGCAAGACTTCAAGCGGACATCTACCAAATCTTTAAATGGGCCACAGAGAATAATATGAAATTCATTGATGAGAAATTTCAATTACTCCATTATGGAAAACGAAAGGAAATTAAGACTATATCGGAGTATAAAACAAATTTCAACCACATAATAGAGCAAGAAACTAATGTAAAAGACCTGAGAGGGATATTGTCAGAGGACCTCACTTTTAAAGACCCATACATTGTATCATTCACATCTGCTAGAAAATGACAGGTTGTATAATGAGAACCTTCAAAACTAGGGATGCCAAGCCCATGATGACACTCTTCAGGTCGCTTGTTCTATCTTGGTTAGAATATTGCTACACACTAACAACGCCTTTCAAGGCAGGTGAAATTGCTGACCTAGAAAATGTACAGAGACTCTTCACAGCACACATAAGTGCGATAAAACACCTAAATTATTGGGAAAGGTTGAAGTTTTTGGACCTGTACTCCCTGGAATGCAGGCGGGAGATACATGATTATTGTATTGTATTGTATTGTCCAGACCAGAGCTTTGGTAAGATGGGTAAGGAAGAAGGACGGGTAAGGATAGAAATATTGGAAAAGGGTGGGAGGGAGGAGAGAGATAGGATATAAAAGGTAAGTGGCCCAACCACTTTGGTGTAATTTAAAAAGTGTATGTGAAATGATAAGATATTCTTTAAGGGGTATAATACTAACCCATCAGAGTCACATAGATATAGCAGATATATAAGTACATGACTCTGAATTGGTAGTAATTATACAAGTTGCAATTGTTTTTTTTTTTTTTTTTTTGCGATTGCACAACGGATATTAATGCGACAATGAAGGCAATAATTTTTTGGCCAGTTTATAGAATTATGTGACAATGGCTTCTTACAGGTGGTGTCCAGCCATAGTAAATAGCATAATTTTTACATTAGATTGTTATATAAGATGTCTCCCTAATTGGGGGCGAAGATTTTCTCAGTACACATAGAAGGGTTCTGGTGTTACCCAATCTTCTTCATCAGGAAGGTTGCTCAATATCATGGGTCGATGGTAATCATCTTTATGGATAAAACGATGGACCCTCTGTGGGAGAGTCATTCTTTGAGTCCTGTGAGGAGGAGTATTGATGATATAATCCGTGGTATTTACCACTTGTATAGGATGTTCTCTATCTGGCATGTATAGTTCTTGCCTTGTATAGAATTGTTTCTTTTTCAGGGTGTCCAGGCGTACATTTATGGCAGTAATATCTTGTTGTACGTGTAAATCTGCCATTTTAACTCTGTCTCTCCTCCTATTCTGGACCCGTTGTAACCGTAGCATGTTGGTCTTTGTTGTTACTGTCATTGGGACACAAGGGTATTCGAGTATAGGTCTTATTATCATTTTATACAGATGTTTTTTGACATGTTGAGGGGCTTGATTGAATCGAAAGAGACTGCTAAGACCGGCTTTGGCTATGTTGATCTTTTTAGTTACATGAGATGATGAGTGGAGCAGCCTGTCTATTTCATATCCCAAAATCTTGTTAGGGTTTCTAATGGCTACAGGTGTACCTCTGATGGAGATACTCCCCTTTATCTTCGATTGTTGATGCAAAACATCCTATCGTGCTAACAAGGACTTTGTCAAGATTAGTCGTAATTCTCCATTTCTTTTCCCAATTAGATGTTCGACGAAGTTCAATATTCATTTTTTCTATGACTCTCTCATACTTGTATTTTCCGGTTACCGGAGCTGGTGAGACGACATGAAAAACATCATCTGCAAACTGCGTCACAATTGTATCATTAAACTCTGGTTGAGGAAGGTCATTCACATAAATGTTGAACAGAATTGGACTGAGACAAGAACCTTGTGGGACACCAGCTGTCGGTATAAAAGGCTCTGTCGACCTGCCATGAAAGGTGGGAATGATTTTTCTTTGAGTTAAGAAATTATATTAATCTGAGAAAAGTCCAGTTATGGTCTGGTAGGTCAATGAGTTTGTATATAAGGCCCTCATGCCATAAGCTATCAAAAGCTTTATGAACATCTCTGGTGGCAATTAGGGCAAGATTGCCCTGATGTTTTAGACTTGCTACAGTATCGAAAATAACATTTATTGCATGACTGGTACCTCTGTGTGTTCTAAAGCCAAATTGTTTTTCAGTAAAAAAGTGATTAAACTCCATATAGTAGTTCAATCTGTTGGAAATAATCTTCTCAAGAACTTTTCCAGTGACTTCAAGTAAAGATATAGGTCTATAGTTCCCAGGTTGGTGGATGTCTTTATTGGGCTTACCAAGAAAGATCATCCTAGCAGTCTTAAAAACCACTGGAAATGTCCTGAGGCCAAGATGGCATTAAAGATATTTACCAAAGACTGTTTACAATTTCTGAGTAGGAACTTTATTTGTTTCATTGTTATTCTAGAGAGGCATTCTTCCAATAACCTGACTCATCTCTAGTAATGTAATAGGTCTAGTAAGCGGGTGGGTATCTTCAAGAGTTGAAGTATCGATGGAAGGTAGTGGTTGTAGATCATCCAAGTTCTCATCTCTCCATTCATTTACCAACTGATAGTGATTATTGTTAAATTGTCGACTGTTATTGTGGGAGAGAATTTTATCCCATACATCACCCATCAAATTAGCCTGGTCCTGTGGATCGTCAAGTTTAATTTCAACATCTTCATCATCCTCATCAGTGAAGGTATGAACTAGGTAGTTAGGAGCCTTGTGCTTTTCCCCTAAAAGTTGTCGGATCTTGCTTCAAAATTTTGCTGGCTCACGTTTATACTGATTAGCTTGAAGAACTAGCAATTTCCATAAGTCCCGTTTGTGATGACTAATCATGTTAATTAATTCTTGCCTTAATCGGTGCAGTGTAGCTGCTGGTGGTTGTCGCGTTTGAAGATGCCTTCGACATTCTGCTTGATAAATTCTTAAAGTTTCTCTAATTTCCCTAGTAGGTTTATATTGTTGGTATAACTTTGTGGAAGCTAATTGACAAGTTGCATTAGTAGCTTCAATTATTCGATTATGCAAGGACCTGATTGTGTCATCAATTGCAGTGGAAGGTAGATTTTCCAATGACACAATTTCATCGTCACCCAGAAATGCCCTGAAGGGGTCAAATCCTAGGGTGTTAAGATTGGGTTTAGGAGGAACAGGTATTCTAAATGGAGAAGTGTGTAGTTGTATTATAACAGGGATATGGTCAGATCCTACGTTTCCACCAGGAGATATACGACAGTGAAAGATGTCACAGTCTCTGTTTGTCAGTACTATATCTGGTGTCCCTGGATGAGGTCCAATGTACGATTTAAAGAATGGGCCTTGAAATGACAAGTTTCTAGCTGTCATGATATTAAATAGTTGTTTTCCTTTTAAGTCACCCAGTGGAATACCAGCTCCACAGTTGAAGAGGGCAGGGTGATGAGCATTAAAATCTTCCATACAAGATTATATACTCTTGGAAAATCCTAGAGGGATTGGTACCAAATCTGCACACGAAAATCACTCCCTATGAAAGCAAAAGCCTCGGTAGGCAATGCAACATCCCCCGTATGAAAAGCAGGGGCGCCACTAACACAATAGGAGATAACACAGTAAGTGTCAGGGACCCAGATTGCTCAACTGCTTCCCACCATACATAAGGGAGATTACCAATAGACCCCTGGCTGTCTTGAAGGCTTTGGACAGGCACCTAAAGTCAGTGCCTGATCAGCCGGGCTGTGGTATGTCAGTTTACAGCCTGGTTGATCCGGCCCTGATCCACCATGAGGCCTGGTCATAGACCGGGCCGCGGGGGCGTTGACACCCGAAGCCCTATCCAGGTAATAATAATAATAATAATCTTTTTTCTACAAGTACATGAAACAACTTATACAGACATAACTAACATCAGTGACACACTACAGTAAGTCCCTGGTTATGCAGAGCATTTCGGGTAATTAAGGTTTTGGCCCCAGGATGCGACCCACACCAGTCGGTTAACACCTAGGTACTTACTGCTAGGAGGACAGCGACAGCAGGTGTCTTAAGGAAACACTCCCAGTGTTTCCGTAAGTCCCTGGTTATGCAGAGCATTTCGGGTAATTAAGGTTTTGGCCCCAGGATGCGACCCACACCAGTCGGCTAACACCCAGGCACTTACTGCTAGGAGGACAGCGACAGCAGGTGTCTTAAGGAAACACTCCCAGTGTTTCCACTCGTACCGAGGATCGAACCACAGACCTTAATGTGTGAGCTGAGTGCGCTACCAACCAAGGTTTGGTTTGTTCCGAGAAAAGTGAGAGTAGTTCCATTCCCTTGGATCATGGGATAAAGCTATTCCCATTGGGGGTCATACAGCGCCTTGAGGAACAGGAATGCTTTGGAAGTGCAGGTCAAGCCCAATGCTTTAGATCAAGAGCCTCTCACGGTATCAAGAAGGATACAGAGACTAAACATTAAGGCTAAATATTTCTTGCGTAAAAGCTTGGATAACGCACAAGAAACATCAATTCCACACAACACGAGACCTCATGACTTTTCTAAGCATAATATTGTGACTAACAATGCACTTACAACTCGCACATAGGGGACAAAC
>NC_069400.1:31027275-31043802 GCF_026875155.1 Cherax quadricarinatus
CTACTGTTGTAGATGACGCCGTAGGTAAATACGGAGTGACAACCGTGAATGATAATAGGCGTAGTATAATAGAATAATTCATAAAAAGTGGTTTCTTAACAGATACTATTGATTTTATCCTAATGAGAGTAAATAAGCTCATGAGACATAAGGTAGCGCGCAGTGACAGGAATCTGCTATTTCATGTGTTGATGGATTACAGGTTGATGGGCAGACTTCTGGATGTTCATGTATTCAAAGCAGCCACTGAAACATCGTATCATTATTTAGTGGTTGTTGCAGTAAGAGTAAATCACAGACGATGTGCAAGGAGAATGCCTTCAGTAGGTAAGATACACGTGAAAGTTAATGTACTTAAGAGGGGCGCAGTTAGTGGGAGTTTTCCTAGACACATTGTGCTTTCCGCAGTCTGCAGTGTGTTAGGGAACTTGACTCTAGGGAAGGAATTAACCTAGGGAAGGAATGCTGTCATTCCTTCCCTAAGTAATCAGTGCAGGGACGTCAGTAGGTACTTGGGTGTTAACTGACTTTCACGGGTCACATCCCAAGATTGTTAAATGATGTCTGAGGTAGAATAACAGCTCTAATATTGTAAAATCAACGAAGTAAAAAAAGAAACAAAGCTTCAGGTTACCTTAGGTTAGGTTTGGTTATGATAGGTTAGGCTATGTATGCTTAAGTAAAATAAAATTAAGTTAGGCTAGGCCAAGTTAGGTTAATCTAAGCTACTTTACGTTAGATTTGCTTAGGATAGTTTAACTTGGATTAATTTAGGTTAGGCCGTATTAAATTAGGATAAGTTAAGGGAGGTTGGGTGAGGTTACATTAAATTAGGTTTGATGAAGCAGAAGAATGAATAGAGACTCGAACTGTGATCTTGGCATACAGCAGGTCCAGGTCTGTACTCCAGAGCTACAAAGCATTCACAGGCAGCACTTACGTAAAATATTTGCGTCATCGACACTAATGTCTATCCTCACATTTCCAGAAGCTTTCATGGTACATCTGTTTTCATACCGCTCAAGGCCATATAGTCCATCAACTCGAGATAAGTCGTAATGAACGACTGCTAGGCTGCGAGGCTACTAATAGGAAGACACAGCAGAGACATAGCTGGTGCCACTGTCGCAGGCGTCTCACAGAAGAACAATCTGTGAAATCTTATACTCAGATTAAAACTATTGCGGGTATTAAAATAAATATATATACAAAAGACATTTTATTTTGTCATCACTTACTTAGTGGAAACAAATATGTCATAATGAATAAATTGAATAATTTAAATGAGATATTTATTTAAAAAAAAATTCTCTTATATTAGTAAAATTGCATTTATGTCACTAATATTACATTTAAATAATTAAAATAACATTGATATCACAAAAGTATGATTTATAAATACTAAAATAACATCAGTAGTACTAATGCAGCATTTACATCACTAAAATGACATTTATCAACATTAAAATACAATAAACATCACTAAAACAACATTTATAAACACTGAAAGAACAAACTCAAAATCTTAGGTAACTATCACTAGCAATCTCCAGCCTCTGAGGAAATGCTGAACAATGTCATACAAAAATTTAATATATTATGTTAAAACTATGTGTAAGGGAAATAACACTACTGAAAGATTTGCCGGGGAATCGAACGCGAAAAGTATCAGAGCAAGCAAGGTTAACCACTGCACGACGAGGTTCACAAGAACAAAGAGGAGATCTTTGTAAAAACTTGGACAGAGTCGTAGCTGGTGACAGTGTTAAACTTTCCGAGTCCACCTACACTATGTGCAATGTTTCTGTTTCTCATGGTATAGTAGTCAACGTTTCTGCCTTGTGTTTTGGCTTGCGAAGTTCAACAAGTCTGTGAATATATATATATATATATATATATATATATATATGTATATATATATATATATATAATATATATATATATATATATATATATATATATATATATATATATATATGTATATATATATAATATATTTATATATATATATATATATATATATATATATATATATATATATATATATATATATATATATATATATAATATATATATATATATATATATATATATTATATATATATATATAAAATATATATATATATATATATACCCACATGCATGTTATTACTTTAACGACATTCAGTGACTAATAATAATTAATTTGCAAACAATGAACATATTTTTTTGCATTAAAAAACACCACTAACATTTTGATTTCCGGTTAAAGTCCATTTATAAATATAGATTTATATTGTTTAAAGTTATGTACAGGATAATTTTATTTGAAGACAATAAACTATATTTTCAAGCTTCATTCCTAAAACTAGGTTCTGTAAAAAGTATGTACATTGGATTAAATTTTCGGGAAATTTACTAGATGCCTAATAGCCAGCCTTATTTTGTGTATCTAAATGCGTTGGAGAGACTAAATATTTACTATTAACTTAGATTTTGGAGAAGAAAATTTAGACGTTCGGATCCGTCCTGGATACTTATCAAGTCGCGAATGAGATGTAAATTGACAGTTGTCCAGCAAGGCAGGACGGGCTGAAATTTGTTCAGAAGTTTCTTTTCCAAGTTGTAATAATAATATATTCCACTCACGTTGAGACCCTTGTTCGTCACTAAATATATTTAAAAATAATTTTCGAAAATATTTTTTTTTTTATCACAGCTAATTGGACGAGTTGGAAAAAAAATTCAGCGTCTTGTCAATATGCGCCGTACCACATCCTTTAAACGCTCCTTAGATTACCTCACAATACTTCAGTTTTGTTAAATATTTTCATATAACATAATAAAACTAGACACGATGATAAGCTGTGCATGATTACCCATACAATGTTTAGCGAGTAATATACGTTTTCCTATATTTCTTAAAACAATATTTCAACTTTTATTGTAGCATTTTAAATTTCTTACTATCTCATATAAGCTTTACACTTCACTAGAATTCAAAAAGAATCTTTTCATAGTACATTAAAACAAATTGACTAGACCAATTACGAAACCAGAATTATTATTATTATTATTATTATTATTATTATTAATTATTATTATTATTATTATTATTAATATTACTATTACTATTTGTATTCCATTAAACACAAGCTGTGAATCCGCATGTGTTATACATCACTGCAAACAGTACACTAATGTGCTCCTTATGTTACAGCCATTCAACGCACCAGTTACACTTGATCTTATACATTACGCCGAGAAGCCGTTACCGTATACAGATGCCAGACGATTACAGAAGGTAAAGGACTTCAGGCTGGTATTTAATCCAGACCCCCCCCCCCCCCGCGCATAAGAATAAGAACTAGTGTACCAAGCCAAGTTCTGCTTCCCCGCCTCGAGGAATCTGCCTTTGAGCACACACACACGCTGTCGTCACCGTCACTATCCGCGGTCGAAACACACCCAGGTAAAGAGGTTCGCTGGTCCATATTTTGACGTTACGTGTGACGGGAGTGCACTGGAAGTCACCTCCACGTGAGCAGTGGTGACCGTCACACAGACACACTACTTCTATAATGGAAGGTGGCACAGTCCCGGGAATGAAGTCTCGTATCACCAGCTCCCAGGGGCACTCCCCAGCGACAGTAGCGTCCACAAGCCACTCAGGAAACAGGTTATGGTGGCTGTCCAGTTCCACCACTTGTCTCTCTCTCTCCAGCTCCTCGCAAGAATCCTTGCGACTCAGAGTTAATAACAACAATGGTATTGAAGCATAATGTCTGAAGTGATCCTCCATTAAGTCAAACGGGGAACAAATTCTCTCAGATTGTAGCCAGTCCCTGGGGAGTTCTGACTCGTATCTGTCAATCGACGCAGACGTTGCATGAAGTGAAGGAATACTGTCGTCGACGCCTTCGAGAGTACCGCTGTGGGTGCTGTTGGGGGTTGGCGTGGCAGCGGCAGCATGCAGAAGGCAGAATATAATTGATGTAAGTGCACGCTGTGTGGATGTGACTCTCACGAACACCATACGAACACCTGAAGGAGTGAGCTTCATGATGTATCGTCTCCAAGGCATGTTGTGTATGTGGATGCAGGCGCAGAAGAGCGTCCCGCTTCGGAGTTCTTCGCTTTATACCCTTCTGGTTATTCGCGCCATGCACGGTCTGTAATGTGCCCTGATGACACTGATGTAAAGGCTGGTAATTTAACAATGATAACTATATTCCTAGTGTTGAGTCTAACCTAAATACAAGCTTTCTCAGTCTGATTGCTCTTCAGGCGCTTTGATGTCCTTCTGTCCGTACCCTTTAATATGTCTAACCAATAATATTGAAGAGAATGAAATCAGATTTATTGATAAGGAAGTAACGAGTCAGTGCACCACAGGAAGACGCGCATTACCTATGTGATTTACTAAAAAAACATTTTTTTGTTGGCATCTTAACTAGCTTTAGTGAACACAGAATAAACTAAACGGGGATACCTTTCTCGCTGAGTTATGAAAGAAAGGTATCCCCGTATTCCTTAAGATCAATCCTCTCTCCCCTGCCCCCGCACAGCAATTTTTTTTTAGTGCAGGGAATCATAAAATTCTAATGCAACAAAATATAAAAAAGTGTATGCTTGTGAGTATGTATATGCGTATGTATACATATACATACATATGCTTTTTTTTTGGGTGTGAAAGCATTTATGTGCTGTATGTGAGCATATGCGTCTGTGTATCTATACTTATATGTATATACAGTTGTAAATATGTACACATGTAATTGTGCAAAACAACCACTGTAGAAAAACAGTGAACCTCCAAGTGCTTTCGTGATAATGTGGAAAATCACGAAAGCACTGGGAAGTTCATTATTTTTTTCACAGTGGATGTTCTGCATTTTGCGATATCACCTGTTTTCTGTGATCTTAATGCAACACATGTGAATGTGTACATGTTTAATAAAGTCTTGCTGTGTTTACGTCTCTTTGAGTTGCTATCTCACGTACAACTGCTTCATTTCCACAGTATCCACTTATTATCGCAGCCATATTGTCATTCTCCTGAAATACTCGCAAGAAGTAATAAGGTATTGTCCTAATAAATTATTAGGACAAGTTACCTGAATCAGTAGGCTGCGGCATTTAAACGATATTCAGTTATTGTTATGGGTACATGTGGCAGAAAACATTGCCCAAATCATTGCACCGTCACCTTCATTCTAAACTGTTGACATTAGGCAGGATGGATTTATAAATTCTTGTTGTTTACAGCAAATTCTGACCATACTATCTACATGTCGTAGCAGAAATCGTCATTCGTCAGACCAGATGACATTTTTTCAGACCTCAGTTGTCTAGTTTGGTGAGCTTGTGTCCACTGTAGCACCAGTTTCCTGTTTTTAGCCGACAGGAGTGGAACCCATTTTTTTTTTTTTTTTGCTACTGAACCCATTCATTTCAAGGTTCAACGTGTTGTACCTTCAGAGATGCTCTTCAGAATGCCACTGTTGAAATTCCAGGTTATTTGAGTTGCTGTAGCCTTCCTATCAACTAGAACTAAGCTGGTCATTCTTCTGCGACCTATCATCAGCAAGGCGTTTTCATCACAGAACTGGGGGTCAGGAGCTATGAATCGACCCTGCAACCACAATTAGGTGAGTACACACACACACACACACACCACTTTAGTTTTATTCCATTTAGGCACTTTTAAAAATTGGATGATAGTCTCTTACACAAAATATGAGGACACAAAATATGATGCTAGTGAAGAGCTCTTTATCCAAGGAACCAGAGCTAGCCTCTCCTTCCTATGATGAAATCTGATTACTTTCCATTTTCTAATTCGCCTCCAGGTGAGCAAACTGGGTTATCTTGGATAATTTACGCTATTTATGATAGTTGTAGTTAGGTGTACCTGTGCCTAAATCAGCTTACCTATGAGAGTTCCACCTAGGATATGTGAATTATTTAAAGTTGGGAATCCGAGAAATACTTAGAAATTTATCCGATTTTAATTTATAGAATATTTCATTTTGACAGTTGTAAGTGTTGAAAACTAATCCATCAATTAAATTATCCAGACAAAAAAAACCAGGGGGGGGGGGAAAAGATATTTTAATTTAAAAGTCGGGTCGAGGACGGGCATATTACATGCATTGTATTAATAAAATGTTTGTTTCATATACATATAACGTTTACTTTGTTAGCTCGTTGATCCGGTGCATAATTTTGCAGGGAATGTATGGTTATAATACCATGTTTGGAAAATCATGAATTTAAGTAACTTGGGTTTATTATTCTCAGTGTTTACAAGAGAAGTGGATCATGGTACTTAAGTTAGATACGCATATAACCCATTCATATGAGAATTTAATTTATTACAACGTTTCGGTTCAACTTGTACTATTAACTACTCAGGTTAATGGTTTAGTTAATGATCCAGTTCGGATACAAACATCGTCATAAGTTTGTCCCCTATGTGCGAGTTGTAAGTGCATTGTTAGTCACAATATTATGCTTAGAAAAGTCATGAGGTCTCGTGTTGTGTGGAATTGATGTTTCTTGTGCGTTATCCAAGCTTTTACGCAAGAAATATTTAGCCTTAATGTTTAGTCTCTGTATCCTTCTTGATACCGTGAGAGGCTCTTGATCTAAAGCATTGGGCTTGACCTGCACTTCCAAAGCATTCCTGTTCCTCAAGGCGCTGTATGACCCCCAATGGGAATAGCTTTATCCCATGATCCAAGGGAATGGAACTACTCTCACTTTTTCTCGGAACAACCAAACCTTGGTTGGTTGGCGCACCAGCTCACACATTAAGGTCTGTGGTTCGGATACTTCGGTACGAGTGGAAAACACTGAGGCAGTGTTTCCTTAAGACACCTGCTGTCGATGATCCTCCTAGCAGTAAGTGCCTGGGTGTTAGCCGACTGGTGTGGGTAGTCGCATCTGGGGCCAAAAACCTTAAAATTACCCGAAATGTCTGCATAACCATGGGACTTACGGAAACACTGGGAGTGTTTCTTAAGACGCCTGCGTCGCTGTCCTCCTAGCAGTAAGTACCTAGGTGTTACCGATGGTGTGACGCGTGTTAGGCATCACTGGGACAGCAACAAAGCCTTAATTACCGAATGCTCTCATAACCAGGGGACTTTACTTAGGTGTCACTGATGTTAGTTATGTCTGTATAGTGTTTCAATGTACTTGTAGAAAAAAAGATTTATTATTATTATTATTACCTGGTTTAGGGCCTTCGGGTGTCAAACGCCCCCGCGGCCGGTCTATGACCTGGCCTCATGGTGGATCGGGCCGGATCAACCAGGGCTCGTAAACTGGACCATACCACAGCCCGGCTGAGCAGGCACTGAGTAGCTTTAGGTTGCCTGTCCAAGCCTTCGCAGACAGCCAGGGGTCTATTGGTAATCTCCCTTATGTATGGTGGGAAGGCAGTTGAGCAATCTGGGTCCCTGACACTTACTGTGTTATCTCCTATTGTGTTAGGGGCGCCTTGCTTTTCATACGGGGGATGTTTCATTGCCATACCGAGGGGGGGACTTTTGCTTTCATAGGAGTGATTTTCGTGTGCAGATTTGGTACCAATCCCTCTAGGATTTTCAAAGAGTATATAATTTGTATGGAAGATTTTAATGGCTCATACCTGCCCTCTTCAACTTGTGGAGCTGGTATTCCATGGGATGACTTAAAAGGAAACAACTATTTAATATTCATGACAGCTAGGAAATTGTCATTTTCAAGGCCGTTCTTTAAGATCGTACATTGGACCTATCAGGGGACACCAGATATAGACTGACAAACAGATGACTGTGACATCTTTCACTGTCGTTATATTTCTGGTGGAAACGTAGGATCTGACCATATCACTGTTATATACAACTACACACTTCTCCATTTAGAATACATGTTCCTCCTAAACCCAATCTTAACACACCCTAGATTTGACCCCTTCATGGCATTTCTGGTGTCGATGAAATTGTGTACATTGAAAATCTACCTTCCACTGCAATTGATGACAAATCAGGTCCTTGCATAATCGGAAGAATGAAGCTACTAATGGCAACTGTCAATTGCTTCCACAAAGTTATTACCAACAATATAAACCTACTAGGGGAATTAGAGAAACTTTAAGAATTATAAAGAGAATGTGAAGGCATCTTTTCAAACGGACAACCAACCAGCAGCTAACTGCCACGAATAGGGCCAGAATTAATTAACATGATTAGTCATCACAATACGGGACTTATGGAAATTGCTAGTTCTTCAAGCAAATCAGTATAAACGTGAGCCAGCAAAAATTTTGAAGCAAGATCCGACAACTTTTTAGGGAGAAAAGCACAGGCTCTAAATAACTAGTTCTACCTCACTGATGAGGATGATGAAGATGTTGAAATTAAACTTGACGATCAACAGGACCCGGCTAATTTGATGGGTGATGTATGGGATATAATTCTCCCACAATAAAACAGTCGACAATTTAACAATAATCCACTATCAGTTGGGTAAATGAATGGGGAGAGTTGAGAACTTGGATGATCTTTTAAAACCCAAAAAAACCACTACCTTCCATCGATACTTCAACTCGTGTAGATTACCACCGCTTACTAGACCTATTACATTTCTAGAGAGAGTCAGGTTATTGCAAGAATGCCTCTTAGAATAAACAATAAAACAAATAAAGTTCTACTCAGAATTTGTAAACACTTTGGTAAATATCTTTGTGCCATCTTGGGCCTCAGGACATTTCCAGTGGTTTTTTTTAGACTGCTAAGGGATGATCTTTCTTGGTAAGCCCAATAAAGACATCCACCAACATTGGAACTATAGACCTATATCTTTTACTTGAAGTCACTGGAAAAGTTACTTGAAGAAGGATATTTCCAACAGATTGAACTACTATATGGAGTTTAATCACTTTTTTACTGAAAAAACAATTTGGCTTGTAGAACACACAGAGGTACAGTCATGCAATAAATGTTTACTTTTCGATACTGTAGAAGTCGCTAAACATCAGGGCAATCTTGCCCTAATTGCCACTGAGATGTTTATAAAGCTTTTGATGAGCTTATGGCATGAGGGCCTTATATACAAACCATTGACCTACCAGACATAACTGGACTTTTTTCGATTATATAAGTTCTTTAACTCAAAGAAAAATCAGTCCCACCTTCATGGCATGGGTCGACAGAGCCTTTTCTACCGACAGCTGGATGTCCACAAGGTACTCTGTCTCAGTCCAATTCTGTTCATACATTTTGTGAATGACCTTCCTCAACCAGAGTTTAATGATACAATTGTGACGCAGTTTGCAGATGATGTTTTTCATGTCGTCTCACAGCCTCGGGTAACCGGAAAATACTAAGAATGAGAGGAGTCATAGAAAAATTGAGTTATTGAACTTCGTCGAACATCTATTGGGAAAGAAATGGAGAAAGAATTACGACTAATCTTGACAAAGTCCTTGTTAGCACGATAGGATGTTTTGCATCAACAATCGAAGATAAAGGGTGGAGTAACTCCATCCAGAGGTACACCAGTAGCCATTAGAACCCTAACATGATTTTGGGATATGAAATAGACAGGCTGCTCCATTCATCATCTCATGTAACTATAAAGATCAAATAGCCAAAGCCGGCGTCTTAGCAGTCCTTTTTCGATTCAATCAAGCCCTCAACATGTCAAAAAAAACATCTAGTATTAAATGTAATAGACCTATACTCGAATACCCTTGTGTCCCAATGACAGTAACAACAAAGACCAACATGTCGGTTACAACGGGTCAGATAGGGAGGAGAGACAGAGTTAAAAAATGGCAGATTTACACGTACAACAAGTTATTACTGCCATAAATGTACGCCCCTGGACACCCTGAAAAAAGAAACAATTCTATACAAGGCAAGAACTATACATGGCCAGATAGAGGAACATCTATACAAGTGGTAAATTCCACGGATTATATCATCAATACTCCTCCTCACAGGACTCAAGAATGGACTCTCCACAGAGGGTCCATCGTTTTATCCATAAAGATGATTACCATAGACCATGATATTGAGCAACCTTCCTGATTGAAGAAGATTGGGTAACACCAGAACCTCTATGTGTACTGAGAAAATCTTCCGCCCAAATTAGGGAGACATACTTATATAACAATTATGTAAAAATTATGCTATTTTCTATTGTGGACACCTCTGTAAGAAGCCATTGTCACATAATTCTATAAATGGACCTAAAAAATTATTGCCTTTCATTGTCGCATTAAATATCCGTTGTGCAATCGCAAAAAAAAAAAAATAAAAAACAATTGGCAACTTGTATAATTACTACCAATTCGGAGTCATGTGCTTATAGTTCGTGCTATATCTATATGTGACTTGATGGCGTTGTATTATACCCTTAAAGAATATCTTATCATACCACATACACTTTAAAATACACCAAAGTGGTTGGGCCACCTCCTTTTATATCCTATCTCTCTCCTCCCTCCCACCTTTTCCATTATTTCTATCCTTACCCGTTCCTTCTTCCATACCCATCTTACCAAAGCTCTGGTCTGTGACAATACATTTTACAATACAATAATCATGTATCTCCAGCCTGCATTCCCAGGAGTACAGTCCAAAAACTTCAACCTTTCCATTATTTAGGTGTTTTATCGCCACTTATGTGTGCTGTGAAGAGTCTCTGTACATTTTCTAGCGTCAGCCAATTTCACCTGCCTTGAAGGCGTTTTTGTGTGTAGCAATATTCCTAACCAAGATAGAACAAGCGCCTGAGAGTGTCATCATGGGCTTGGCATCCCTAAGTTTTGAAGGTTCTCATTATACAAACCTGTCATTTCTAGCAGATGTGAATGATACAATGTATGGGTCTTTTAAAGGTGAGGTCTCTGACAATATCCCTCTCAGGTCTTTTACATTAGTTTCTTGCTCTATATGTGGTTGGAAATTTGTTTTATACTCCGATATAGTCTTAATTTCCTTTGTTTTTTCCATTAATGGAGTAATTGAAATTCTCATCAATGAATTTATTATTATTCTCCTGTGGCCATTGAAAGATTGGTTTGATGTTCCGCTTGAGTCTTGCAGTGTCTTTAATGGAGGACACTGTCATGCAAATTCGGGGTGTCATCAGCAAAGGAAAATACGGTGCTGAGGATTACATCTCTCTCTGTCAGATATGTGGCATGAGGAACAGGGATGGGGGCGAATACTTTAACATGCGGAGCAGGCTTTTCACAGTATAGCCGCCTCAGACTTTACTCTGTTTACTACTACTCTTTGTGCTCTATTTGTTAGGACATTATAGTCTATCTACCAACTTTTACTGGATATTCGTTTTTATCCACCCATGTTGTGGCCATACACCATGGTCAACACTTGTCAAAGCTTCGCAAAGGTCTGTGTATACTACATTTGCGTTTTTGTTTGTCTTTAGGAGCATTCCATGGATCTTGTCATAGTGGTCAGTCCTTGGGACTGGCAGGAGTGACTTGCCTCTAAACCCATGTTTCCCTGGGTTGTGTAAAATGATGGGTAATCTAGAATGAGTGGCGATCTTTTTTCTTAGTACCCTTTCCAAGAATTTTACGATATGGGAGGTTAGTGCATTCAGACTAGTTCTTTGCTGTTGCTTTACATGCCCCCTTTGCGGGAGTAGTGGGACATATGTCTATTGTTTTTGGCAAGCTGTGGGATGGACCCTGGTCCATTGCCCCCTCTGCATAGAATGTTATAAAGCACGTGATAGGGGCTTGCAGTTCTCGATGAACACGGAGTTCCATGGGTTTTTGCGTGATAATGGGCTTCATTGAATTTGTAAATACAACTTTTTCCCACAACTGTTATTCCAATCTTGTAGTCATACAGATTGCAAAATGGTCCAAGTCGGACCGAAACGTTTTCATAAATTTCTGCTTATGTGGGGTTATTTGTGCACTGATAACGAACCATTTGTGCGACATTTGGGTATCTATATTCTGGGAAAAACGTTTCGCCACCCAGTGGCTTCTTCCGTTCTATATGCAGGACTCCTCCTACTATCGCGCCACCTCATCTGTATTAGTATATAAGTAAACGAATATACTGCGCGTTTTGCCAAGAATGATGCTGAACACTTCGAATCAGGCTGAGGACTGATAACCCAAACTTCTCATCTTCAACAGTTTCTTCATTGGACTGAAGAAGCCACTGTGTGGCGCTACGTTATCAGAATAATGCTTCCCAAAAGTTTGTTTACAAGTTGTCTCATTTATCAACCTGGCAGTTTTGTAGACCATTTATTCACATATTTGTCTTGTGTTGTAGCTCATGGTATTGTGCCTCTTTATTACATGTTTTGAACGTTCTATCTGTAACCTCAATGTTTTCTAACACTTGGAATCCCCGTTGGACCAAGCATGTGGAAGAATTGAATAGTGAACAGCGTAGTAAAAGAAAGCTAATGCCAAACCTAAAGTTTTCTACAGACAGGACAAGTGTCTAATCTACTGGGGCTCGCAGGATTTGTCTAGCTCTGATACAGTGTCATATGGACTACGCTTGCTCTTAATGGTACTCTACCTTGACAAAAAACTGAAAGACTACAATCACCCAGAAGAAATGGTAGATTCATTGGCCTGGTCCAAGTGGGGAATGTAGGCCAGAATGACTGACATTAGCATATGTTGATGTTGACAGAGTAAAACAACTAGGTTAATCAAGATTTATATAATGTCAGTGTGTCCAGAATATTTGTCTGTCAATTTTGTCAAGGCTGGGAACCAAAGCAATGATAGTAAACAGAGGAAGAAGCCAACATTGTTAGTTACCACAGTCAGCGGCCAGGCTTTTCAAACCCTTTTATTGTACACAAATAAATAAATGGGAAAACACGACTGCTTGTCAAAGCCCAGTCATACATGAGCCCAGTTCAAAAGCGAGCCAAAAGGGCCTAATGAATGTAGTGACAGAAAGGGAGGAGAATGTTTCTTTTTATTTCTTTAGCCTAAAAACACCACCTGTAATATAAATATTAACTATTTTTCTAGTATATCTCCTTTACAGTATTAATAATAGATATTATCTGCTTTAAATAATATAATAATATCTTATTTCCTACAAGTACATGCACAAGGTATAACAGGCTGACATCGTAACATACTCTATATAGAAAGCCGCTTGTATGCAGAGCATTTCGGGCAAAATTAGGTGAATTTTGTCCAGAAGCGACCTACATCAGTCGACAACACCCAGGTACCTATTTTATACTGATGAGGCGAACATGGACAGCAGGTGTCTTATGGAACACGTCTTGATGTTTTCCAACGTACAGGAGATCGAATCCGGACCTCAGTTTGTGAGCCGAGTGCCACAGGACAACTATAATATAAAAATAATAATAATAATAATAATAATATTAATAATCATAATTACTAATAATAATAATAATTAATAATTAATAATAATAATAAAATAATAATTAATTTTATTTTTTTATTTAATTATTTTGTTTTGAAACAGTACATTGAGATTTTGTATTTACAATAGTGGGTTGCAATCAAAGAGCCTCTTTAAGCCTAGGCATTATGGACCAACTTAACATTATTGGCTTAAAGTCTACTTAACACTAAGGATTATATCATAGTTGTACAGTAGGTTATTAATTATAAGTGAATCAAAATTTGTATTAAGACAAGAGATATATTCATATATTAAAAAATACTTTTTGTGAAATCAATGATTCAATTATATTCCTGTCAAACAATGAATAAAAGGTTTTTAAAAAGTATTAAAGGACCCCAATAGAAATAAGTCATTTTGTCTGACTTCTTTGGGTTATCTTAGGTTCTTTACACATATGGTGGTATGTATGATAATCTATGTAACTATATCTGCGTATCCCTGGGTAAACTTACTTACAAGGCGCTGCATAATCCTCAAAAGTTAGATTAGTCCCCCTAAAAAGGGATTTTCTTCTTTGGATTGGATCTACAAAAAACGATTCTTATGACTAATAAAGTAGTTTTAAGGCCATCTTGATTGCTTTTTTTTTTACTGTAGTGGGTTTTCAAGAGATAGTGCCGACAGCTTGCAGAACAAGTTTTTACTGTATTAAGTTTCGCTCATTAATTAAGCTCAACCCAAAGCGAAACTTAGTCCTTGATTAAGCTACTTCTCCATGTTATTTTTTATACTCATAATTACCAACTATTCCATTCTGCTTTCTCGTTTTGGGGCATTTATTTCTTCTCAGGATAGGGTGGTAGGGCGTCACTAAGGCTGGAAGGACATTAAAGATTTATGAGATTTCACATTGTTAGATAAGTGACCTAGTCAGTGAAAAAAACTTTTACGTATTCAAATTCTTAATCCAGAGGAACAGTAACCCAGAATAACCCAAGAGCTTATCAATGAGATTTTTTTTCTCGACGTTATTAGGTTTCCTTTTCCCAGAATATGTTTCGTACAATTATCTAAAATCCAAGGAAAGATTTATCACTACTTGTACTAGATAGTTTAGCCCACCTGACTGGCCAGCAGCCTGAGCAATTCTTATGGAAAGGGGGCGGAAGGTGCATCACCTAAAATTGGTTATTATTAATCAGCAACAATTTAGCGTTTAGGTCTAAAGGCGAAAAATGTAAGCTTAACACAGCGTAAATGCCACTGCTGCCTAGGGTGGCTTGAATCTACTGTACTTGGAATATTTTTTTCATTGCTTTTTAAAATTAATACACTTTTTTTTTTTGTAAATTCCTGGGGCAATTACTTCTCTTCCTTCCTAGAAGAAATGTTGTAATTAATTTCTTCCTGTGTATCATCCTGCTCTCCCGGATATCCAGGAAAGAAAATGCTTGTTAGAAAATTGTTGAGTGATATCTGCAAAATCTGCTGGAGGAATTCAGCGGTTGAGTCAGGTACCCGTGTACTGATCTGTGTTTTCTTGAAACTTGCACTACAGGTGAACTTTTCCGTGAATTCTCTACATTATATTGTTTTATTCAGCAGAAGAAAATTAATAAACGATAAAAAAACTTGAACTGAATTTTCTTTTACATTTAGATGTGATTGGAAACTGAAATATTTTGGATTTTAATTGCTGCTAATCCCACATATTTAGCTTTTTTTTTTTGTAGACAATTTTCAACACTATAGTTACGCCGAGCCTGGAAACAATACGCTGGAAAAAGCTACTATCTTATAAAATTTAAATTTATGAGAATGCACTAAGCCCTTACCTGGAGTTTACCTGAGAGAGTTCCGGGGGTCAAACGCCCCCGCGGCCGGTCTGTGACCAGGCCCTCCTGGTGGATCAGAGCTGATAAACCAGGCTGTTGTTGCTGGCTGCACGCAAACCAACGTACGAGCCACGGCCCGCTGGTCAGGAACCGACTTTAGGTGCTTGTTCAGTGCCAGCTTGAAGACTGCCAGGGATCTGTTGGTAATCCCCCTTATGTATGCTGGGAGGCAGTTGAACAGTTCTCGGGCCTCTGACACTTATTGTATGGTCTCTTAAGTGCTAGTGGCACCCCTGCTTTTCATTGGGGGCATGTTGCATCGTCTGCCAAGTCTTTTGCTTTCGTAGTGAGTGATTTTCGTGTGCAAGTTTCGGTACTAGTCCCTCTAGGATTTTCCAGGTGTATATAATCATGTATCTCTCCCGCCTGCGTTCCAGGGAATACAGGTTCAGGAACCTCAAGCGCTCCCAGTAATTGAGGTGTTTTATCTCCGTTATGCGCGCCGTGAGGTTCTCTGTACATTTTCTAGGTCATCAATTTCACCTGCCTTGAAAGGTGCTGTTAGTGTGCAGCAATATTCCAGCCTAGATAGAACAAGTGACCTGAAGAGTGTCATCATGGGCTTGGCCTCCCTAGTTTGAAGGTTCTCATTATCCATCCTGTCATTTTTCTAGCAGATGCGATTGATACAATGTTATTGGTCCTTGAGGTGAGATCCTCCGACATGATCACTCCCAGGTCTTTGACGTTGGTGTTTCGCTCTATTTGTGGCCCAGAATTTGTTTTGTACTCTGATGAAGATTTAATTTCCTCGTGTTTTACCATATCTGAGTAATTGAAATTTCTCATCGTTGAACTTCATATTGTTTTTCTGCAGCCCACTGAAAAGATTCGGTTGATGTCCGCCTGGAGCCTTGCAGTGCCTGCAATGGAAGACACTGTCATGCAGATTCGGGTGTCATCTGCAAAGGAAGACACGGTGCTGTGGCTGACATCCTTGTCTATGTCGGATATGAGGATGAGGAACAAGATGGAGCGAGTACTGTGCCTTGTGGAACAGAGCTTTTCACCGTAGCTGCCTCGGACTTTACTCTGTTGACGACTACTTCTTGTGTTCTGTTAGTGAGGAAATTATAGATCCATCGACCGACTTTTCCTGTTATTCCTTTAGCACGCATTTTGTGCGCTATTACGCCATGGTCACACTTGTCGAAGGCTTTTGCAAAGTCTGTTTTTATTACATCTGCATTCTTTTTATCTTCTAGTGCATTTAGGGCCTTGTCGTAGTGATCCAATAGTTGAGACAGCAGGAGCGA
>NC_069400.1:31044302-31046802 GCF_026875155.1 Cherax quadricarinatus
TACATAAGAATGCATCTGTGTATATACACTAATATGACTGTAAATACAGTGAGATACGTATATTTACAGATAGAAGTATAATAAATTATATATATATATATATATATATATATATATATATATATATATATATATATATATATATATATATATATATATATATGTGTGTGTGTATATATATATATATATATATATATATATATATATATATATATATATATATATATATATATATATATATATATATATATATATATATATATATATACATATGTATATATATATATATATATATATATATATATATATATATATATATATATATATATATATATACATATGTATATATATATTATATATATATATATATATATATATATATATTTATATATATATAATGTCATGTCGAATAAGTAAAACTTGAGATTTTGGCTTAAATAGCAATGCTTTTCTTGCCGAATAAGGCAAGCGAAAATATGTGTATGCAATAATATCGCAAAAGTCATTCTGTACCTAACGAGAAATATATATTTCATTGTGTTTGTTTATTATTATATTATTGTAAACTTATCTAAAATATTTTTTGTTGGATTTGGCTAAATTAAATTGCGCTTATTATAATAAGATTAGGTAAGTTTTCTAAGGTTCTTTTGGTACAAAATTGTTAATTTTTGCATTAACATAAATGAAAAAAATATTGACAAAGATTGACCAAGATCTTGTACAACTCTAATATTTTTTTCAGATGCTTGTCCTTTATAATGCTGGTTACGTGCCCTCCGTTGATGGTGCCGCTGCCCTCTATTGATGGTGCTACTGTCCTCCGTTAATGGTGGCCAGCCCTTCCATTGATGGTGCCTTGCCTCTCCATTTTTACTACCCTGCCCTCTAAAGCGTCGCCAAGATGGATATGCCAGAAGAGGAGCCGCCGGAATACGCTGAATTGGCCAGGTGAGTAACTCTTAAAATGGTATAAGAGGGTTGTATACAAGAAAGGTAGAATCTAAGCTTGAGTTATTGCTTCATGTCTAAACTTTAGATATGGCATCAAGTCCAGACTTGAGTTATTAAAGAGGAAGATTTAGTTTTATGTGAGCGGGTGCGACAAAAAGCAATTTGTCAGGTGTAAGTTTCGCAGAATCATGTGTAAGTTTTGCGTCATTAGACTATGTCAAAATTTTAGTTATTACTGCAGTTTCTATATATTATTTCATGTAAGGCTATATACACGTGTTTCAGTAAATGTCCACCCATCTAAGAGGGAGCCTTGATTCCGACGAAGAACTTTTAATTCAAAGGAATTTGACCTACCCTCTCCTTTACTGGACTGAGCCTGAAGGTCCCCTATTTCCCTGTTGTATGATCTATTAAATAGTAATAAAAGTTAATGTCCTGGAAGTGAGTATCCCGTGTCATCACAAGCGTGCTGACATTCTTCCTGTGTGTGTCCACAGCGAGGAAGAAGAGGAAGAAGAGGAAGAGGAGGAGGAGTTCGACGAAGAGGCCCATCTGGAGGCTCAGAGATCTGCACTAGAGCAGACATTTTGAAGAGACTGGAGTATACCTTAAGAACTGCCTCTTGCTTTTCACCCCCGGGGCCTTTCCACTCGTGTTGAGTAAAGTATTCACCGCATAGGCAACTGGGAAACACTTGTTATTTCAAAAGGTTAATACCTAGAAATTTTAGTTTCATTAAAAATAATTACTTGGTATCACAAAACATTGTCTGACACAATTTCCTAGAAATCATAAGAAATATTTGAATTAGTTCCTAAAATGCCAGCTTAAACGTGAGATGTTGTTGTGATTCCCCAATCGCCCCCTGGATTGATTCCTGAATATCATTGTTGTCCATCTGTTAAAGTTACTCAGAATCCTCCTACGCTCCCATGAAAATTTATCGGATTTCACTTGTCCTTCCCCTACATTTCCTGGAAATATCAGGAATATTTGTTTTCAACCAAACATATCTGATGTACTGTATACCTAGAAAAAAACTAGAATAATAAAAAAATTAAAAAAAATTAAATAAATCAGTCTTGACCTTTAAAAAAATGACATGTTTCTCTTGCGTTTGAAAGTTTTGTCAAGTTAATTTCCGGGGGCCAAAAAAAATCTTACGTATTTTTTAAAAACCCATTGATCGGGGCATTATGCGTTAAAGACCCCGTCGGGGAGTTTTTGTCGTCGAATAAATTAACGCAATTGACAGCAAAAGTAAGTGCCAAGGAACGTAAAGGCGTAAGATCGATGCAATATTTCATAAGTTTTTTCTATGTATTTCCCGCAACTCTTGCGTTTGAAGGTAGACAAACATTGTATAATAAAGATTTTCCCTTGCAAAAAGTGTCTTTAAAATTCTTGTTCATGCGCTGGAAAAATGGAGGTGCTGACGCAGCTCCAGAAAAGTCTAAACTAAAGGGGAGCCCCACCCAAGCCCCCTCCCCACCATTTCCTCAAAGACGCACCAGAAACGATCCTCTGCTGCTACGTGTAGGTA
>NC_069400.1:31051802-31071802 GCF_026875155.1 Cherax quadricarinatus
ACATCGGTTTATTTAAGGGATCTCGATCTGAGGAACTGGAGTTCCCTGTGTCCCGGGTGTTTGGATCGGCGCTGAATAACTGAAAAAACCTCTAAAAAGACCAATAAAAAACCCTAAGAACAGGCAATTATTAAAGATGGTGTTTATAATACGACTGAATTTTGTTAAAATTCTAATTTATTATAAAACTGTGCAACGATATAAAAACCCTTAAGGGGTTTTTTAGCGCTTTTTTTTATAAAGAAAGAGATTCATCATTGCAAACTAAATTTTGAAAGATGTGAAAGATATCTAAAGATTTGACTACGTAAATGACATGTGATTTCGCAGTTATGGATCAGTGGACACCGACGACCCTCGAGCAGTTCAGCATTTCCTGCTGGGGGGTGTACCAGCCGGTGCTATAGCAGACCCTGCCGTGCCGCCTCTACGGCCATTACCTTTCATCTGGCCGGCCTGCCTCGTCTCCTGAACTTGCGGGGGGCACAGTTGGTGTACCACGTCGGGGCAGCAACGGGCACACCTCTACTCTTCCTCCCCCAGCGAAGTGCTGGAACTTCCCGATGACCCCGAGGAACAGCGTCAGCTCCCCTTCGACGTGGCCTTTCTCAACAGAACCAAAGGGTTAGTCTTTGTTGTCAGTTTATCGTCAGGATGGAAAAAAATGACACGAGTCTTTGATATAAGATGACCCGTTAGCTGGGAAAGGAAAGACGATATGTCTAAAGACATATCTCAAACCATATGTCTGAAGAAATTTCGTTTGAGTCTTGATTATAAATACAATGAGGAGAGTGTGTGTAGCCCTGGTGTTCAATAACAGGATATATATACTTCAGTATTTGCATCAAAAGGTGTACATCTCTCAGTGTTACGAAAAACCAAAAATATGTATCTCGTGGCGTGCTTGTTATAATTCTTCATTTCTACTGCACAGGGGTTATTTTACATGTAGAGTCGATAAAACCTTTAAACTTAAAGAAACTAAATGATTGTAGCCTTGGGCTCTCCTTCACAGAGTTAGTACTACACTGGGTGGAACAAAAATTCATGCCTTCACTTTGAGCAAGGCGATGCTTCGTCCCCTCTCGAACTGGGTCTCCTTCACGAGATAAGACAACTCTCCAGCAAGAGTAAGTTACAACCTCACGCAGTGTTGCTCTAGTAGACAAATAGTAGTATAATGTTGCACCGATTATCTTACGCATTGTATGACTTTTGCAACTAATCTATGTATGATCATTAACCTAATAATGTCCACCCAACATATATAAGTAAAAATTTGGGTAGCGCGTAAGTTTCGTGATGATTGTACAGAAGGTCAAGCCTCCCCCTCCCCCTGCGCTGACTAAAATCTAGATTTTTTTCCGCAGGTGAGTTTGCTGAGGAAGCTTCTCAGCTTGGTGGAGAGCCGTGAAGTGCAGAAGTGTTAAATTACCTAGATGTTCAGTGTTCCCCCTTCACCATCCTCTTCCATGAAGCTGTCGACAACCTGAAGGTATGTGTTAGTGAAGCAGTTGGCGACGAAGTCAGGAATCTGAGCTCCCAATAAGTTTAATTAAGTTGGATAAATTCAGATTTGGAAAAGGGTGATCCCTTTAAGAAAGCCCTGGTTTGGTAATTAAAAAGCCAGTTTTTTAATAAAACTGCAAAGGGGCATTTTTTAATTATAGCTGTTAGGTAAAGATTGTTAGGTAAAAGCAATTAATGAGACATTTTATTGTAGCAACGTTTCGCTCAACCCGGAGCTTTGGCTTGAGAAACCTCCTGAACCGAAACATTATCGCAATGAAAAGTCTATTAGCTGCACATGTGGCCTTGCACCTAACTTCCTGTAAGTCTACCATCATTATTACAGAGTGTAAATGACTGGATGTGATTAGAGCCTGCCTAGTTATGTTCCAGCAGACCTACTGAAGTGCTCATCTGTTTTTCTAATCGTGGACAGATGTTTTTCCCGAAGCCAAGTTTCTTATCAGGTGAGTTTCAGGGCAAGAGAGGGCAATCATTGATAAAGCCACTGGTTGGCGAACCATTTGCAATTAAAGATACCCAGATGTTGCACACGTTTTCTAATTCTTTTTTCTTGTCAGTATTGCGTACCATTCATATACATACAATGGATCCTCAAGCTTTTCTTTTGAAGACTTTTTCGGAATGAGTACTTAGAAATATTCAAAGTCCATGTTAAGTCATAACTCTATTACAAGTCGATGGTACTTTAAGGCATCGATTCAGAATTTACAAATATTTACGAAGTATTATCACAATTGTTTTTAACATGGAGAATCAGTTTCATAAGTATATACCTTAAAATAATAAAGCCAGTATAGCAAGAGTGGAAACGTTAAAAAAAACACGTTTCGCTTGGAGATCAAGTTTTGTCAAGTCTGTAATGTACAAGGTTAGTAGGAGTTGAGCAAAGCCCCACGCGAACCCCACAGTGTCATAACCCACCCGGATAAAAACCCCCCAGACAAAACCCTTAGGAAAAAGCTCTACAATTTAACTTAAGCTAATCTAGCCTAATCGAACTAACATAACCTAACCTTATCTGAACCTATTAATCAAACCTTACTACACAAAGCTCACCCTTATGAAACCTAATAAAAAAAAGCCAAACTTAAAAGAACCCTGAAGAGTTTTTATCCTACTTTGCACTTTGATGGTGAGGTTTTTGTAGGGTAAAGATTTCCGTGAGGGGATTTGTCTTTATGAAGCTTCGTCCTAGGAGGGGATTTGTTGGCTTCCCGTGGTAATCATAGCCATATATCAGGCAGAGACAGTACGTGACGAAGAGGCATGAGCTGCCATCTAACTTATGCCAGGTCAAGGAGGCGTTGCTGCTGAGGAACAGCCCAATGCCTGTTAAGTTTAACTAAACTAGCTCTGGGCCAATCCATGTGGTTTAAGGCTGTGTTACGATGCAAAACACTGGGTTTGTATGTTTGTAAGACAGACCGCTTGTGTGGCGATCTTTAACCGAGACTAAAGGCTTCTGTTTCGCGTGCAGAAAAGGCAGGGAAAGAATACGTTATTGATAATGTTAGGTCTGCCCCATGTCTTTCAAACGACTGTTAGAACAAACAAATTTTAGTTTGTTCACTGACACGTGCGGTCAATCCCTCGCCGTCTAACCAACGCACACTCGTAAGGTCATTAGACTTCAAAAAGTATCCTGGATGCATTTTCAGATACCACCAAATTTTTCTTCACTCTAATGTTTGACCGATGAGCCCCTGGTGAGCTAAATGAATTCGAAAGAAAACAATCCTAACGCCTTATGCAAAACCCGAGCAGGGGGTAATGCAGCACTGGTAATGAAGCCGTTTTGCAGGTTGTGCAAGAGCGTATGATGGAGACTGGTGGTCAGCTGGTACCCTTGAAGCGCCCTTGGACCAGCTGTACACAGACTCTGTACAGGCCCCTGACTGAACACATGTATGATGTACTCGCTTTCTCAGGATCATCTGGATGCACTCAGACCACTATCAAAAACAGTAATTTCCTTTCTCAAAATCTTACAGCGAGCTGTACTCTCATAAAATATAATTATCATTTACGTGGAAAGCGTTAAAATACAAAAAACAAACAAACAGGAGTCAACAAGTACTTGGGGGGAATGCGAGATAATCAGGCTCGATCCAAGAAAAAAAGAGCAGCTCCAGTTCCATGGATCAAGAGCATTTAAACTTATTAATAACACAGCTTCCTTCACCTTCCCTGCTTCAGAAATTCGTGCCTGCAAAATCCTTACCCAAATGTTTTTTTTCCCATGTATTTTATAATAGATAAACAAACATCAGAATAATTTCATATATATGCTAATAAAAGATTCATTAGACCAGTGGTACTGGATACGTCTTATTCACCCACCAAGTACAGTTTCAGAGGCACAGTGTAGGCATATCTTTTGTTTCAGAAATTATTTATTGAAGACGCTGCTTTGGTACTATTAATAACTCAAGCCTTGCCATCTGCAGGAAAATGTATGATGTGTTTATTGTTTAAAATAAAGGAAAACAATTATAAACAACCTCTCTCTCTCTCTCTCTCTCTCTCTCTCTTCTCTCTCTCTCTCCTCTCTCTCTCTCTCTCTCTCTCTCTCTCTCTCTCTCTCTCTCTCTCTCTCTCTCTCTCTCTTTTCCTCTCAGAGAGGTGATGACAGAGGTGTGTGTGCGTGTGTCTTGGGAGGTGACCAGAGCGTGTCAGGTTCACCTGCCTCTCGACAACCTTTCTCTCCGGCCTCCAAGCCCTCCACCAAACAAACCCCAACATCGCAGGAGATTCCAAGGCAACAGAGGGAAAGGATTCTCTGGAACTAGTAGAAGTGGCCATCAAGTGCTGCAAAGGGGAGGAGCTGTACGTTGAGGTGAGGTGACTGCGCTGCTAGAGCGAAAGCCTATCGACTAACGAAGGATTATTAAGACTGTTTGTAACCTGTATACCATCGACCAAGGATATATTTTTTCTCTAAAATAGGAATTAGAGTAGATTCAGTGTATTTACACTGAGAGACATACGCCTGTGTTTAATTCTGAACCAAAAAATAACCAAAACTGTCTAACTCATCTTGCTAAAAAGTTAAGTAACATAAAACAGTTTATATACATAGAAAAAAGGGGGTCTCTTGCTTAAAAATATAAGGAACGCGATATATAGGGAAAAGGAATTGTACAAGAGGAGAGAAAATGTTTTTTTTTTTTTAAAAGAAATCCTAATATACTGTAAAAAAAGAATATGAATGCAGAATCCAAGAAGGGATGTGAGATACTGCCGTAAAGAAGCTGAAGAGCTTATACATACTTAACGTAGGAGTGAGAGCTATTATTCTGATATGAAATATTTACAATACGTGATGCTATCCAATATTGAACTAAAAAAACTATATATATACAAGACGGAGATTGAAAAGTGAGAAACCACTAGGAAAAAAAATAATGATACGCGGGTAAAAAAGTATATGCATATCTCAGCTTTAAGTAACATTTGCACCTGAGAAAACGCAAATGATGATCGTCTCTAGGCACCATGATGGAAATGCAGTAGTAAGGATGAATGGGAGGGTGTTGGCACCTGGAGAAGAAGTTGATATCCTTGGGGTGAAATTTGACTCCAAATTAACCATGAAGAACCATGTTCTAAATCTTGCAAACAAGGCAGCCAGGAAGCTTACAGCACTTCGCTGTATCTCGCATCTACTTGACAGTAGGGGTTGCAAGATTCTGTACGAGGCACAAGTACGCTCGCACCTTGAGTATGCTCCACTTTCTTGGTTTGCCTGCCCCCCCCCTCTCATCTGCGACTGCTTGACAGAGTAGAGAACAGAGCAAGACGTCTCATCTCTCGCCTGGACCCATCCTGGATAGATCTGTCATTTCAGCAGAGCCTTCAACATAGGAGGGATGTGGGTGGCCTTACAGTTATGTACAAGGCCAATATTGTCAAAGTACCACACTTGGATCCACTTCGAGGACAGCGTGTAAACAAGCTTTTATGCACAAGACGGGCAGAAAGCAGCAACTTCACTCTGGCTGTACCCTTCTCCAGAACTTCACTCCATCTGAGATCCTATATACCCAGGATGACTCGAGTATGGAACACATTCGTACAGCATAATGATGTCAACGAGATAAAGTCAGTTGATCAAATGAAAATGCTGGCCCACAGATGGCTCCAACTTCATCCTGTTCCCTACTTGTATGTCTCATAACAATAAAAATGCTTTCAAATGAGCTGATGTAGGTAACAGCTCTTAGCTTGCCAATAAAGGTAGGAATCCTTAACCTGTAAATAACTTGTCAATAAAGCTAGGGATCCTTAACCTTGTCAAACCCTGTGTAAAAAAAAAAAGTAAGACCTTCCTCAGTAGATAACCGTGGCAGAAAACTACAGTTTTTTTTTTTCCCCTTGTTTAATTTTTCTGTCCGGTGGTTTCTCACTTTGCACTGATCAGTGTTAAAATACTTTAATCTAAGAGACTCTTGTTCAAATAAAGGCAACTGACTGTCACTCTGAAGAGCTATTAGGGAGTAGTTTGTTAGGTTTAAGGGCAATTGACTCCACTTAAGCCAAAAGGGCACAACTCATCTTCACACTAACATAAAATGTTCACGAATCCATAAAAAAAAATTCTGTATGGTCCTAGCCTACTCGTAAATCTTCAGGTTAGACCTGAAGGACAGACATATTGGACTCGTATTAGATCGTTCTCCTTTCCATTACTTTGAAGACGAAGTAAATTTCAGACTTTATGTTGTAGATTCAATTTCTCATTTTGCTCATATATATATATATATATATTATATAATTAATTTATTTATATATATTTTATATATATATATATATTTATATATATTTATATATATATATATTATATATATATATATATTTATGGATCTATAATTCCTCACTAACAGAAAACAGAGAGTAGTCGTCAACAGAGTAAAGTCCGAGGCAGCTACGGTGAAAAGCCTGTTCCAAAGGACAGTACTCGCTCCCATCTTGTTCCTCATCCTTATATCCGACTAGACAAGGATGTCAGCCACAGCACCGTGTCTTCCTTTGCAGATGACACCCGAATCTGCATGACAGTGTCTTCCATTTGCAGACACTGCAAAGCTCCCGGCAGACATCAACCCAAAATTTTTAGTGGGCTGCAGAAAACAATATGAAAAAATTAACGATGAGAAAAATTTTTAAATTTCTCGATATGGTAAACATGAGGAAAAAAATCTTTATCAAGTACAAAAAAAAATTCTGGCCCCAAAAAAACGAAACACAAGTCAAAGATGGGAGTGTATGTGGAGGGTCTCCTTAAAAAACCCAAAAATTTTACAAACGCATCTGCTGAAAAATGACAGGATGGAAAGAGAACCTTCAAAAATGGGGGGCCAAGCCCCCGATGACCCTTCGGTCAATTGTTCTATCTAGGCTGGAATATTGCTGCACACTAACACACCTTTCAAGGCAGGTGAAATTGCCCACCCAGAAAAATTACAAGGGAAATTTCACGGCGCGCATAACGGGGGATAAAACACCTCATTATTTGGGGCGCTTGAGGTTCCTAAACCTGTATTCCCCCGGAAAGAGGAGGGGGAGTTTCATGATTTAACACCTGGAAAATCCCAGAGGGACTAGTACCCAACTTTTCACAGAAAAAACACCCATACGAAAGCAAAAAACTTGGCAGACGATGCACCTCCCCCAATGAAAGCAGGGGGTCACTAGCACGTTAAAAAGACCTAAAATAAAATGCAGGGGCCCCAGAGTTCAATGCCTCCCCGCACAATAAGGGGGATTCCAAAAAGACCCCTGGCAGTCTTCAAGGGCACTGGACAAGCCCTAAAGTCAGTTTCCCGGGTCACCGGGCTGTGGTCGTATGTTGGTTTTGGGGAGCCAGCAGCAACAGCTGGTTGATAGCTTGATCCACCCGGTGGCCTGGGCTCAGACCCGGGCCCCGGGGGCGTTGACCCCCCCAAATCTCTCCAGGTAAACTCAGGTATTATTATATGCATGTACTATATATATATATATATATATATATATGTATATATATATATTTTATATATATATATTTATATAAATTATTTTATATATATTTATATTTATATATATTTTTAAAAATATATACTATATACTATATATATATATTTTATATTATATATTAATTTTTTATATATATATATTATATATTATTATTATATATTAGGGTTGGTAGACATCAACCACCCAGGGAGGTTTCTACCCTCTGCCAAGTGAGGTTAAAAAGAAGCTGTAATTTTTTACAGATGAAGGATTTCTGGTGTTTTTGTCTGTCTATAAAAATGCAAAATTTACGGTACGCTTGCTACTTCTGCTTCACTTAGGTCACACTAAACTCATGTACAGTTTTTTATACATACTTATCTGGTTTTCTTTGATTTTATCTTTAATAATTTTGGCTTATTATTTTTCCTTTTTTTCCTGAGGAAATGGAAAAAGAATGTTTCCTCCCTAAGCCCGCGTGTTGTAAAAGTCAACTAAAATGCCGGGAACAATGGGCTAGTAACCCCCTTTTTCCGTAAAAATTTCTAAAAAGAAAAAGAAGAAGAAAATTGCTAAGTGGGAAGTCTGAAAAGTGCGTGGATGTTTGCAAAGATAAGAAAGAGATGATTGTGGATGTTTTGAATGAGAATGAAACTGGGTGTCCTGGGGTTTTAAGTGAAACAAAGCTGAAGGGGTTGGAGAGTTTTAATGGAGAGAATAAATGGATTAGGTCGGGGGTTTTAAAATAGATTAGAGCTAAAGAAGGAGGCAAAAATGTTAAAGGATAAGCTTGGCAGGGAAAGAGGGATATAAATGTTTTAAATTAAAGGTTATGTGGAGAAAAATAAAGATTGAATGTAAAAAGGGGGTTTAAAAAAAGCGTGTATGACCGGGAGAAGAGGAAGTGTAGAGGAGAGAGAGAGTTTTTTTGGGAAAGATGAGTAAATGCGTGGGTATTTTGAATCAAGTGTGAGAGTAATGGGGGTTTGGGGGGTTTTCAATGAAGGGGGAAAAATGTTTTTTGGGGGGGAAAGTAGGTAAATTTGGGGGTCCGGGGGTAATGTAAATGAGGACCCTTTTAAATTGAGCTATGTTAAAAAGAGATTTGGAAAAAAGTAATACATTTTTTATGAAAAGAGGAAAAATAAAATAAAGGTTTGATGTGCATGTAATAAAGTTTTGTTGATTTTATTTTGGATAAAAGGTTTAGGGGAGGCTCCAGGACGACATGTTTATAGAGGGGGAACTGATATATCGGTCTTTTTTAGTTTTAGTATAGTTGAGTAAGAGGTAATGGGAAAAGAGGAAGGGGCAACAAAAGTAAGAGGGAGGTGAAAAATGTTAAAAATAAGGGAGGGGAATTCGGGGAGATATAAGCGATATTTGGGAGAAAGGTGGGGAGTGCAAAGATAGTAGTGGGGGTGGTTGAAAAGGGGGTTTGGGTAGTTTTAAAAAAATGCAGATTAGAATGGGGGGCCGAAATTTGTGGTTATGGAGGGTGGGGGCAGGAGGGAAAAAGGGGGTGATTGGTGGGGAATGTGAAGTAAAGGTGTGATAAAGAAAAAAAGTAGCTTATGAGGGTTTTTACAAAGCAGAAGTGTTATAAGAAACAAGTTAGGGGAGTTTAAAAGAAAGGAAGAGAGGGGTGAGAGAGTGAAAAAGGAGAGCAGGATAGGGGGGGGAAGGCACTGTCAAGAAATTTTAATGAAAATAGAAAAAAATTTGGAGGACTTAAAAAGTTAAGAAAGTGGGAAAGTTGGATTTGTCAGTTAAAAACGAGTAGGGGGTTAGTGAGGGGGGAGATGGAGGATTAGGTAGATGGCGAGAATATTTTGGGGAAATTTTTAAAAATTTAAAGGAAAGAAAAGGAGGCTGTAATTTCATCCTGGTCAGGGAGGATACCTTTTTTATGAGTGAAGAAGAGCAGAAGAAAAGTGGGGGGGAGGTGCGTGAGGCATTAGTAGAATGAAAGGGGGTAAAGCAGCTGGAACGATGGGATCATGACAGAAATTGTTAAAACGGGGGGATTAGTTTGGAGGGGTTGGACTTTTCTTTAATAAATGTATGAAAGGGGGAAAAAGTCCCTAGGTTTGGGGGGGGGGGGGGAGAGTGTATAGCCCCTTTATAAAAAGGGAAAGGGGACAAAAGAGTTTGTAAAAATTATAGAGGAATAATTTACGAGTATAAAAAGAAAAGTGTACGGTAGGGTGATAACGAAAGAATTAGAGGTAAGACAGAATGGGGAATTGCAGATGAGCAAGCGGTTTCAGAGTGGTAGGGGAATGTAGTCAAGGTTACATTGAAGCAATATGTGAAAAATATTTGATAAAGGTAGGAAGTTTTTATTGATTTAGGGTTTTAAAAAGGGCTATGTTTTGTGGATAGGGAGCAAGGGGCAGATGTTGAAGTATAGGTAGGGGGGTAAATTACTAAAGCTTAAAATTTTTTATGGGATGTGAGGCTCAGGTTGGGTGTGTAGAAGAGGGGAGACTATTTCCCCGGGTAAAAGTAGGTCTTAGAAGGGAGTTAAAGTCACCATGGTTTTTTTAATATATTTATAGATGGGGTTGTAAAGGAAGTAAATGCTAGGGTGTTCGGGGGGGGTGGGATTTAAATTATGGGGAACCCAAAATTTAAAATGGGAAATTGCACAGTTACTTTTTTCTGATGATACTGGCTTATGGGAGATTTTAAGAAAAATTTTCAAAGGTTTGTGGATGAGTTTGGGAATGTGTGAAGGGGAAAGTTGAAAGTGAACATAGAAAAAGTAAGGTGATGAGGGGGTCAAATGATTTTGTAAACAAAAATTGGATATCAAATTGGGAGGAGGAGTATGGGAAAAGTGAAAGTTTTAGATACTTGGGGTTGAGGTCGGCGGATGGATTTAGAAAGGGTGAGGTTAATCTAAATTGATGGGGAAAAAAGGTGAGTGGGGCGTTGAGGTATATGTGGATTCAAAAAAAAGTTATCTAGGAGGCAAAAGAAGGGAATTAGAAAGTTATAGTACCCCACTCTTATATGGGTGTGAAGCTTGGGTGGTAAAAGCGCAGCGAGGAGACCCGGGTTGGAGGGAGGGAGATGTCCTGTCTAAGGGGTGTGTGGTGTAAATATTTTGCAGAAAATTCGGATGTGGAAATTAGGAAAAGGGGTGGAGTTTTTAAAAAGTATTTCTCAGAGGGCAGAAGAGGGGTTTTTGAGGTGATTTGGTCATTTAGAGAGGGATTTAAAGTAGAATGACATGGAAAGCTATAATCTACAGGGGAAAGGAAAGCGGGGTGGGGGTCGTCCTCGAAAGGGTTTGGAGAGAGGGGGTAAAGGAGGTTTTGTGGGCGGGGGGCTTGGACTTCCCCAGAAGTGTGCGTGGTCTGTTAGTTTTGGGAGTGTGGGGGAATGGTATTGGGACCAATTTTTTGGATTGAGCGGGAATATTTTGTGAAGGATTCGGGGGGTTTTTTAAATAGTCACTTATCCTTGGGGTCTCCTCCTTTAAAGGATTCTTTTTTCTTTAATATGTTGTGTTTTTTTAAACAAAATTTGCTTCTAAACTTTTGTGTTCTGAGCCCTCTGAAAAAACAGTAATTTGTGTAAATGGGTGAAAGGTTGAATGATGATGAAAGTATTTTCTTTTGGGGGTTTTTTTTTTTTTGGGTCCCTGCCTGGTGGAGACGACCGATTTTTGGAAAAAAAAAAAAAAAAAATTATGTATTTTATATATAAAATATAAAATTTTTTATATATTAATATTATATATTATATAATTAAAATATATTATTATATATAATATATAATATATATATATTTTTATATATAAATTTTTTTAATAATAATATATTTATTATATATATATTGCAATAAGATCACAGTAAACAGGTTTTTTAGAATATCAAAACAACCACTCTGAAAGAAAGAGAAATTTTCCAAAGCGCTTTCGTGACTATTCCATTATCAAGGAATATAAATAAACATCCAAGGAAGCTATAAAGGGGGTTTGGGCGGCACCTCCTATCAGATCCAAACGGTTTAAACACTGACGCGCGGCGAGCCAACTTGGAAAGGCCCTTGGCAAACTCCCCCACAAATATTCTACCCAAGAAATAAGAATTGTAAAGATTATTTGTCCAGTGTATATTAAATTCTTCCCAAATTCATTAATTATAAATGGATCTAATTTATAAAAACCAAAGGGAAAATTTTTCATTTATTGTAAAAAAAGCTTTTTATGAAACAAGATTCAATTATTTCCTTCGCCCAAAGGACTTGCTTGATACTATTTTCTAAACTTTTTAAAATAAATTTGGGATGTTAAAATCTCTTACTTAATAAATAGAGCATTAAAAATCTTGCCCCGTTCTAATGCTATATTTATTTGTTTTAATCTTATTCGAGTTTTTACCATTTTGACCAAAAAATTTATCGAAAATTTTAAAGGAATCTTATAGACACTCCATCGCTTTTGGGGGGGAATTTTTTCAAATTTTTTTTATGTATCGGATTTTTGAATAAATTTAATTTTAAAAGTCTTAAGAAGAAAAGGGCATAAAACCCAAAGTTTTCAGGAAAGGGGAGAACCAAATATTTTTTTTGAATAAGGGGTTGTCCCTTTTTGGAGAAAAAAGTATTTTGGAAAATTTTAAAAGATTATCAATTAAACATTTCTTGGTATTTTAAAACATTCCCTTTTCAAAAATTTTGGATTTTTCCCTCATCTTGAACTCGGACTAAAATTCGTAAAGCTCTAAAAACATTGAGGAAAACGACAGTTTGCTTATCATGTGCGGGAATAATAGTGGACATGGAACGTTTTTAGTGGGTTTTTCTGTAAATTTTAATTTTGATTCTTATTCCCTTAATAATTAAAACATCTAGAAAAGGCAATGATTTTTTCTTCAAAACAACAGTAAAAGTTATTGAATGGGCTAAGCTATTTTTTTTTTCCAAGGGAAAATGGTGTAACTAATTTTTGGGAAAAAGACAAAAATATTCAACTATCGAACCTTTTAGCTTTTAGGGGGGATTGTGTTAATAACCTTGTTTAAAAAAAATCATGTATAGGTTACAAAGAACGGTGAAAGAGGATTTCCCATTCCCATACCAAATTCTGATGAAAAATTTTTATCATTAAATAAAATTTTTGCATAACAATGAAAATTTTAAATAATTTAATGATAGTAGGAACTGGCAAATGGTAAAATAGTTAAGGTTCTTCAGTAAGAAACTTAAAAAATCATCAACAAAAACTTTCGTAAAAAAGGGAAAGTAACACAAAACTAACCATGTTAAAATCATTTAGGCAGTCAAGGAGTTAATTTTATAAACCCAAAGTCTATGTTGTTTTTAACATTAAAGTTTAAATTTTGCCAACAATGGGGCCAAAATATCAACAAGCCATTGGAAATTTATATAAACTGACCCTATGGAGCTTTTTGGTCTGACGGGATTCCCTGGTTTGTGTTTTTTTATTGTCCAAAAGTAAGGAAAAGTGGATTAGGGGAAAGTAAATTGTTTGAAAATTAATTCTTTGGCCTTTAGTAGAAGTTTTATTGTTTTATTAAAATTGCTTTTAAGGGTTTCTGGGGGGATTTTTCTAAGTTAGAATAGGTTTCGTATCTCAAGGATTATTCATTTTTTTTTGGGGGTAATATTTTCTTTCAAAATTATATTGTTTTTTTTATTCTTTAGTAAGGCGAAAATTTTTTTATTGAATTAAGTGTATTTTAAGACTTAAAGAATTTTTGGGGCAATTGGGAATTTTTGGTTTTAACATAGAGCTATATACCATTCCTTAAACTAATATTAATTTATCAGGGATAAATCAAAAATTTTTTTAAAATTTAAAAAAAGGTTTTGCAATTTCAACATTATTAAGTTTTTTTGAAGTTGCAAAAATTTAAACCAAAACCTAGAGCAGCATTGTATGTTTGCAAAATTTTTTCTGATAAGTTAATTACAAAAAATTTTTATTAGCTCTTTTTCCCCTCACTATTTTCAATTAAAAGTCTAATTTTTTTTGTAGTTTGCTCTTTAGTTCATTACAAAATTCTTTTGATTTATTTTGCAAGATCCAGATACTGGTTAAATTTTGGGAATGGCCCGATTAAAAAAAACAAAAAATATCTTTTTTAAACGGCCATTCCTCAGAATGGAAAAACAGTATGTGGATCATTGCTAAAATAAATAGAAGGAAAATTTTTAAATGAAAATCAAGGCAAACTAAAAAGAAAATTAGACATTTTAAAATTAAAATAGTGATTGGGCAAAGCATGTAATAACAATTTTGTAATTAAAAATTATCAGATGAATTTTAGACAAACATACAACTGTGCTCTAGGTTTTTGGGTTAAGTTTTGCAACTTCAAAAAAAACTTAATAATGTTGAAATTGCAAAAGCCTTTTTTTAACTTTTTAAAAATTTTCTGTTTATCCTAGGGAAAATTTAAAATTAGTAAAGGAAAGGATATGCTCTATTTTTAAAACCAAACATTTCCCCAATTGCCCTCAAAGATTCTTTAAGTTTTGTACACTTAAAAACAATAAAAAAATTTGCCCCCTTATAAAGCAATAAAAAAAATCAATAGTAATTTTGAAAGAAAATGATTACCAAGAAAAAATAATAATCTCTTAGATGATACTGAAACCTTTCTAAACTTAGGAAAAATCCCCTAAAAACCCTTAAAAGCAATTTCAATAAAAAAATAAAACTTTACGAAAGGCAAAGATGAATTAGTCAAACAATTTACTTCCCTAATCCATCTTTGCCTTACAGTTGGACTAAAAAACAACAAACCGGGAAACCAGTCAGACCAATTATTTGCTCCCTAGGGTCGTTTCATATAAAAAATTTTCCAAATGGCTTGTTGATATTTTGAGCCCTATTGTTTGGGAAAATTTTTAACTTTTTTGTTAAAAAAAACATGACTTGGTTGTAAAAAAAGCTCCTTTACTGACCAAATGATTTTAATGGTTTTTTTTGATGTTACTTTTTGTTTCGAAGTTTCCCGTTGATGATTTTTTAAGTTTCTTTTTTGAAGAATCGTTAAATATGATTTACCATTGCCGTTCCCACTTCATTAAATTATTAAACTTTTCATTGTTTTATGCAAAATTTGTATTTAATGATAAATTTTACACTCAGAAGTTTGGGATGGCAATGGGAAAACCTCTTTCACCCGTTCTTAGTAACCTATACATGGGAAATTTTTTTAAAAAAGGGTTTCTTAACACAATCCTCCCCCAAAAGAGCAAAGGGTTTAGTATGTTGATGTATTTTGTGTTTATGCCCCAAAAATGTGATATCACCATTTTCCTTGGAAAAATTAAATGCTTAGCCCCTTCAATAAAAATTTTTTTGAGTTTGAAGAAATAACTCATTCCTTTTCTAGATGTTTTAATTATTAAGGGTAATAATGAATTCAAATTTAAAATTTACAGAAAACCTACTAATAAAGTTCCTTGTCCACTATTTTTCCTCGCATCAAGATGATCAAACTGTCTGTTTTCTCTCAATGTTTTTGGAGTTTTTGAATTTGTAGTCCTGAGTTATAGAGAGGAAATATCCAAAAATTTTAAAATGGTAATGATTTAAAAAACCCAAGAAATGTAATTGATAAATTTTTTTAAAGTTGCCGAAATACTTTTTACAAACCAAAAAGGGGCAACCCGCCTTATTAAATAAAAATATGTTGGTTCTCCCTTACCATAAAACTTTGGGTTTTATGCCTTCTTTCTTAGATTTTAAAATTAAAGTTGTATTCAAAAAACCGATACAGTAAAAAAATTTTGTAAAAATTCCCCCCCAAAAAGTGATGGATGTGTCTATAAATTCCTTGTAAAATTTGCGATAAAGTTTTTTACGGTCAAATGGAAAAAACTCGAACTAAGATTAAAACACAAAAATTTAAAAGTTAGAACGGACAAGATTCCAAATGCTCTATTTTTTCATGTAAGAGATTTTAACCATCCAATTGATTTTCAAAAAGGTGAGAAAGTAGTATCAAGCAAGTCCATGGTCGACAGGATATATAATTGAATCTTGTTTCATAAAAAGCAGTTTTGACATAATATGAATATTTCCTTTGGTTTATATAAATTAGATCCATTTATAATTAATAGAATTTGGGAAGAATTTAATAATACACTGGACAAATAATCTTTACAATTTCTTATTTCTTGGGTAGAATAGTTTGTGGGTGAGTTGTGCCAAGGACCTTTCCAAGTTGGCTCGCCGCGCGTCACGTGTTTAAACCGTTGTGGGATCTGATAGTGAGGTGCCGACCAGACCCCTTATATAGCTTCCTTGGATGCTTTACTTTCATAGTTCCTTGATAATGTGAGTAGTCACGAAAGCGCTTGGAATTTCTCTATTCTTACAGAGTGGTTGTTTTGCATATATATATATATATATATATATATATATATATATATATATATATATAATATATATATATATATATATATATGTATATATATATAGCAAAGTTATTTACACCATCAATATAACAAAAATTTGCTTTTTGTCACAATGAAATCCGTTGTTAGCTTTCCATATGGCCGAACGCTGAGCACTAACGTATTTTGAAATATTATGTCTTGATTTAATTTCTTCATTCTTACTATTCCCCTCCCATGTCTCTACTTGCACGAAGCGCTAAACCTGTGTAGGTCATTCAGCAAGAAACCTAGATTATTCAGTGCATGAAGCCTAGGTTACTCAGTGCATGGAGCTTAGGTCATTCAGCGCAAGGAGTCAAAGTTATTCAGTGCAAGAATTAATATTAAAATTAAAATCAATTGGGAAAGGCGCCTGGAGGTTCCGCCCTTCGTCCACTTCCTTTCTCTTTCTAATTTCCTCGTCGTTGTTGCAGCTCTCGACGCACTTCGGAGAGCAGGACTGGCCCAAGGTGTGGCTTCCCGACACTGACGCTGTCTTCCTGCCAGTCGAGCTCTTCGTCAGCCGTTGCGAGGACCTCAAGTACATAGGTCTTAGTAAGATCCAGTTGACCAGGTACTTGCACTCATAGGGTTTTAACTTTCCTTTCCCTTGTGTGTGATTGTGTATGTGTGTATGTGTGTCTGTGTGTGTGTGTGTGTGTGTGTGTGTGTGTGTGTGTGTGTGTGTGTCTGTGTGTGTGTGGGTGTGTGTACTCACCTATTTGTACTCACCTATTTGTGGTTGCAGGGGTCGAGTCCTAGCTCCTGGCCCCGCCTCTTCACCGGTTGCTACTAGGCCCTCTCTCTCTCCCCGCTCCATGAGCTTTATCAAACCTCGTCTTAAAACTGTGTATGGTTCCTGCCTCCACTACGTCATTTTCTAGGCTATTCCACTGCCTTACAACTCTATGACTGAAGAAATACTTCCTACTATCTCTCTGACTCATTTGTGTCTTCAACTTCCAATTGTGGCCTCTTGTTTCTGTGTCCCCTCCCTGGAACATCCTGTCCTTGTCCACTTGTCTATTCCACGCAGTATTTTATATGTCGTTATCATGTCTCCCCTGACCCTCCTGTCCTCCAGTGTCGTCAGGCCGATTTCCCTTAATCTTTCTTCATAGGACATTCCCCTTAGCTCTGGAACTAACCTTGTTGCAAACCTTTGTACTTTCTCTAGTTTCTTGACGTGCTTTATCAAGTGCGGGTTCCAAACAGGTGCTGCATACTCCAGTATGGGCCTGACATACACGGTGTACAGTGTCTTGAATGATTCCTTACTAAGGTATCGGAATGCTGTTCTCAGGTTTGCCAGGCGCCCATATGCTGCAGCAGTTATCTGATTGATGTGTGCTTCCGGAGACATGCTCGGTGTTATACTCACCCCAGATCTTTCTCCTTGAGTGAGGTTTGCAGTCTTTGGCCACCTAGCCTATACTCTGTCTGTGGTCTTCTGTGCCCTTCCCCTATCTTCATGACTTTGCATTTGGCAGGATTAAATTCGAGAAGCCATTTGCTGGACCAGGTGTCCAGTCTGTCCAGGTCTCTTTGAAGTCCTGCCTGGTCCTCATCAGATTTAATTCTCCTCATTAACTTCACATCATCTGCAAACAGGACACTTCTGAGTCTAACCCTTCCGTCATGTCGTTCACATATACCAAAAATAGCACTGGTCCTAGGACCGACCCCTGTGGACCCGCTCGTCACAGGTGCCCACTGTGATATCATTACGTACCATGACTCGTTGTTGCCTCCCTGTCAGGTATTCTCTGACCCAATGCAGTGCCCTTCCTGTTATATGATGCTGATGCTCTAGCTTCTGCACTAATCTCTTGTGAGGAACTGTGTCAAAGGCCTTCTTGCAGTCCAAGGAAGATGCAATCAACCCACCCCTCTCTCTCTTGTCTTACTTCTGTTATTTTATCATAAAACTCCAGAAGGTTTGTGACACAGGATTTGCCTTCCGGTGAATCCGTGCTGGTTGGCATTTATACTCCTGTTCCGTTCCAGGTGCTCCACCACTCTCCTCCTGATAATCTTCTCCATAATTTTGCATACTATACACGTCAATGACACAGGTCTATAGTTTAGTGCCTCTTTTCTGTCTCCTTTTTTGAAAATGGGAACTACATTTGCCGTCTTCCATACCTCAGGTAGTTGCCCAGTTTCCAGGGATGTGTTGAAGATTGTGGTAGTGGTACGCACAACATATCTGCTCCCTCTCTATAGGACCCACGGAGAGATGTTGTCCGGTCCCATTGCCTTTGAGGTATCGATGTCCCTTAGCAGTTTTCTTCACCTCCTCCTCATCTGTATGTATGTCGTCCAACACTTGTTGGTGTATCCTTGTTGGTGTCCCCATCTGGTCTGTCCCCCCAGAGTCCTTCCTGTCTCTACTGTAAATACTTCCTTAAATCTCGTGTTGAGCTCCTCACATAAACCCCTTGATCGTTTCTTGTGAGTTCTCCACCTTCTTTCCTCAGCCTTATCACCTGGGCCTTGACTGTTGTCTTCCTCCTAATGTGGCTATACAGCAGTTTCGGGTCAGATTTGACTTTCGATGCTATGTCGTTTTCATACTGTCGCTGGGCCTCCCTCCTTATCTGCGCATACTCGTTTCTGGCTCTTCTACTAATCTCCTTGTTTTCCTGGGTCCTATGCCTCCTGTACCTTTTCCATTCTCTGTTGCACTTAGTTTTTGCCTCCCTACAACCTTCGGGGAAACCAAGGACTCGTTTTGGTCTTCCTATTATTTCTGTTTCCCTTGGGAACAAAAACTTTCCTCTGCCTCCTTGCACTTTGTTGCCACATATTCCATCATCTCGTTTACTGATTTTCCTACCATTTCTCTGTCCCACTGAACCTCCTGCAGGAAGTTTCTCATACCTGTGTAGTCCCCCCTTTTATAGTTTGGCCTGTCCCCTTCAGTTCCTGTTACCTTCTCCACTTGTAACTCTACTATATAGTCAAAACTCAGAACCACATGATCGCTAGCTCCAAGGGGCCTCTCGTAAGTGATGTCCTCAATGTCTGAACTGCTCAGGGTGAACACAAGATCCAGTCTTGCTGACTCATCCTCCCCTCTCTCTCTGGTTGTGTCCCTGACATGTTGATGCATGAGGTTTTCAAGTACCACATCCATCATCTTGGCTCTCCATGTTTCGGGACCCCCATGTGGCTCCAGGTTTTCCCAGTCGATCTCCCTGTGGTTGAAATCGCCCATTACCAGTAACTTTGCTCTGCTCGAGTGAGCTCTTCTTGTGTGTGTGTGTGTGTGTCTGTGTGTGTGTGGGTGTATGTGTGAGGGTGGGTGGGAGTGATTTTATTTTTTGAAAAAATGAACTGTTCATTTCTTGAAAAAAACTAAATGGATTTAATCTATATGACTAAAGTTTTTTTTTTATTATTTTAACTCAGCAGCCGACCTCACAAAGACAGGGTGACCCAAAGAAGAAAGCACATTCACCATCAATCATTCAACTGTAGGTTTTTCCAGAAGTGTACTAACATCACGTTCAGACTACCCTCCGACGGCAACATCCCCGTCCTTCCTTCAGGGAAACCAGTTAGCTAGAACTGAGTCGTGGAGGTGGGCTGGGAAGTGCCTGTACCCTGAACCCCTTCATGAAAGTTGCTTTACTCACACTTCAACAGCACGTTCATTAAAAACCACGAGGAAGGGGAGGAGGGACTGCTGAAGTTTACTGATCGTTTCTTTGCGAATATTTACATCATATGCTATATATATATATATATATATATATATATATATATATATATATATATATAATATATATATATATATATATATATATATATATATATATATATATATATATATATATATATATATATATATATATATATATATATATATATATATTATATATATATATGTGTGTGTGTGTGTGTGTGTGTGTATATTATATATATATATAATGGGGTCCACCTCTGGTGTAAATTATGGGACCCTTAGCCTCGGAGAAGTGGATAAAAAGGCTTCAAGGAAGAATATTTGGATTTCTTCCTGAAGCCGTTTGAATGTTCCA
>NC_069400.1:31076802-31086802 GCF_026875155.1 Cherax quadricarinatus
TTTGGAACTTAGAGGGAGTTATCGGGGCCTGTGTCTTATTTGGGGTTTAACCCCCTGCTATTTCTTTTTGAATAAAAAAGCATGAGATACACTTACTATTTTGACAACTTTTTGGGGGGTTCCCCCTTTTTTGGTATGTATTTTTGAAAACTTATCAGAGTCTGTGTTAAAGGTATTTGACCCGGGTAGTTTACTTACTATGTTGAGAACAGAGTGTAAGGAAATTTAAAGCTTTTTTTGCCCCCTTAGATTTTTCGTTGCATACCTCATTATCGTAGTGAGTCTATGTTAGCCCTATCTACGGCTTAGGGCTAAAACCCCAACTGTTTTAGTTGTTGCCGAGTTTTCTGGGGTTAGCTTATATTTTTTCAATTTTTGAGCAATAGGCTTGCCTTTTGCTCCTTTTTTAAGCCTCTGTACTCTGTTCCCCCCCTTTGGAATTCATTTAGTGTGCAATATCCTGTTGTTTGCTTTAAATTTTTTACAGCTGGTTCTGAATTTCATTTTATCTAATATCCGTAGTAAACCAGGGTTCATTTTTTTTAAAATCCTAACCCTTTAACTGGTGCAATATTTTTAAGAATGGTAGTAAAATTTTTTTTGAATTTTTTCCCCGGCATCGTTTACGCCGTGCAACTTTTTCTCGTCCATCACAATTGTGTACCTATTTCCCAGTGTTTTTTTACTGTAGTTTCTAGTTGACCTTTTTTTATTGCCCTGTGCGGGGCCACCCTATCCTAGGTTTTTCCCTGGGCGTAAAGATGAAATGATCACTAAGACCTGTGGTAGCCCCGCTGACTGACTAATGTTCTCAGCGGGGTTGCAAAAGTATGTGGTAAATTGGGGGCTGGAACTGTGTGATCCGGGTTGGTTTTTTTAAATTTAGTTGGGTGTAGCTATTTAACCTAGAATTTGCTTATACCTTTTGCATGCCCGTTATTTTTTGCGAAAACAGATTTTAAAGTCCCCCAGATTTGTTTCGAAATTGTTTTCAACTCCGGCAAGACCTGAAAAGTCTTCAAAGAACTGGCCCCTGGGTAGGTGGGGGGTAACTATTCCTACAAAAGGGGTTTTGGGCTTGGGAAGCAGCACTTCAAACCATGAACTCCAGTTTATTTTTAAATTTAAAATCAGGTCTTGGTTGAAGCAAGTCTTTTCTAATGTGGCACATACTCCACCACCCTTTTCTTTTCCCTATCTAAGCGTTTTATATGAAAACCCTTCTATTTTGACCCGCCCGTCGTCACCGTACATCCAACCAAATTTCAGAGATGGTTATCTGCCCCCTTTTTTTGTTGCTAAAACCCAAAATCTCTGCCAATTTAGGAAGAATTTTGCTTTAACATGAAAAAAGTAAGGGGTGTTTCATAAAACATCATAATCATAATATTGGAAAGGGGTCATTTGTTTTAAAAAATTAGGTAAATCAATGTCATCACTGCAAGGGAAAACTGGGGGCCAAAGTGCATTTATTACACACAAAATGAATTCTGGCACCGTTGTATAATTGACATACATCCATAAGCACCCCCCTTTAACTTTTACATAAGGTCCCTTTTTTCTGTTTTTCATGCGTACTTTAGACAGTGTATGCATTTTTTGGTATATTTGAGATAATAATGGCGTATTGTCTCACATTGACCTATGTTGCATTACATAGGGTTTAAAGGGTTTTTATATCCCTACTACTAGACCCTTTTATTCCGTCATTTTCTGTCTGTTTTGCCTCTGCCAATTTTTGAGTCCTGGTTTAATTTGGATATCACCACTTAAGAGCGCTAAAATAAGCCTGTGTGCATTGTTTTTGTTTGGGTAGCGGTTTTGCCATACCTTGCGGCGATAGTGAGGTTTACTTTTCTGGTAGGATGGCAAATGTTGGGGTTTTACTGTCCAGGGCGCGTTACTCCATTCACCCTTTTCCCAAACCCCCCGATGATTTCTTTTTTTCTGGGAAATTTAAAAAAGAAAATAAAAAAAATTATGGAGCCCTGTACCCCCCTAATGCCCGCCATTTTTACTCTTTGCTCTTTTACTCATATACAATAATATTTTTTCTCTTTTCCAGTCCCTAGAACTTTTGTATCTGCTTTAATTACCTGATTACTAGTAAAATTTCCTCTTCAAAAACCCCCTTCACTGCTCACTTTTCCCTTAACTTCACAAAACCTTACAGTTAACCTCTTTAAAAACCCTCTTCACTGCTCATTTTTTTTTTCCCTTTAAATTCCAACACCCTTCATTTAACCCTTTTTACACCCTCCCCACCCCCCTCACTTTCCCTTGGCCTTTTACCAATTAACTTCTAAAATCCTTTCCATTCTGGTAAGCCCGAAAGGTTTTTTTCAGTGGTTTTATCCCTTTCCCAAAACCCCCCCCAATTCCTTTTTTTCGGGGGGGTGTCGTGTTTTTGTCTCCGCCTGTTTTGCTGACCACCATTTTTAAAACACTGAGGGGAGTAACACCACCCTTTTCCCTTTAGTTTTAGATATATTTGGCTTTTTTTTGCTATGATTCTCTCACTGTACACTGGTCAGCTGAATAAGGTCAGCTACTAAAATATTAACCTTGACTAAATTTTAATATTCTTCTTTCCCCCGACGGCCTGAGGATAACCGTCCTATACCTTGGGGTTTTGTACTGTTGATTTGACATGTCTCCTGGGTTTTCCCCTCGTTAGCATGGTACAGGTGATTATGGGGGGACAGAATGATCTACTTTAAAAGATGAACGTCAGTAAAGATGAGAATTTTTACTTCGCTAGTTGTACGTCGGGAGTAGCGCGTTTGAATGCGGCAGCCATGTTTAAAGTCAAAATTTCCCTGTTTGGCACAGAAAAAAGTCCTCAGACCTGGTTTCCTTTGGGGATTTAGTTGCAGGGTTTTGCCCTTTTTCTTCCCTTAAACACTGGTGAGTTTAATGGAGGGCAGTTATTTCATTTAGGGAAAACGTCCGTGTCTGGTCACGTCTGGGGAGCGGTCGGTACTTTAATGCCGGTCCCTTTCGTCCCTATTAGTCCATTTCTTGTCGTCACCCCCTCGTTTTTTTTGTAACTATAGTTAACTTGCATGTTGTTGCAGCAGAAATTCAAATTTGGCCATCACTGGATTGGATAGGCCCAGGGGACGGCAAGATTTAAAGGGGCAGCCTTGTTGCTGCTTCTGCGGCTGCAGCGCGCCAAGCAACATATATTATTTTTTTATATATATAAAAATATATATATATATATATTATATATAATATATATATATATATATATAATAATATATATTATATATATATGTTCGGAGGGGGAGAAATCCATAACTTTAACATTTTTACAATTTTTTATGTTTGTGCTTCCTGTAAACATTTCTGTTATTAATAAATTTTCCCATAGGATTTAAAATATAGGGGGTGGTAGGGGAAAAAAAATTCACCCCAGCTCCCCGGGAGAAAACCTTTAGTAGTTTTTCCCCGAGGTACGTTTTTTTGTCTTCTCTGAGGATGAGGGGCCCCTCCCGTTATGAGGTGGTATTCCCTATTATATATTAAAATATAAATATATATATATATTATTATTAAATTTAAAAATATATATTATATATTTTAAAATTATATTATATATATGAATATATATATATGTTATATATATATATTATAATATATATTTATATATATATATATATTAAAAAAATATATTTTTCCTTCGGGCTCAGTTTGTACCTTCAACACGGTGTGGAGGAGTGATGTCGGGGAAGGCCTACGGGGTGATGGAGGCGCAGAGAACGAGTCTTGGGGGAGAACTTGCGAGGTGGCCGGGGATGGGGCGCTGCTCAAACTGGGGGGGGGCCCCTTCAAACCCCCCCAAGGAAAAAATTTAAAAGGAAAAAAGGGATTAAAAAATTTTGGGGGGTTTTTGAAAGGGGAAATTTGATAGAAAAATTGTTATTGGGGAGATATTGAGTGTAATCGTGTGTGTTAGTTTTTTTTAGTGTAATCAAAGTTTGGGGTCAAAGGACAAGTACTATGCTCAATAAAAACCCACATGAAGACAAAAATTTGGAGATTAATTGATCTATATACTTTGACCACCTTGGAATTCCCCTGTGGATTTTGACATGACAAGTGTTCATTACAACTTATTCACTAAGTATTATGTCTGTCGTTGCTGTTTTAGTTTTTAGGTAATTATTTTTTTATTATCAAAAGTTAACAAGGGGTTTTTTACTGGTTTTGAGAGTATGCTTAACGAAAAGATCTTTTAACATGTTTGTGCCGTGCGGCATGTGTTGAAATTTTCACAAGAAATTGTCCCTTAATAACTCACTTTTTTTTTCCCCTTTTTATTATTTATTATTTTTAAAACTCTTTAAAGTGGGTTGGGCATGAGACAGATTTACAGCAGACAATTTTATCATGATCATTGTAATGAGTGATTTGGGGGGAGTCCGATCACGTCTCTTTAAACGGGTAAATGGAAGATGATTGGGGAAAGGATTTCATCTTCAAAGAGAGCATAAAAATTAAATAATATAAAAGTCAAAGAAAAACCCTAAAAGTGCAAAGAAAAGGGGGAAAGCGTACAGGGGGAGAAAGAAGCAAAATGTTTTAAAGCCGATATAACCTGCACAATATAAAAAAAATTACTAAAACATAAAATGTAAATCTTTATAAATTTAAAAAAGAAATTTTTCGGGAAGTTGACATAAAAACACTTCCAGGTTTTGAAGAATATAGATCAAAAAAAAAGAGATGGCTTTTTTAGGCCAGAAAATTTTAAGTGATGTATAAAGGAGGTAACAATTCTTAAAAAAAATGTGGGGAAAATTTAAAAAAAAAATAAAGATACTCTATTTTATAACTTTGAGAAACTCAAAAAGAAAATAAACAGAGGTAACCTTTTTTCAGTTCATTAAAAAAATATATTAAAATAGGAATACCCTTTCTCGCAAAACACAAATAACCCCCACATAAAGAAAAATCTTTAAAGACGGGCGTTTCGGGCAGACTTAACCCTTAACTATTACCATAGAGGGGCGAGTAGGAGTCATTAATAACTGGGACCCTACCTTTGGCCTTTTCGTGTGACTATTAATGGTCTAGTCGGACCGAAACGTCGTCATGAAAAGGTATTGTGCCTTTTCATTCCTTTATCGCAGGCAGTATGTATAAAATTATACATAAATGCTCTTTCTTTCAGTCAAATGGAAACCCAAAAGAAGATGGAACCGAGATGCCCTTTTTTACAGGTACAAGAATATAAAGGAAACTACAGATAAATCACGGAACGGGTGGGGCTTGAACCCCTGGTAAGTGAGTCCTGAAACTCACAGGTCAGTGATTTGTTTGTAATCGTGGTATTACGATTTCTTGAGTCAGAAACCATAGACAACCTTTCTGACAGGTTCAGAGAGAGTATGGAGGAGGTGGAGAGGCGATACCAGTGTGTGATGGTGGCTGCTGTGCAGACAGTGGAGAAGGTGGCTCAGGGTCTGCGTGTACTTAATGTTTTCAAGCCCCTGGCCGCCAGGAAGTCGCTCTTCTCCGTCTTCTACGTCATGATCGACCATGTAAGAGAACACAACATTTACCTGTTTGTACTGATTGGAACCACTTGTCTGCTGTCAGGGAAAAATAATTGCTGAACAAGACGTATTGCTTGGTGGCAGGATCCTCATCTCTGCCATCATTGCCACCCTCATTTTGGTTTTAAAATCATACGCAATGTTCAATATTCAAATTATTCTCAGATCATTTTTACACACCACAGCATTTGAATTTTTTTTTTTTTACTTTTTAAACAAAATAATCATATAAAATGTAAAGTATCATATTTTTTCCCTGCTTTTCGCAGATCTTGAATCTGTTTGATCGCGATTTCGAGGAAGTAGAGAAGGAGTACGTTTTTCGCTCAATGAAAGTTGGAGGAGACGGCTTCTACTACTCTAAGATGGCTAAGTGGGCCGCAGACACCCGCAAAAAACTTGAGCACGAAGTAAATGTGAGTTATATACTACTGTTAAGGCGACAGACAGAATGAGTTTGAGATAATCAGTCCCTTAGCCAAGAGTCGATGTGATCAGTCCATCAATCTTTTCAAGATGTTCTTCATTTTACTTCATTATGCGAGCTTTCACTGTTTGTCCCCAGCTCCTGAAGAACCAGTCGTGGCTGCCATACTATCCTCGCCTGGACTCCATCTACGAGCGGTGGGGGAGGACGGTTGCGCTGCTGAAGGGAGTCGTGTCCAATATGTATGCTGCGTGGAACGCTTCACTTGAGCCCAACCCTTCCAGGCGGCTCATGGAACCTATCTTCAGGTGGCGGCCTGGACCCGTCCAGACACTACAAGACAACTTTGATATGTAAGTTTTCTTGTGAGAGGTGCAATGAATTTGTGGTAGATTTAGGTAATAATTTATTGTAATATTAATGGCAGTAGGCAACTGCAGGAGGTAATAAATACGGTTAACTGCAATAGTTAAAAGCAATAGTTTATTGAAAAGTAATAGAATTAGCTAATATTAGTAGATAATAGTTGTAGTACTTGAGTACATGATAGCAATAAATAATAGCAGTAGTTAACAGCAGTGTTTATTTCGTTTTGTGGCAAATAGGACCAGTAGCAAAGTTCTTATAACAAGATTTGTAATTGTAATCACGTTGGTAATTATTATCAAGGTCAGAGCGCACAATTTTTTAGGAAAAGAGGTACCAAAAGGTATCGTCGTACACATTTGTAGGCGTAAAAGAAGACAAAGAGAACAATCACTAGCTCGAAACAGACAGGTAAAAATATTGGGAGACAGCAGGTGGGTAAAAAGGTATAGAAATTAACACGTTCCTATTTGGTGGTATTATATTTCTCCGGAGAAAAGAAAAAAAATCCTGATGAGAGACTTGCTTATATGATGTCACATGACCGAAGCTTTCTGCTGGCCTACTCATTCGTCCCGTAAAAAAAATAAATCTATTATCGATGTTATATTTTACCCTTTTCGAACCTTCCAAGAACTGAAGGATCACATTCTAAAGTCCTAAGATAAAAGTACACGTGTAACTCGCTCATTTACTGATATGCAAAACTACAAGCTGGCATCTCTGTTCGCTTTAATGTGTTCAGATATTCAAATGTTGTTTGTTAGCACTGCACTGTTTAATAAGATCATTTAACACATGCTTAACTGCCACAACTTCGTCCTTACTGTATATCTATGACGCCAACCTAAGCAAATGTCGATTTTTTTCCCTATGACTCAGGTCTCAAAAAAACGACAGTGACACCACTACGTAAAGTTGTAAACAATGGTTTTGTAATATATTAAATTTCTGTGTTTTGATGTTGGTTCCGAATTTTTTATTCCCTCATAAAAAGTTTCACTTTATGAATAACCTTACATTACATGGCCTACACTGGCGATATTTATACACATATAACATTGAAAAGGACCCCTCATAGGAGGTACTTTGGTGTCGGTAAGATGATCTTCATTCAAAGAACCGGTCTTATCCTTCCCTTCCTTGGATCGAATCTGAACACCTCCCAACCCCCTAGGGTTGTATGACCCATACGGGCTGTCGTTTTTCCCCCTGATTAAAAATATGTACCATATTAATAGTGTTAATAAATGTTAAAAAAAATTTAAATTTAGTTAGCTATCATTAACATAATGTAACTAAAACGGCGCTAAAATAGAAAATTAAGTTAATAATTTTATTACCAAATTAACATTGCTGTTAGAAAGACAGTTCCGTGACTATGTGCTGACACAGGCAGCTCTTCAAGAACCTGGAGGAGGCAGCAGCGTGGAAGGCTATGGGCTTTGATGTTCCCGAGAGCCTCAACTCCATCTTCGTAGATAACAACGTCTACATGGCCATGAGGAAGCAGGTGATGCATACACATTTGCGTGAAAATTTAAATTATCAGGATGTTGGTTAATACAAATGAGTCATACTTAGATTTAAAAAAAAATACTCGTAATTACTGTTTTAATTGTATTTTTCTTGAGTTACTGCTATGTGGCATAGGTTATTCTAATGGTACGAAGTAGGATAGCAATGAAACTACCGAAGATTAAATGACACAACATCGTTGCTGGAACAAATTCACAAATAACTCATAAATTGAATGTGCAACTTGATGACGTTTTGGTCTGTCGTAGACCATTAACAAATCACTTTTGACTTAGTAATGATCCAGGACGGACTAAAAAGTCGTGTAGTGTTGTTTTCAATTTGTAAGTTAGTTGTGATTAAAACAAAATATTAGTGTGGGTAATATCGTAACTGAATATGGTAACGGTAATAGTGTGATGTGTTTCTAAGCTGCATAACACAGTGGACTTTGCCTTTCTGCTTTATCAGGTATCTGAATGTGCTGATGGCTTCAACACTTTCATGACGAGGATGTCTCGTGACGAGGCGCAAATGTTTGAGTTCCAAATACAGAAGACGGTTAAGGCCTTCTTTCCTGGACTTTCCATCGTTAGCTGGAAGGATCGGCAGCAGACGGGGGCCCTCCTGGTCAGGTGCAGCGCCATAGTACGTGCCGTGCAAGAGCAAGTGACTCAATATTTAAATGTCAATCAGAATCTCTCAAATATTCTCATGAAAACTAAGGAATTGGCCCTGTATGTCAATGACGGTGAAAAGGTCTATGAAAATGACGGTTTCCAGGAAGACCTAATTCAACAGCTCGACATCACGATTACCAAAGTGAGAAGTGAGTTTTTACAAATGGAAGAAATAATGGATTCCCTGTATAAGAAGCTCATAAACAGATCCATCGTTAAGTCTGAGGAAGCGTGGCTTGCATATGTGTTAAGAATTGACTATCTTTTCTTGGACTGCCAGAAAGAAATTCTTAGGAAGTCTTTGTTATCATTTGAGGGAATGCTGATGGGATCCAGAAGTTGCCCCACGGAACAACTCACTCCAGTCTTCAAACTTTCCATAAGCCTCACGAACTCCAAAATTGTTTGCAAGCCCTCAGTGAACCGTGTGTTGAAAGTTGTGACTTCCCTTCAAACTCAGTTTTCCGAGAGTCTGGGTAAAATACCATGTCTTCTAAGGCGATTTGCTCTTGAAAAGGCAAAAGCTCATGACCATTTGAAAACTCTCGAAGACGAACTGTGTAATAAACTACAAAAAAAGCTGTCAACCGAATTCCAGATGCAAGTGGATAATTTGAAAGAGAAACTAGAACAGTGGCAAGAATACCGCGATCTATGGGAAGTAAACAGAGAAGAATTTTTCGAACATTATCTCAAGAGTGCCAATTCTGTCTATGTATTTGAGACGGATATTATGACTTTTGAGAAGAAATTAAGAGAAATCGAAAATGTTGACGACCACTTGAAAGTGGGAACATTCTATATCAGTTCTGAAAAACTGAAGAAGCAACTTATTAAACTTTGTAAATCTTGGATATGTGAGTTTGAAAACAATCTTTACAAAAGAGCTTCAAATAAGTTAGATTTTTTTTATAATTATAGCAAGGAAACAAGAGTCTTGCTCAAAAGTAATCCACAAGACATCCCTTCTCTCATTTCTTCCGCTGAAGAATGCCTCTTAGCAAAAGAGCAATTGACAAATTGCAGAAATGAGTTCTGCCCTGTCAGGGAGGAATTTGAGGTATTGAAAAAGTATCATTATAAAATTCCGTCAAATGTAAATAAACGTTTGTCTCAACTTGAAAGTGAGTGGGACACTGTGGGAACAGCGTTGACGAACAAGATACTTGAGCTAAACATAGCTCTAGATACCTACAGGAAAGCATACACTGAACGATCAGAATTAGTCATTGAAGAAGTTGAAAGCCTCAAGATCCAATTCAAGCAAATGCTGCCAACAAGATTTGACAAAACTATTCCAGAGGCAAAGGAAAATATTAAAAATTTAAAAGATATGATGACAAACATTATCAACAAGCTGGTTGTTAATGAGACTCTGAAATTAATGTCATTGCCACAGATTGAGTTCCCAGAGCTCCCAGCCTTTCAGCATAATCTTGAATCCG
>NC_069400.1:31091802-31131802 GCF_026875155.1 Cherax quadricarinatus
AGCAAGAGACTGTGACTTTGGTCAAGAAAAAACCCAAGAGATTAAAGAAAACATTGATACATATTGGGCGGAATCTTTCCATGTTCTGACAATGCCAGATTTTGAGAATGCTGAATTAGAAGCTATTTTTGGCAAGCTGTATGACAAAACTCTTGGACATTTTGAGCAGGAGGTGAAATGCTTAAAGTCTGTGATAGCTGAAGGAATTATTTACCTTTATCGGCGAATGGGGGAAAAGAGTCAGGTCAAGTGTGGTGATCATCTACCTCTGATCCATCATCCTAGACAAATAGTCTCGGTATTAAAAGGCCTTCAACTGGCAGATGAAGAAACCCAGGATCGAGACAACTTCTTGAAACATTTTACTCACGAGTGTTATAGAGTATTCCATGATTTAGGAGTTGTACCTTCTTCCGACTTTGATAACCTAATGAAAGAAGTTCTATCAGAATATCTCTGCATAAGCCTTGACGTCATTTGTGATGATCCCAGTGTGTTTCTCCTCACTCGACTTGGTAACGACGACAACTTTTACGAAGACTCAGATCTGGAGAAGCTTAGGCCTATTCTGCACAAGGCTGGGCAAAGTCTCATTGGTAGAAATAAAATGTTTGCAATCCATGACAGCCTTATACACCACACTGTTCGACTTCTGAGAATTTTAGGGATACGAAGTGCTCGGGAGGAGAATTCTGGGAGGGGCGCAAACTCTCTGCCAGCACTAGAGAATATAGGAGGTCACCTCGTTCTGGTGGGGCCCCAGGGTTGCGGCAAGAAAACCTGTGCGCGCCTCGCGTCCTCAGTGGCTGGCTACAAGATCTACGATGTTATTGGAACCGAAATTGAAGCAAAAATAAAATCCAAAAATATATTAACAGATTTAAAGCTGAGAATACCTGTTCTTGCTATCATTGACTGGAATATTGTAGAGAATGTGCGGAATCTGAAATTTTTGAACGATTTGCTTGTAGAGCAGCAATATACAGAGAAGGCAAGCGAGTGGCAAGCTTACCTTAAAGTTTGCATATGTGTTCCTTCCCTGGAAGAAGCCCATGAGATTCTGAAATACTTACCAGCAGTATCCGTTTTCTTCAGCGTTGACACTTTCCACGAATGGTGTATGGCAGACCTTCACAGCATTGGCAAGCAAATTATTTTAGAAAATCTGGGAGAAAACCTCACGGAGATGAAGGTACAATCTGTAGCAGAAATAATGGCCATTATACACTGCGACACTGGTTCAAATCCTTCTGCAAGATTCTTAGAATTTTTGACAATGTTCCTGCAAGTGCATGACAAATTGTTCAGTGATATTATTAAGGATAAGGAAAGACTTAAGACAAGCATTGTAAAGTTTGAAGACACTCAGAAGCGAGTGTTAGAGCTGTCCAACCAGCTGGAGGAGCAGCGAGCTCAAGTTACCTACATACAGCAATCATGCGGAGGTGTTGTTCTCAAGATGAGGAACATCAAGTCTGAGCAGGGGAGGCTGGAGAAGGACCTGGCCAAGAATGCTGTGCTCTTGAAGAGACAGAAGGACGAGTCAACTAGAATAGGAGAACTTATAAGCCGTGACCTCACTGCTCCTAAGCTGGAAATGAAAGCCATTCATCGCAAGTTAGATCGTATAACAAAAGCAGAATTTGAAATTTTGAAAAGTCTTGGGAGGCCACCAAAATGTGTCGAATTAGTATTCGATGCTGTATTAATGACACTTGGATTAGACCCATCGTGGAACGAAGCCAAAAAGCAAATGGCGAATGGATTAAATTTTATTTCCTCCATTAGAAAAATTTCTGTTGAGGACACAAGCGAAAAAAATTTACTGAAAATCCAGTCGTACCTGAAAATGGAAGAATTAAATATTGACAAAGTTACAGAAGAATCTTTTACATGTGCAACTTTCCTGAACTGGCTACACTCATTTGAAAAGTACGTCAGGGTGTACAAGGACTACCATCCTCTGAAAGTTCAGGCAGACATCATTGGCAGGGACATTGAAGCAACGGAAGAAGCTATTAAGCAATACGAACAAGATCTGGCTGGGTTCGGAATGGAGCATCAAATCCTTATGGCACAGCTGAAGGAAAAGGAACAGCAACTGGAGGCTGCTGAAGAGGAGATGAAGGTTTTGGAGGGAAGAATACAACTCGCCCAGAAGGTTATGGCACAACTGGGAGAAAACAAGATACACTGGGAGGAATCTCTGTCTCACTGTAGCGTAAAGCTCCGCAATATATTTGGTGATGCAGTATTAGCTGCAGGTTTTGTGACATATATTGGAGAATTTACTTACAATGAACGACAGAGGGTCATTAAAGACTGGCAAAATAAGATGGATGAAATGTGCATTTTTTACACCAAAGAAAGAAATGTTTTGGATATTTTGGCTCCGTTGGAGTCTCGGGTAAAGTGGCACGAGGAATGCCTACCTATAGATATATTTTCCCTGGAGAATGCTGCTGTCATCTGTAACTCCAGGCTCCCTCAGCTCATCCTGGATCCCCACTGCGTACTAGAAAGTGGATCCGCAAATGGAAGGATTCAGTGGAAGTTGATCTTAATAAAAATGATTATATCGTCGAACTTGAGGATATTATGAAGAAAGGGATAACGTGTGTCTTAATACAAGAAGAGCTCTCGCTGCCTATTCACATTCTTCAAATTCTTAAAATGGAGCTAGCGAGATCCGATGATCAAATAAATAAAAATATCATTCAAGTCGGCGAGAAAAAGATAAATGTTCACGATAATTTTAAGCTTGTAATATTATTAAAAGAGCGAGAAACTCGTATCAGTAATAATATCAAAACTTTGGTTAATGTAGTGAACATGGAGAGTCAGCAGGAAGGTCTGGAGATTCTCCTGACGGATAGAGTGGCCTCTCACTGTCAGCCCGACCTGGCAGAGGCTTTGAAGAAGAGTGAGTGGGACTTGCTCGACCGACAGAAGCAACTCTCAGAGCAGGAAGAGACAATCAGGAATCTTATGTCCCGTTTCGATGACGATGTTTTGGAGGAGAGTGCCTTGATGGAAATGCTTCAGGCTGCGTGTGCAAAAGCAGCCGAGGCGAAAAAGAAATGTCTTGACCTCCGTAAAACGCTTGATTTAGCCAGGGATGGAAATAACACTTATAGGAAAATAGCAGAACTGATGACGCGACTATACTTAATTGTGGAACGCTTTCCCCGCCTGCAGCCATCCCTCACGATAGGAATAGAACGTTTCAGCAGCCTCATCATCAACGATATGCAACCTCAGAGCTTCTCTTTCTCATGGGGAAGGATGCTGGAGAGTAACACAGTCATTAAAATGCTCCAGTCTTTATACAGGTCAGTGACTTCTGCCATAGTAATGTAACAATGCATCAGCACCATCTTAAGAAGGCAACGTCCTACTAAATGGCTGATTTCATGGGAAAAATTCACAAAAGCAACCTATTTTATCCAGATTTTGTTATTTTTTAAGAAATATTTTTTAGTATCCTGAATTATTGTTACGTTATCTTACTAATATTTTCTTATTGCTTTCAGGCACCTACAGGAGCAGGTGAGCCGGATATCCCTGGTGACAGTGGGACTCATACTGGCGATGTGGTATGAATGTCACCTCGGAATGTTGACGCCACAGTTTTGCTCTCTCCTGTACACACCGCTGATACTCCAGGCAGGTCCTCCGTACACTCCTGTAGACTTGCGATCTCGCCTCAACCCTGGGTGCCACAACTCTCCCACACAGTTTTCAGAGCCCAAACTATCAACAACATCGCGTCCTAAGTGGCTCACTGAGCGGCAGTGGGTTCATGTGCTGACTCTGTCATCTACAGAGCCGTTTTGTGACCTGCCCGACCATATGATAACCTACGAAAATTTGTGGCGTGTGTGGTACATCACTGAACAGCCCGAGACAATAACGCTTCCCAAGAAAATGGAAAGGAAAATACGTGGCTTCGCTAAGCTTATTCTCATCAAGTGCTTGAGGTCAGACCGTCTGGATGAAGCAGCCATGTTATACGTTCAGCGAGTTCTAAAACAAGAGGCAAGTGAGGCCACAGCTAAGGCTCTCCTTTCTGTTGCAAGCAAAGGTATCGCCTCTGAACCTATTATTGTGTACAGCTCAGAGCCACTGGACGTGGAGTACATCCTGCAACAAGTGCAGCCACTCTGTCATCCTGTTTTGACATCTGATCCAGAGTCACTGGACGTCTTGACTCTTGGCCAAGGCAGGGAGGAGACTCTCAGCTTGCGGCTCAAGCGTTGTGTTCAGAAAGGTTACTGGTTTCTCCTCAAAAAGAACACAGAGGCTGCCTCGTGTATTAACTGTCTGAACGAACTTCTTAAGGATGACTTGATAAAAACAGCAAATAAACGATTTCAGGTATGGATGTACTTTAACAATGATGATGAACTGCCAGTTAGTCTAATGACTTCCTGTCATAAAGTCTTTTTATGTTTACCATCAACAATCAAAGAGTCTCTTCGGCATTTGTATGAACTCGTCGGAGAGAGTCGCCTGTCAGCTTATAACAATGAGTGGAGCAAGTGGTGCCTTCTTAGTCTTGCTCTTTTCCACATTGCCTTCGTGACACGCCAGACACTGGAGAACAACAGCACTCCTGTTGCTCAGACACTGGGAGACACTCAGTGGGAGGAGGCAGAGAATTTACTGCGAACTCTGATGAGCGGTAGTTCTGCTCCAAACAGCAGCATCCTTTCATCTCTCACATCTGGCATCTCTGATATATATGTCTCGGGAGCACTGACTGAGGAAAGTCACAGTGTTCTCTCCCTACTCTTGCATGTCTACCTAGCTTCTGAAGCTATAGAAAATGTTCCAGGAAGAGTCTCGTCTCTTACTCACTTCGCAGTGCCGAAGGCCACCTCTCTGGAGGATCACTTTGCACAGATGGAGTTCATCTACCTGGCTCAAAATGTCTCTCTGACCGGTGTGGCACCAATGGTTATCCTAAAGAACCAAAGGGATGAAGCCAGGGATATCAGCATTGCTCTGCAAACTATCAATGAAAATCCAAGATTCGCCCAGTACATTCAAGAAATTGATTGGTCAAAACGTTTCAGTACGAAAAAATATAAGAAAATTAAAAATATAAAAGTTCATAGACCTTTTCAGTCAGTTCTAAAGCAAGAGCTAGACGAGTTTATAAAAACGTCGGAAAATGTAGCTACAAAGCTTAAAGTTTGCACTGACCTAAATACTTTATTAGACGTATTGGAGGCCAGTGTGCCAGACCTAGACATTACACATGAAGATGATAAGCTACAAAAGATTGTAGTTAAATTAGAAAGACTGAAAGCAAGAGGTAACTTCCTATATAATATGATTAGCAGAGCTGAACCACCACGGACCATACGACTAGGTCTGCTGAGGGAACCTGCAGCAATGTGGGCGGCGGCAGCCCGCAGCTGCTGGGGTGAGCTGCAGGCGGCAGGGTTAGAGGTAGTGGTGGCCACCAAAGCGCTGTGTACAAGCCTGGCTGCTAAAGGAGGTGAAGCTGAAGGAAAAGCTGTGAGTGAGGAGGACGAGAGCACGACGCTGGTACTGGAGAAGCTGGTGTTACTTGGGGCCCTGTGGGACCCAGCCTCCGAGGAAGTCATGACAGAGGAGCTGGGATCCAGTATCCCAACTTCCAGCACTATCGACCTCAGTGTCATGCAGTACACCCCGAGGGTCAAGAAGATGATCAAGAAATCGGGCAGAGGTGAGAACTGTCATGCTCAAACATTGCTAAACATGTAAATAAGTCACTGGCACTGCGAGTTTTGTCATTCCATTCATTGAACTGACGGAGCTCGGAGTGAAACGACTCCCTAATAAATATTCTAGTGTTGTGTTTTGTTTATTAACTTGTAGGGCCTTGACAGGATGGAAAGAAATGATATAAAATACTGACACGATGAACAAAGAGACAAATGCGGTATAATGAGATCCTTTGTTGACAACGTTCCGCCCACACAGTGGACTTTATCAAGTCAAAGATAAAGCTGACTTCTTGAGTAGATTAATGGCAAGATTAACAATTATATGGCTGTTCACCCTGTCAATATTCAACCAAGAAATCAATTTCTACATACCTCACCTGGCTCTTCATGTCACTACGTTCACCATGTATGTGCACATCCTCTCTCCCCATGTTGATCTGTGTGTGACTTGTTAAAGCCTACTATGTGGGCGGAACGTTGTCAATAAATAATCATATATTGTATTTGCACCCTCACATCTTGACAAGATGAGAAGGTGCAAAACGAGGATGTCAAACCATCCTTAGATTTTAACACATGTATTCAGATGTATCTCGGACGATCTGCTCCCAAAATCACTAATATTTCCGCTTTTCCTTTCAGTTCACCGGACGCCTGTACACGTCAATGTTGACGCCATGGCTCCACCTCTCTTCTGGGTCCACCTGCCTCTCTCAGCTTCCATCACCAGCCACACCTGCCTCCTCAGCGGGGTCCGTCTGCTCACAAACTGACGTACGCTGGGAAAAGGAATTCCAGTTGGCACCTCCTACGTAACTGAAGTTCAGTGGCAGAACGATGGGCTGACTAACCAAAATCACCAGCTTGCTGTGTTGTATTTCGTGGTCAAGTGCGCATCAGTCCCTAGAAACATGTCGATATTCCTCCTCCTCCTCTCCCGCTGCTCACGACAGAGATATATTTTCAAATAAATTACTTTAAATTGATGCACTACATAACGAAAATAAAAGTAAACAGTACCTAGTATGTAGAACACCATTTACAGAGTGCATAATACCTGTTACAGAGTGCATAACACTTGTTTCAGGGTGCATAACACCTGTTTCAGAGTGCATAACACCTGTTACGGAGTGTGAAGAAGGTGTGTAGAACACAGTTCGCAATGTATCGGTAGGAGAGCTGAAGAAACACCGTATAGTAATAATATAATGAGAGGTCATTAGGGTTGTTCTTTCCGTCTTATCGCACGGGAAGTCATAGTTTATAAAACAGGGATGTTAGTAAACTATCAGCTCTTCGGCGTCGTGGTTTATCATGGACAGAAGCTGCCGATATGATGGAGGGATGACCAACACTGGTTTGTTTATCTCATCTGACATTTCTAGTGGTTTTCCTAATGTGGTATTGCAATATCTATTATGCACTGCAGTTTGTGCATTATTATATCGTCTTGCATAATTGAGTCTTGATGATGGTAATGAATTTATCACCGAAACGCTGATATAACTCCAAAAAAAAGCTTTATGAAGATCTCAGTCTTTTCTCACCTGCCAAAAATTATGAACTCTCAGTATAAACTTAGTATATGTTATTTGACCCGGTACGGGTGGAAACATTAGTCTGTTTCTTTAAGGCGCCTACTGTCCATGTTCAACTATCAGTAAAATAGGTACTTGGGTATTAGCCGACTGGTATGAGTTGCATCCTGGGGTAAAATTGATCTAATTTGCATCAAATGCTCTGCATAATAAAGGGCTTTCTGTATAGTAGTATATCAGTGATGTCAACTAGGCCTGTATACCTTGTGCATGTACTTGTAGAAGTAAAGATTATTATTATTATTATTATTATTATTATATATATATGTATATATATATATTATATAATATATATATATATATATATATATATATATATATATATATATATATATAAATATATATATATATATATATATATATATATATATATATATATATATATATATATATATATATATATATATATATATATATATATATGTGTGTGTGTGTGTGTGTGTGTGTGTGTGTGTGTGTGTGTGTGTGTGTGTGTGTGTGTGTGTGCAAAACAACCACTGTGAAAGAACAGAGAAATTCCAAGCGCTTTCGTGACTACTCACATTATCAAGGAACTATGAAAGTAAAGCATCCTTGATAATGTGAGTAGTCACGAAAGCGCTTGGAATTTCTCTATTCTTTCACAGTGGTTGTTTTGCATATTCTGAAATCACCTGTTTACTGTGATCTTATTGCATGTATATATGTATATATATATATATATATATATATATATATATATATATATATATATATATATATATATATATATATATATATATATATTTGTGATCACAAACGAGTGGTATTTAATCAATAACAACACTGCGACCAGTCAAGGACTCGAACCCATGTCGTTTTGGCCTTCCTCATTGTATGCGAAAATCACATGACGCTCTAACCCACAGGACCACCAAATCCTACAAGAATCAAGCACCCAGCAGAGCTAGGTGTTTTACCTTGATCCGAGGACACAAGGTGGTATGGGTGCCTCTGAGCTAATTTCATTCTACTCCCCGTTTGGTATACTAGCCTCCAGGAGCAGTATATATATTATTGTGACTAAGAACGAGTGGTATTTAATCAATAACAACTAGTATTACAATTTCCTCAATAAAAATGGCAAATTGTTGCTTACACAACCCAAATCTAATTCAAACCCACTAAGAAATACCAGGTTTAAACCTAAGCTGAAGATCGGGGGAAGCTAAATTGAAAGTAAGCTGAAGTGAAGCTGAAAGGTTAAAGCTAATCGGGTGAAGTACTCGTAAATTATCCCATGACAAAAGCATTTAAATTCTTCTAAATTTCTTCCTTAAATGCAAAAATGGTGACCAACACAAGCCAAAATAAATTCACTAAATTACATTGCAATTTGTTTTAAATTGGTCGTAAGGTTACAACGTTATTGGCACATAAAAATTACGTTATTGTGTTATCCTAGAATAAATCTACATAAATAAAGCATTCACTTATTTGTAATCAGAAGAGACATTCTCCCATTTCTGGGAAGCGAATTTCTTTACAAGAGAAAACTATGAAGGAAACACATCAGCAATAGGAAAATTCAAGCTGACCAGACAATATGTTCTCCAGTTATTGCAGTGAATTCACTAATCTCAACTTTATCAGGTATATTACTCCAGAAATTTGCACCTACATAGTTACAAAAAAAAAAAAAGAACTTTATCATTTTACAAGCTTTATCATCCAGAAGGATTTTTTTTTTTTTAATCGGGGATATGTACAAATCTGACGTTAGTCATATAGGATACATCCAGATTTTTGGATCAAGAGCCTCTCACCAGTGTCAAGGTATACTCTAGTTATTTAATGCAAAAAATTTATATATCGTTTCGAATTTAACACAGGCGATGTGAAACCTACACAATCTAGTAACAATAGTAACCTGTTTCTTTGCAGTATTCACCAGTGTCGAAATTTCGAAGCCGATCTGGAAAGGTTTTCTACAGTTCACATGGAAACCATAACTGGAAATGGTCATTATAAAACAGAGCAGGGAACACCTGTACATGTACTGTACATGACATGTACAGGTACATGTTCTGTACATGTCAAATGTTCTACAAACATTTCTTTAATTAGAGTTAACCAGGGTGGAAAATTTGAAGGCATTCTGACAAGGCATTCTGTGAACTCAATAGTCGAACCTGTAGGCTCAACTATTGAATATTGTGTAAGGCTCAAAAAAGTTTGAATCTCGAAGTCTGTTGCTACCTACGGTCCGATGACAGTAAGAGCCTGATCGATCTGGCACTTCTTTGCAAAACAGATTCAAACATTTATAGGAGAACGCTAAATTTGTAGCCGCCATGCTGCACTTGAGGGAACGGGACATAATCAGATTCGATTCCAGGAAGGGAAGGTCAGTTCCAGTTCCACTGGTGTTAAAGATTTGAGCTTCATCCGTAGGAACACTGTAGATCCATTGGATTATACATCACTGAGAGAGATCATGACTATATGAGCATAATGAATTAGTGAGAGGGCGGATAATGGATTAGTGAGAGAGAATATTGGTGAATAATGAATCAGTGAGAGAGAACATAACTGGATAATGAATCAGGGCAGATGGACAACGTTTCACTCCGCGTAGAACTTAATCATTAATTGATAAAGCACTATAAAGTCAAACATGACATGATAAAGCTCTACAAAGACGAAAAGTGACTGGATATAGTTCTACATAAGACGAAACAAAATATATAATATAGGTCTACATGAAGACAAACATGGTAAAGCTCTACACAGAGCCCAACCGAGAGTGAAAATACCATGATTCAGTACAGACTCCCCTCAGGGAAGGTTCCTTGATGTTGGTGAGGGGCTCTTGATTTAGGGAATTGGATCTGTGCTCCAGTTCCCCGAATTAAGCCTGAATGCCTTCCACATCCCCCCCCCAGGCGCTGTATAATCCTACGGGTTTAGCGCTTCCCCTTGATTATAATAATAATAATAATCAGTACAGACTGGAGTCATTTTAGCAAGAAGTTAGGCAATACACAAATAACCCGGACATAAAAGAGAGGAGCTTACGACGACGTTTCGGTCCGACTTGGACCATTGACAAAGTCACACTAACCAGAAGTGGAGCAGGACGGCTATATATAGGCAGGAAGAGGTGATGGTGGTAGTAGTAGTAGTAGTAGTAGTAGTACAAGAATGGTATATAATACCGACAAGATGAAATTAAGACGTAATCACTAAGATGTAGTGACAAATCTTTTAACATCTGATGATTCCCATATTGGCCTAGCAGTAAGCTAGTTGACCTGTGGTGGAAGGCATCCTGGGCATGGTGAGAAGAATGGGAAAGTATCCTAACACCGGCTGCCACTGTTCACTTGACCCTAAATAAAAGGTTCTAGGAAGGACCGTATCGCACCTACGATGCCGGGAAAAGGCTCCTAATTCAAGGAAAGAGCTACCATTCTCTTCCTTGGATCAAACCTGACTACCTAAATACGATAAGGCATCTAAATTACTGGGAACGGTTCAAGGTCCTTGATCTGTATTTCCTGGAACACAGGCGAGAGAGATACATATACACTTGGAAGGTCCTGGAGGGATTGGTACCAAACTTGCACACAAAAATCACTGCCTGTGAAAGCAAAAGACTCGGCAGGAGATGCAACATTTCGCCGATGAAAAGCAGGGGCGCCACGAGTATATTGAGAGAGAACACGATAAGTGTCCGGGGCCCAAGACTGTTCAACTGCCTCCCAGCATACATAAGGGGGGATTACCAATAGACCCCTGGCTGTCTTCAAGAAGGCACTGGACAGGCACCTAAAGTCAGTACCTGACCAACCGGGCTGTGGTTCGTACGTCAGTTTGCGTGCGGCCGGCGGTAATAGCCTGGTTGATCAGGCACTGATCCACCATGAGGCCTGGTCTCAGACCGACCCGTGAGGGCACTGACCTCCGGAACCCTCTCCAGGTAAACTCCAGGCAAACCTCACATTCCCCAGGTGCTGAATCACGCCAAAGAATTTAGCTATTACTAATATCTGTACTAATATTGCTGCTACTACTACTAATTATAATAATAATAATGATGATAATAATCATTTTTCCTATTTAGATAAGTGTTTCAACCTACTGTTTATGTTTATTGATGACATGAGGAAAGAGTTATCAATTTTTGAACAAAAAGTAATCTCAATAAATCGTCACTTGTTACAAAACTGCACAAGTCAGGGAGGAGTGTCTCAGTAATGGCCTTCCCATACTGGAGGAGAAGTGGATCTCCTCCGTCGTGTGGGATACGGAGTTTATACTTGGGTTTGGGAAGTTCGAAGTGTGCTATCACTTGATGACCCTCGAGGATAGGGTGACACAACGTACGTGTCACCCTGTCCTCTACGCCATCGATCCTACATACAACATGAGCCTAGCGAACTAGGCTTGTTTCATGTTGCGAGGACACTGGTGGTAATGGATGCTCAAGGATTAATTTCAGCATCCTCTTGTTTGAATACTCGCCTCAATAAGCAGTCTATATAGCAATGAAACCACGAAACAAGTGGTATTGAAACATTTACCAAACTGCGGCAGGCCAGCTAGGCTCATGGATAGGGCGACACGTACGTTGTGTTGTCTCTTGAGGCGGGACAATGTGTCGTGGGGTCGAATCCAGGCCTGCCACAGTTTGGTAAATGTTTCTATATAAATATGCATACCCCCTTGCTATAACTTCATCCCAATAGGGTCGAAGACCCTTAGAGCATGGGACAAGTGTGCTCTAAAGTTCATCAAAGAACCGGGTGAAAAACTCATTATAGAAACCAAGGACCGCAGGGCGGCCAGCTTCCTCTTTCAGAGACTCAGTGTTGCGATCCATAGAGGAAATGCTTGCAGCCTTCTCGGCACGCGGCTCACTGCCGGGTAGCTGGAGATGTAGCTCAGAGTTACCTATGTTGTTTTACTTTCTAGTGTATTTTTGTCAATGTATTTTGTCAATGAATTTTGTTTTTAAATAAAGCATATATGGAATATAGGGGTGGTAAGAGAAAATTTTCAAACAGCTTCAGAGAGAACCTTAAGTTTTACCTGAAGCAAATTATTTATTCTTTTCTCTGAGGATGAGGGTCTCCAGGACAGTTCTAGAGGTGATACCTCCCTATATTATATATATATATATATATATATATATATATATATATATATATATATATATATATATATATATATATATATATATATATATATATATACATATATATATATATATATATATATATATATATATATATATATATATATATATATATATATATATATATATATATATATATATATAAACATCGGCTGTTTCCCACCAAGGTAGGGTTGCCTGAAAAAGAAAAACTTTCATCATCATTTGCTCTATCACTGTCTTGTCAAAGGCACGCTTACACTACAGTTATAAAACTGCAACATTAACACCCCTCCTTCAGAGTGCAGACACTGTACTTTCCATCTCTAGGAGTCAAGTCCAGCCTGCCGGTTTCCCTGAATCCCTTCATAAATGTTACCTTGCTTACACTCCAACAGCACGTCAAGTCCTAAAAACCATTTGTCTCCATTTGCTCCTGTCTAACACGCTCACACAAGCTTGCTGGAAGTCCAAGCCCCTCGTAGAGTAGAGCTTGATCATACAGAATGTGAAAAAGACTTGGGAGTCATGGTAAGTAGAAATCTAAAGCCAAGACAGCAGTGCCTTAGTGTGCGAAACAAGGCTAACAGATTGCTTAGATTTATCTTAAGAAGTATAAGTAACGGAAGTCCAAAAGTTATTTTACAGCTCTATACAGCACTAGTGAGGCCTCATTTAGATTATGCTGCTCAGTTTTGGTTCCCTTACTACAGGATGGATATAGACTCAACAGAGAACACAGAGAAGAATGACTAAAATGATTTATGTGTAAGGAATCTCCCGTATGAAGATAGACTTAAAGCCTTAAATCTCCACTCTCTGGAGAGACGTAGAATGAGGGGAGATATCATTGAAGTGTATAAGTGGATGACGGGCATAAACAAAGGTGATATTAATAAAGTACTGAGGGTGTCAAACCAGGTAAGAACCAGAAATAATGGATTTAAGCTCCATAAATTTAGATTTAGAAAGGGCATAGGTAAGTACTGGTTTTCTAACAGAGTTGTAGATGCGTGGAACAGTCTTCCCAGTGGGGTGATAGAGGCTAGGACCTTGGGTAGCTTTAAGAAGAGATTGGACAAATATATGAGTGGGACGGGCTGGGTTTGATTGGTGTCATTGGGTACGGGAGTTATTTCTTGGGTAGCTTTAGGCAGAGGTCGTTTTGATAAGGGCCTGCCTTGCATGGGCCAGTAGGCCTTCTACAGCGTTCCTCCATTCTTATGTTATGTACATGAAACCTCCTTTACCCCCTCCCTCCAACCTTTTCTAGGCAGACCCCTACCCCACCTTCCCTCCTCTACAGATTTATACTCTCGAAGTCATTCTACTTGATTCCATCCTCTCAACATGTCCAAACCATCTCAACAACCCCTCTTCAGCCCTCTGGATAATAGTTTTGGTAGTTCCCCCCTCCCCCTATTCTCCAAACTACGGATTCTCTGCATTATATTCACACCACATATTGCTGTCAGACATGACATCTCTACTGCCTCCAGCCTTCTCCTTGTTGCAACATTCACAAACCGTGCCTCACACCCATACAAGAGCGTTAGTATAACTATACTCTCATACATTCCCCTCTTTGCTTTCATGGATAAAGTTCTTTGTCTACACAGACTCCTAAGTACACCGCTCACCCTTTTCCCCTCATCAGTTCTATGATTCACCTCATTATTCATAGACCCATCTGCTGACACGTCCACTCCCAAATATCTGAACATATTCACCTCCTCCATACTCTCTCCCTCCAATCTGATATCCAGTCTTCTGTTACCTAAATTTTTTGCTATCCTCATCACCTTACTCTTTCCTATATTCATTTTTAATTTTCTTCTTTTACATTCCCTGCCAAGCTCATCAACCAACCTCTGCAACTTCTCTTCAGAATCTCCCAAAAGCACAGCGTCATCAGCAAAAAGCAACTGTGACAACTTCCTCTTTGTGTTAGATTCTTTATCTTTTAACCCCACACCTCTTGCTAACACCCGAGCATTCACTTCTCTTACTACTCCATATATAAATATATTGAACAGCCATGGTGACATCACACATCCTTGTCTAAGGCCAGGGAAAACAAATCTAGTGTCTCAACTCACGAAATCGTAATTACTCGATTGCTAACAAACCATACCACGGGCGGGGATTGAACTCGCGGTTAGAGAGTCGTAAAACTCCAAACCGACGCGTTAGCCACTGGGCCATTTGCCTACATAAGATTCATCCAACTAGGTATTTTTATATATGAGATAGCAAGCTATAAGGAAAAAAAAATATTAATTTCACAGAGAATCACCACCAAGAAATAAAATCATTAAATTATCTACAGTTTTCCGTAATTTTAGGGAATTCCCATTGTTATTACGCTAAGATATTACAGCTTGACCAGCTTTTTCTACTTAGCACTAATTAGTTTAAGGTTACCTGACAGCCTTCAAAGGTTCTTAACTGGGTAAAATAAAAGCAGGAATCTGTTGACTGTAGACAACACAGCATGTCCAAAGTCGGCATTCATTAGCTTCCTGGTATTTACGATCACCTTGCCGTCTTCCTGGATCACTCACTCACCATCATTGTCTCTACTGATACTATATGAGTCCAGGTATGTTGGACACGTCACAATGATAGAGAACACCTCTCAGATGTTGATCCTATAACTTGCTCTTTCCAACTGCTCTCCTGGGACCACTCTTAGCATTTAGAGAAAAATGTCATTTTTTTTTTTTAATTTATGTTGCAGAAGCCAGTTGTTTTTATAATTTGTGTTGCAGAAATCACTTTTTTTAATGTGCGTTGCAGAAGCCACTCTTTTTTTAATTTGTGTTGCAGAAGTAAATATACATATTAGAATTATTGTAATTTAATAGCTAATTGAAGTCCTTATTATTTATTAATATAGTTCATTAAATATTTATCTTTTAGTCGTGAGACAACAAGTAATTTATTTTTATTAGTGAAATGTGCTTTTTTTGTACATTTATAGTTTTCCTTATTAGCCTTGCAATAGCAAAGATGAGCTGGTGCTACTGATTTTATCAGCCAATAAGGATATACTTTATGCCGTCATTTCCGGACAATGAAGTCTTTGGGACGCCAATGCCATATTGTTGTGATGAACTGGGTGATGCAATGGGATGAGATTATAATGTACCCTTTCAAAAGAGACACGAATGAAGTCTAATGCTATCTTTTATTGACAACGTATCGCCCACACTAGGTTTTAACAAGTCAGAAACAGATTTGTTTGGAACTCGATAACACTCAGTGTGCGGGTGAAATGTTGTCAATAAACGACCACACTACACAGAATTTGTGTCTTGTTTCCATTCAGTCGGTATTATATTCCATTTGTCTTCGTCCTATGCTGAATACTGATTTGTCACCCCCATCCTCCCAGTATTTACCTATAATTCTAAGCCCTAATAAAAGATCACCTTAAACGGGATGCCTGCCCTTATGTGGGAGATGCCTGCCTCTGTGAGGAGGATACCTGCCTCTGTGAATGGAATAACTGCCTCTGTGAGGGGGGCTACCTGCCCCAGTGAGTGGGATACCTGCCTCTGCGAGAGGGGGGGAGGATACGTGCCCCAGTGAGGAGAGAATGCCTGCCTTTGTGAGTGGGATACCTGCTCATATGAAGAGGATACCTGTCCCTGTAAAGGGATAAATGACCCAGTGATGGGATATCTGACCTTGTGAGGGAATATCTGCCCTGTGAGGGGGAGTTACGTGTCCTTGTGAGGGGAGTTACGTGTCCCTGTGAGGGTAGGGCACCTACCTTTGCGAGGAAGGATACTTGCCCCTGTAAGGAAATACCAGCCACTGTGTAGGGAATACTTACCTCTGTGATAGGGATACCTACCCATGTGTGGGGGATTCCTGTCCCTGTAAGGCTGATATCTGCCCATGTAAAAGGGATACCTGCTCTTGTGAGGGGGGTTACCTGTTGCTTAACCCCCCCCCCCTCCCTGCTGCCCCAGTTCACCTAGTAGTAAATAACCAGGTTGAGAGAAATATAACTGAATCGAGATTCATAAAAAAGTAGTATTGATTTCAATATGTATATTAGTTTAGGATTGTACAAATTATATTTTTTTATAATAAATAAAATTTGGGAAGAATTTAAGCCATACGTGACAGGTCTTGGACGTGAGGTGATATCTCAGTCTTAAAAGCCTTCTGCAGTTCTTGGTAATGTGAGAAATCACAAAAGTGCTTGGCAGTTCACTATTTTTCACAGTGGTATTTTACATATTGAGATATCACCTGTTTATTGTGATCTTATATATATTTTGCATCTTGTATCGCTTGTTTGCTATTTCTTGCATATATATATATATATATATATATATATATATATTATATATATATATATATATATATATATATATGCAAGGAATTCGCAAGAGCAGGCGAAATATACACAAACACTGATCTGTGGCTTAAGGAGACTCGAACCTGCAAACCTTGGAACAAGGTACGCAGTGCTTTACCAATCTACCCACACTGGACAATACCTTGGAGTCCAGCTTGCGCTAGACTTTGATCCAAGGCAGCCAGCTTTCAGGGAGAAGGCTTACAGCTTTTCATCTCATCCCCTGCATGCATCAGCCTTACTAGACAATTTAACAATGCATGGAATTCGCAAGAGCAGGCGAAATATACACAAACACTGATCTCTGGCTGAAGGAGACTCGAACCTACGAACCTTGGAACAAGGCACGCAGTGCTTTACCAATCTACATACATATATATATATATATATATATATATATATATATATATATATATATATATATATATATATATATATATATATATATATATATATATATATATATATATATATATATATATATATATGCTTATATGTGTGTGTGAGAATTCCATTTTTTTTTCCTTGATGGGTTATGGTTTCTACAATTTCTGTACAGGTAGACCCCGTATATATATACTTTGGGCGTATTTAAACAATCGGTTTAAAACAAGATTTATTATTAACTGGACACATTAAAGCTCTTACAATCCACCTTACTGGGTTGTCCCATTGACCAGTCACAGGATGTTGCACAAAACACAATTACACAGTGTTCAAAAAAGCAACAACACAGCGTGTTTAAAAAAGTATCAACACAGAGTGTTCAAAACGTAATGATACAGGGTGTTTAAAAAGAAAAGCAACCTATACTGTGACCAATTGTTTTTCTTTCTGTTTCAGCAATCATCACATTGAAAAATTCGCTTTTTTTTAAGTAACACTGTTTAGAACATACTTATTCATTCTTAATATTATTATTATCAAATCTGATTATCTCCCATTCCCATGGAGATGCGTGAAGCCTACAGATTTAGCGCTTCCCTATGAATATTACAATAATTTCGAAGGTTCCCGAACAGATATTACAAACATTACCCAGTACAGTGGATGCTCAAGACACTTCAGATTCTCTGCTGCTGCAGCCTCGCTGTGAGAGTAGCATGTCAACCACGCGATTTGTGGTCGGAGGTTCGAGTCCTCAACACGCCTTCCACTGAATGACCCACGCCTTGTGTAAGCATTTATATTTCATTTAAGATGCTTCAGAGCCGTTCCACAGGAACCAAAGGTCTACAAAAACTCTTCATGTTGCCTCTAGTTATTCCTTTACATCCTGTCGTAGCGCCCCAAACAATGAAGCTTGAAGCTCTTTGCAAACTGGTAGGTATTATAGTACTACCAAGATGCACGTTATATTTTTTAATAGCACCTGACACCCAAAATTTATAATTCACCTTATAACTAGATAAAGTTTAAAAGCAATCATCTTATTTACACTTAAGAGAACACTTTGTAGTCTTCGCTATTTGTTTCACCAAAAAGCAAACAGGTTTATTAAGACTATGCTCAAAGTGATTTTGTATAGCAATATCAAAACAGCATTTCGTACAGCAATATCAAAATAATATCTCGCACAGCAATATCAAAATAATATCTCGTACAGCAATATCAAAATAATATCTCGTACAGCAATATCAAAATAATATCTCGTACAGCAGTATTAAAAATATATCAAGTGTAATCCTCAATGTTTCTGGCTTCGTCACCTTCTGCGGCTGGTCATCATATTTTGACGCCGAGGCCTGTGGGCAGAGGTGACTTCTTGTTAGTCAGGAGTTGGTGCGGGCTGTAAGCTGGAGGCAGCTCCTGCGTCTCCCCAGGACTGGCATAGGGACTCTCGCAGTACATGCGGGTGTGTGTGTAGGTGGAGGGTACGAGCACAGGCACTAGAGCTTCCTTCTTAATGAGCCTGGAGTAGGATCTCACGACGAGGCAACAGTAGGTGCAGACAACGATAGCCAGGACAGAGGCGAGAAGGTCGAGAGTGCGATGCTGCAGTGCAGCACGGACTCCAGACCACACCACAGCAGCCATCACTACCACAGACAGCACCAACCACGGCACCAACAGTCCTCCACGCTCCTGCACAACAGAAGTTTAATAGAGTAACAGCCTTTGCCAACTGGTGAGAGTAACGACTCTCGTTACAGCAGTTGAGGTTTCGATTCCCGGCCGGTGAAAATAAATATAGTATTACACAAGAAAGGGCTGTGAAATAGAGGCAGACCAACTCCATGAACACTGCTTCAGAATGTTTTTACTACTACTAATAATAATAATAAAAATAATAATCGTAAGTAGTAATAATATTCATAATTACTGCTTATAATGATTAACATAAAAAATGTAAAATGAGATATTAATTATAAAAATATGGATTGCATAAATTATAAATTTAGAGTAGATAATAAATTGTTAAAACTTAATTGGAAGAAGCAATCTATTATCAATAGTTCAATTAGAAACAGCTTGTGCAGTAAGATATATATAAATGATATAAGCAAGGCTACATTAAAGGCAAAAATGAGAGACAATTTTTTAAGGTTTAAAGCTCTTTAAGAAAGGCTTCTGGGACGCTAGTGAGGAGCTCTTGATCCAAGGAATTTGGTATGTCTTCTTACTTCTTGATTGCCTCCCATTTTCCGAAGCGCTGTATAACCTCTAAAGGTTTAGCGCTACCCCTTGAAAGTAATAACATTATTATTATTATTATTATTATTATCAAGGGGGAAGCGCTAAATCCGTAGGATTATACAGCGCCCAGGGGGGGATATGGAAGGCATTCAGGCTTAATTCGGGGAACTGGAGCACAGATCCAATTCCCTAAATCAAGAGCCCCTCACCAACATCAAGGAACCTTCCATGAGGGGGAAAGTAATAACAATAATGAATTATGTAACTAGGTTAAAATCCTATCGACCAGACGAGGGTCAATAAGTGACATTGGCACTTTAATCTCTTAAATATGTATCAACGTAAACTCCAAGAGTATATATTTCAGATATACGTCTTCCAGTGTATATTCTTTCAACACACCGGCCATATCCCACCGAGGCGGGGTGGCCCAAAAGAAAAAACGAAAGTTTCTCCTTTTACATTTAGTAATATATACTACAGGAGAAGGGGTTACTAGCCCCTTGCTCCCGGCATTATAGTCGCCTCTTACAACACGCATGGCTTACGGAGGAAGAATTCTGTTCCACTTCCCCATGGAGGTAAGAGGAAATAAACAAGAGCAAGAACTAGAAAGAAAATAGCAGAAAACCCAGAGGGGTGTGTGTATATATATATTTGTACATGTGTGTGTAGTGTGACCTAAGTGTAAGTAGAAGTAGCAAGACGTACCTGTAATCTTGCATATTTATGAGACAGACAAAAGACACCAGAAATCCTACCATCATGTAAAACAATTACAGGCTTTCCATTCACACTCACTTGGCAGGACGGTAGTACCTCCCTGGGTGGTTGCTGTCTACTAACCTACTACCTACTATATATATATATATATATATATATATATATATATATATATATATATATATATATATATATATATATATATATTATATGTATATACAATAAATATATATATATATATATATATATATATATATATATATATATATATATATATATATAATATATAATATATATATATATTGCAAAAAGATCACAGTAAACAGGTGATTTCAGAATATGCAAAACAACCACTGTGAAAGAATAGAGAATTTCCAAGCGCTTTCGTGACTACTCACATTATCAGGGAACAATAAAAGTAATGCATCAAAGGAAGGCATATAAAGGGTCTAGACCACACCTCACTATCACATCCCACAACAAAGCAACACCTGACACGCAACTCATAAGAAAGAGAACACTTCAGCAGGCCTGCTGCAGTGTTCGCTGCAGTTTTGACAATAATATTTCCTTCTGTTTATATAAATTAGATCCATTTATAATTAATATAATTTGGGAAGGATTTAATAATACATTGGACAAATAATATATCTTAAAATTCTTAATTCTTGGGTAGAATAGTTTGTTTGTGGGTTGCATGAAGGATCTGTCTAGTTTGGTCAGCGGGCCTGCTGCAGTGTTCTCTTTCTTATGTATGTAGTATATATATATATATATATATATATATATATATATATATATATATATATATATATATATATATATATATATATATATATATTATATATATATATATATATATATATATATATATATATATATATATATATATATATATGCAAAACAACCACTCTGAAAGAATAGAGAAATTCCAAGCGCTTTCGTGACTACTCACATTATCAAGGAACTATGAAAGTAAAGCATCCAAGGAAGCTATATAAGGGGTCTGGCCAGCACCTCACTATCAGATCCCACAACGGTTCAAACACCTGACGCGCGCCGTCCCGTTGTGGGATCTGATAGTGAGGTGCTGGCCAGACCCTTATATAGCTTCCTTGGATGCTTTACTTTCATAGTTCCTTGATAATGTGAGTAGTCACGAAAGCGCTTGGAATTTCTCTATTCTTCAGAGTGGTTGTTTTGCATATTCTGAATCACCTGTTTACTGTGATCTTATTGCATATATATATATATATATATATATTATATATATATATATATATATATATATATATATATTATATATATATATATATATATATATATATATATATATATATATATATAATATATATATATATATATATATATTATATATATATATATATATATATATATATATATATATATATATATATATATATATATTATATATATATATATATATATATATATATATATATATATATATATAATATATAATATATATACATATATATTTATTTATATATATATATATATATATATATATATATATATATATGTATATATATATATATATATTTATATATATATATATATATATATATATATATATATATATATATATATATATATATAATATATATATATATATATATATATATATATGCAATAAGATCACAGTAAACAGGTGATTTCAAAATATGCAAAACAACCACTCTGAAAGAATAGAGAAATTCCAAGCGCTTTCGTGACTACTCACATTATCAAGGAACTATGAAAGTGAAGCATCCAAGGAAGCTATATAAGGGGTCGGCCAGCACCTCACTATCAGATCCCACAACGGTAAAACACGTGACGCGCGGCGAGCCAACTTGGATAGGTCCTTTGCAAAACTCACCCCCAAGCTATTTATTTGTCCAGTGTATTATTAAATTCTACCCAAATTCTATTAATTATAAATGGATCTAATTTATATAAACCAAAGGAAATATTCATATTATTGTCAAAACTGCTTTTTATGAAACAAGATTCAATTATATTCCTGTCGACCATGGACTTGCTTGATACTACTTTGGGATCTGATAGTGAGGTGCTGGCCGACCCCTTATATAGCTTCCTTGGATGCTTCACTTTCATAGTTCCTTGATAATGTGAGTAGTCACGAAAGCGCTTGGAATTTCTCTATTCTTTCAGAGTGGTTGTTTTGCATATATATATATATATATATATATATATATATATATATATATATATATATATATATATTATATATATATATATATATATATATATTGTATGTATAACAGCCTGTAGTTTTCGACCTCAGTCTGATGAGGATCTAATACCGAGATACAATTTGAAGATTATATAACAAAAATGTTAAGCAGTTTATAACGAAAACTTCAAAATAAGCTGTAAAGAATAATTTAATAAGAGGTACTGCAAGACAAAAAAGCTCTTGGAATCATTACAGAAAACGTTCCACTCCTCCAGTTACCAGAAATGTAAACAAGCTAGAAATGAATTTACGAATATAAGATACGAAGAAATAAATTTTTGAAAGGGGAATAGCATCAGCAGGCGTACCCTGCAGCGCTGCCTACCCTGGTTCCTTGTATTGGCATATTCGCTCTGTTCCACGCACGCACTACATAACCATGATCCTGAAAATCATCTCAATCACTTGTAAACACGGAAGCCAAAGTCATGTAGTTGTGTTAAACAACGCTAGCTGGTTTGGTTGACCGTTGTGGGCTGTGGTTGTTTGATGTCTCAGGGGAGGGTTGGCTGGTGGAAGGTTACCTAGTTTTAGGAACGTTCTTCTAAGCCAGATCCTCCCAAGGCCACAGCTACCTCATATTATATTGGTTACATATCATGGTTCCTTGTGAGTGTGTATTCATTCCTATAGTTGAAAAAGTACTCAGTATTCACTACTTCACCTTTACTCTCTCTTCACATATGAATAGTTTGTGTTTGACTGCTGTATAGCCCTTGTGGCTTAGCGCTTCATTTTGATTATAATAATAATTGTGTTTGACTTACTGTATATGTACGTACTGCCAGGACTAACATTCAATAATAGAAGAAAATTGAAGGTAGGAAGCAGTGGTAGTGATCACAGTACTACTGAGGTTAATATCACGTCTGTCTCGCGATTAGCGGACGGAGGATCGAGGTTTGAGGTTCTGACCTGAGGATAGGTGAGAATGGGAAGGAAGAGGGAGGGGAGGGATGGAAAATTGGAAGAGGTTGGAAGGGTGGAGCAGGAGCATCGAGCGTCCACCAGCACTATATTTAAATGACCTAAAAGGTTTTAATTTAATAAGATTTCATGTTAACTGAGGCTTAAGAACATCTCGCTCAAGGATGCTGTATAGCCCTTGTGGCTTAGCGCTTCTTTTTGATTATAATAATAATAATAATAATCGCTCAAGGATACTGGTATGTAAGGAAGCATTGCGAGCTTTTTGGATTGCTGTAAAAAACAAGAGTTAAACAAACACCTAAAAGAAAGAAACGCCACAATAACATGGCTGGAACAGTTCACAAATATGCTTCATTTTATAGTCGAAACTTTAGACTACGTTTCGGTCTGTCCTGGATCATTATCAAGTCACACGTTTCCTTGGAAAGAGGGTCAAGGCCTTCTTACCTTAACTGCACCGACGATGAGCAGGACTGAGAAAGTGAGGAAGAGCATCCACACGCTCACCTGGATGTACACGAAGATTCGAGCTGAGGAGTAGATATACATAGTCAATTACACACAGAGAAACATGAAAATGCACTGCTTATACGTACACAAATTATGTGCGCGTGAGCGCTCGAGTGCGTGTGTGTTCGTGTGCTTGTAGTGTGTGGGAGGATTTTGATTCTGTGTAGTGTGTACGTAGTAGGTTTGTGATTTTTTTTTTTGTTAATTTACAGACTTTTAAAGATATCTTGTTAATAAAAATAACATACTAGATATATTAAGGAAGTTTCCTAAATTTGCTTGTAACAGATAAATGAACTGTATATATACATTCAAACGTACTCCTGTTAACCCTTTTGGGGCCTAGTGTTTCCATTGGCTCTTGCACTAACGTGCAAAGGATGGATGTGGAGTGCACAATAAACTAGCCACTTCGGTGGCAAAATCAAAAAAATCTAGAGCGTTAGAAAGTTCGTTAGTCTTACTTTCTGTGTTATAAGTAAATTTATAAATGATTAGTTTTTGTGCTTATTTACGAACATTCTAATTTTTTTTGACGTACGTTTGTAAGCATTATTCTCATAATACTAATACTGTTATTAAATAATATTTCTAGCCTGTAATCTAATGTTAAAATAAGGAGATTTTTTTTATTACAAGTAGCCTTATATGCTAAAATTTTGAAAACATTGGTTAATTAACTAATCTTAGTTATTTCTATGTCTTAGCGAAATTTACTGGCTAATTATAGTTCACGAAATATCACGATTATAGGAAATTCAGGACAGAACTCAACATATTAACTTAGTTCTGTGTTGTTCCTGAAGCTGGTCACAGCCGTGGCCTGGCCACAGCCGTGGCCTGGTCACAGCCGTGGCCTGGTCACAGCCGTGGCCTGGCCACAGACTGGGCCGAGGGGGCGTTGACCCCCGGAACCCTCTCCAGGTAAACTAATCTCCAAGTAGCGTACTACAGACAATATTAAGAAAGACCCATTTTGTAGAACAAGCTTTTATTGGAACAAGTCTCACTCTCCGAGAGCATTCTTAAGTCAAGCTGAAGGAAGAAAATATTAGTCGATTTGTTCATACCATACCGAAAAAAAAATTGTTCTAATGTTATTCCTTTCCCCTCCTGCTGGAAGGCCGTTGGTAAAGGATATCTGCAGAAAGCAGTGTATTTAATGATTGATGATGAAAACAACTCTGACCTGCCAAGAGCGTAGAGGTGTCGGACAGGTCATGACAAGTAGGCAGGATCCCCAGCAGATCACGCGCCAGACCTACCCTGCAGGCGGCGACGTGCTCCTCTAAAGTAACTGCTACAGCGCCGTACACCACCGTCAGGACACACGCGCTGATCTGCCGTAGGAAAAAAAGGTTAGGGTCATGCCCTCGTAACCTAACCTGCACAGCTAGAAAAAAAAGCGAAACACATACATTGTTACGTATCTTCATTAAGGAGACGTCTCGCACATCAGAGCGGGCTTCATCAACGCGACGGTCTGGAGTTTTACGACTCTCTGTTCGCGAGTTCTAACCCCACCTGTGGTATGTTTTGATTGCAATCGTGTCATTACGATTCCCTGAGGCACTCATTAAAATCCCTGGAGGGTGAGACTTTTCAAAATAAAGCTACGTATCGTTTAAAACATGTCTTTCATATATTTCTCTACAATATTTACCTTGTGTTTCACTCGCTGTGTACAACATCATTCAAGAGGGAGACTAGCAGACAGCGAGAGACGACACGGGAAATCAGAGACACGTTAATAAAGGCGACACATGAGGAATCAGAGACAGGAAAATACAGACGATTAATGGTGAATCAGAGATTCATAAATACAGGATACAAATGGTGAATCAGAGATACGTTAATAAAGACTACAAATGGGAATCAGAGACGCATTAATAAATGCGACACATTGAGAATCAGAGAGTAGTAAACAGACGACGTGTCGCCCGCTCTGAAAACTTGTCAAATACCTGTCAGGTGTAGAAATTAGTTACAACTGCAATGTTTGGAAACTTTTAGTATGAGACGTTTCGCTCAGAAGAGCTTTATCATAGCAATAATAAATTTCCTGATGAGATAAACATATGCTAAGGAATACACATTTGTCTAACGCATATACCTATCGTAAACATTTAAACAAAGGCAGGAGGTGCCAACATGGAGGCGAACAGGGGCAGGTGCCAACATGTAAGTGAACAGGGGCAGGTGCCAACATGGAGGTAAACAGGGACAGGATGTGCCAACATGGAGGTAAACAGGGACAGGATGTGCCAACATGGAGGTGAACAGGAGCAGGTATCACCATGGAGATAAACAAATCAAGAGGTGCAAATGTAGAGGTGAACAGGGGCAGGTCCAACATAAAGGTGAACAGGGGCAGGTCCAACATAAAGGTGAACAGGGGCAGGTCCAACATAAAGGTGAACAGGGGCAGGTACCAACATAAAGGTGAACAGGGGCAGGTACCAACATAAAGGTGAACAGGGGCAGGTACCAACATAAAGGTGAACAGGGGCAGGTACCAACATAAAGGTGAACAGGGGCAGGTCCAACATAAAGGTGAACAGGGGCAGGAGGTGCCAACTTGGAAGCGAACAGGGACAGGAGATGCCACCATGGATGTGAACAGGGCAGAAGGTGCCAACACTAGAATATAAGAAAGGAGGATCACTGCAGCAGGCCTGTTGGCCCATACTAGGCAGGTCCTTTACAATCCACATGGAGGTAAATAGGGGCGAGGATGGGCAAGAGAAGATTAGGGAGCAACTAGGGAAAAGGGATGCTTCCCTCTCCCTTTTTTAGGTTACTCTTCTCTCCCTCTCTACCTTTCCTCTCTCTCTCTGTAACTTCCCATTCTCCCTCTGTACCTTCCCTTTCTTCCTCACTACCTTCCCTTTCTCCCTCTCTGCCTTACCTTTCTCCCTTTCTTCCTTCCCTCACTCTCGTCTCTTTCTCTCCCACACGCTTCCTTCATTACTGGTCCTTCTGTTGGCACCCTCCTATTCCTCTTCCTTTTCTTCTTCCACCACTTCTTCCTCTTCCTCCTCTTCCTTCTCCTCCTCTTCCTCCACCTCCTCCTCTTTTTCTTCCTCCACCTCCTCATTTTTTTCCTCTTCCTCCTAGTCCTCTTCTTTCTAGTCCTCTTCCTCCTAGTCCTCCTCCAGTCCTCCTCCTAGTCCCCCTCCTCCTAGTCCTCTTCTTTCTAGTCCTCTTCCTCCAAGTTCCCTTCCTCCTAGTCCTCCTTCTTTTAGTCCTCCTTCTTTTAGTCCTCCTCGTCCTAGTCCTCTTCCTCCTAGTTCTCTTCCTCCTAGTCCTCCTCCTTTTAGTCCTCCTCGTCCTAGTCCTCTTCCTCCTAGTTCTCTTCCTCCTAGTCCGCTTACTCCTAGTCCTCTTCCTCCTAGTCCTTCCCCTAGTCCTTTTCCTCCTAATCCTCTTCCTCCTAGTCCTCCTCCTCCTAGTCTCCTCCTCCTCCTAGTCCTCCTCCTCCTCCTCCTCCTTCTCCTCCTCCTCCTCCTAGTCCTTCTCTCCTAGTTCTCCTCCTAGTTCTCCTCCTAGTCCTCCTCCTCCTAGTCCTCCTCCTCCTCCTCCTCCTCCTCCTCCTCCTCCTAGTCCTCCTCCTAGTCCTCCTCCTCTTCCTCCTCCTCCTCCTCCTCCTCCTAGTTCTCCTCCTAGTCCTCCTCCTCCTAGTTCTCCTCCTAGTCCTCCTCCTCCTAGTCCCCCTCCTAGTCGTCCTCCTCCACCTCCTCCTCCTCCTCTGGTGTTCTCATCTATTCCTTCACTTGACATTCTCTCACTCTTCGCTGCCAGGGTTCTCTTGTTGCTTCTTCCATTTCTTATTCTTCCTTATTGCTTCTTCTGTGCGTACTTACGTTGTCATTTTTTCCTTCTCTTCTCCAATTATACCCAATTTGCATAGTCTATAATCTGTTCTATAACTCCCTTTCTCTCTCTCTCTCTCTCTCTCTCTCTTCTCTCTCTCCTCTCTCCTCTCTCTCTCTCTCTCTCTCTCTCTCTCTTTCTCTCTCTCTCCCTGATGTTAGATGAGCCACAAGTTAAGGGTCGCCACACGACGCACTATACGCTGCCTTGAAGGACGACCTTCTCACCAGACAAGAACCTGACCACCGTCCCGCTGGGAAATTAACCGACATGTGAGAGACTTATTTGGGTTCCTGACTCTCTCTCCCACACTCTTCATTGCTTATGTTTTTTATAATGCTTTTCTTAATTATCTTCATTAGATACACAGCATTGTATGGATACCTCTCCCTAAACCTTAGGGAAGCTTTTTGCTACACTGGACCACAACACCCTGCATCGTAAATTAGAAGATACTTAAGTCCTATCTTAACAGCAGACACCAGTGTGTCTGCATCGAGGACATAACCTCGTCAACTCGGCTTATCGACGTAGGAGTGCCTCAGGGCAGTGTTCTTGGCCCTCTGCTTTTCCTCGTATACATCAATGAGCGTGCCAATGCATCACAATTACTTGAATCTGTTTTGTCTGCAATTGACAATTTTTGTCATCTCCCATTCAAATCCGAATTCTCTCAATAACACTGCTAATGAGGAGCTCATTAAGGTATCTACCTGGATGACAACCAATAAACTCACTCAATATTGACAAGTCCTTCTACAAACTGTTTTTTAAAACAGTTTGTGACAGAGCCAACTAGGGGAAATAACCTCCTTGACTTGGTTCTTGCCAGTAGGGAAACACTAATTAATAATCTTGAGGTTAATGATGAGCTTGGGGAAAGTGATCACAAATCACTCAGTTTTAATATATCATGGAATTCCCCTAATAATGGCAATCAAGTCTCTGTCCCTGACTTCCGCTTGGCTGATTTCATAGGACTGAAAAATTACTTAGGTGGGCTGAACTGGAATGACCTGACTAAGGGTCAGGTAGGTGGTGATGGTTGCCGATATGATGCTTTCCAGGGCATAGTTCTAGCTGCTCAGTCAAATTATGTTCCAAATAGGGAAATCAGATCAAACAAAAATGATCCTAAATGGATGAACAATAGATTAAAATATCTGATTGGTCAAAAGAGAGGCATATATAGGCAAATCAAAAGAGGAGAGGGGCAGTTAAGAAATCGATATAGTCAGTTAAAGAGAGAAATAAAAAAAGGGAATTAGAATAGCAAAAAGAGATTATGAGGTTAAAGTTGCAAGAGAATCGAAGACTAACCCAAAAGGATTCTTTCAGGTATACAGAAGTAAGATCAGGGACAAGATAGGCCCACTCAAAAGTTCCTCGGGTCAGCTCACTGACAGTGATAAGAAAATGTGTAGAATTTTTAACACATACTTCCTCTCAGTTTTTACACAGGAGGATACCAGCGATATTCCGGAAATGATAAATTATGTAGAACAGGACGATAATAAACTGCGCACGATTAGGGTCACAAGTGACATGGTCCTTAGGCAAATAGATAAATTAAAACCTTACAAATCCCCAGGCCCTGATGAACTGTATGCAAGGGTTCTAAAGGAATGTAAAGAGGAGCTTAGCAAACCTTTGGCTAATCTTTTCAACATATCACTACAAACTAGCATGGTGCCAGATAAGTGGAAAATGGCAAATGTGATACCTATTTTCAAAGTAGGTGACAGGTCCTTAGCTTCGAACTATAGACCAATAAGCCTAACCTCCATAGTGGGAAAATTTATGGAATCAATAATTGCCGAGGCAGTTCGTAGCCACCTTGAAAAGCATAAATTAATCAACGAATCTCATCATGGTTTTACAAAGGGGCGTTCCTGCCTTACGAATTTATTAACTTTTTTCACTAAGGTATTTGAGGAGGTAGATCATGGTAATGAATATGATATTGTGTATATGGACTTCAGTAAGGCTTTTGACAGGGTCCCAAATCAGAGACTGTTGAGGAAAATTAAGGCACGTGGAATAGGAGGAGAAATTTTTTCCTGGATAGAGGCATGGTTGACAAATAGGCAGCAGAGAGTTTGCATAAATGGGGAGAAATCAGAGTGGGGAAGCGTCACGAGCGGTGTTCCACAGGGGTCAGTGTTGGGCCCCCTGCTGTTCACAATCTACATAAACGACATAGATGAGGGCATAAAGAGCGACATCGGCAAGTTTGCCGATGACACCAAAATAGGCCGTCGAATTCATTCTGACGAGGACATTAGAGCACTCCAGGAAGATTTGAATAGACTGATGCAGTGGTCGGAGAAGTGGCAGATGCAGTTTAATATAGACAAACGCAAAGTTCTAAATGTTGGACAGGACAATAACCATGCCACATATAAACTAAATAATGTAGATCTTAATATTACGGATTGCGAAAAAGATTTAGGAGTTCTTGTTAGCAGTAATCTGAAACCAAGACAACAGTGCATAAGTGTTCGCAATAGAGCTAATAGAATCCTTGGCTTCATATCAAGAAGCATAAATAATAGGAATCCTCAGGTTGTTCTTCAACTCTATACATCCTTGGTTAGGCCTCATTTAGATTATGCTGCACAGTTTTGGTCACCGTATTACAGAATGGATATAAATGCTCTGGAAAATGTACAAAGGAGGATGACAAAGTTGATCCCATGTATCAGAAACCTTCCCTATGAGGATAGACTGAGGGCCCTGAATCTACACTCTCTAGAATGACGTAGAATTAGGGGGGATATGATTGAGGTGTATAAATGGAAGACAGGAATAAATAAAGGGGATGTAAATAGTGTGCTGAAAATATCTAGCCTAAACAGGACTCGCAGCAATGGTTTCAAGTTGGAAAAATTCAGATTCAGAAGGATATAGGAAAGTACTGTTTGGTAATAGAGTTGTGGATGAGTGGAACAAACTCCCAAGTACAGTTATAGAGGCCAGAACGTTGTGTAGTTTTAAAAATAGGTTGGATAAATACATGAGTGGATGTGGGTGGGTGTGAGTTGGACCTGATAGCTTGTGCTACCAGGTCGGTTGCCGTGTTCCTCCCTTAAGTCAATGTGACCTGACCTGACTAGGTTGGGTGCATTGGCTTAAGCCGGTAGGAGACTTGGACCTGCCTCGCATGGGCCAGTAGGCCTTCTGCAGTGTTCCTTCGTTCTTATGTTCTTATGTTCTTATGATGTCTAGGAACTGAGCTGCAAATGTCCAACTAAATATAATAATTAACGGCCTTTCCATTGTAAGACAAACTGAGAAAAATTTCTTAAGTCTGTACTTTGTAAATTAATGTTCAATGCCCACATCCTCCACATAACTAAGGTCTACAGATCAGTAAGCATCGTCTCTAAGATACATTACTCTGTACCTCAAACAGTACTACTTCGTACTACTGTCTAATCTATCCTTACCTCACCTATGGTATTTGTACCTTGGAATCCACTACAGCAACTCACCTAAAATCAATAATAGCTCAACAAAAGGCAGCTGTACGAACGATAGCCCGAACTAGTTCCATACAACAATATACTCTCCCAATCTTCAAAAATTTAAACTTACTTAATATACATAAGATTCGCTCATCCTTCTATACATGCTATATGTACATGCTATATGTAAACCCTACTTTTAAATTCTTCCTTCATAGTTGCAACAAAACTCAAGCATAACACAAAAAAATCCTTTTGATACCCCCCCTCCCTCGTGTCCAACTCAATCTGCGTAAAGTCTCACTGCGAACAAAAGGCTTTAAAATCAGGAACTCTCTGCCTGAAGTTTCCATAGGTTCCCTATCTACCAGTCGCTTTAAACCTTCTGTTAAAAAGCACCTTCTTATTTTAATGTGATACTGTCTGCAATATACTATGTTTCAACAAATCCTTAAAGCTACTGTTTTCATCCAGTTCTTTCCTTGTTCTTCTTCCAGCTTTCTTTCAACTTTCGTATATAATTATTAGATGCATTTACAATCTCATCAAACACTATTTTGTATTATAATTTAAGTAACTAGTTACTAATACCACTCACTCTGCTAAACTTCACGATTATATCTTCTTATTGTGTTTTTTATTATAAGTTAACTGAGTAAATTTGAAGTTCTGTACAGACGCCCCCAACTTACGAGCAAGTTACGTTCCAGAAGGCTGCTCGTATCTTGAATTATTCGTAAGTCGTTATTTTGCAATTTTTCTCTTGTTACGATTATTATTATTGTTTTTAATATTATCATTATTATTATTGTTCTCTCTCTGTGCCATTGTTCGTTGAAAACTTAAAGACAATACTGTACAATATCAGTAATGTACGTTTCTTAATACTAAAGCATAGTTTATTAATAAATATTGTAATAAGAAACTGCTTACCTTTTTAATTGGTACAATAAACTTGAGGTGATGTCTGTTCGTATGTCCAAATGTTCGTAACTCGAATGTTCGTAAGTGGGGTAGCGTCTGCATAGTATAGGCAAAGTTTTATCCGAGATACTATGAATTCTTTGGGAGCTGAGTTAATTGTATATCCTGGGCAGAAATACTGAAATTTAGATTAGTATCTGTATTTATATTTGAACAACAATTCGTGATAACCTCCACAAACATCATAGAGAATTGTCTCACTAAAAACTTCCAATAAATTGATCTTGCAAAAAAAAAAAATCTATCATTTATAAGTTTGTTGTAAGGCTACCCGATGCTCTACATAACCAGGCGGTTTCCATAAAGCAGATCAATAATGTCACCTTTCCCGAATCAACTGTCAACCATGTTTTGCAAAAATTAAAGCGTATCATTTATCATTATCATTTTATCAGCGCTTGAAAAAAATTTCAGTAACTAGCTCTTGAGTTTTCCAACAGAAATGGAGATTCATTATTCCAGATTTGCCTTCCAGTAGGACTGGAGTTTCCTTTCACTAGATATGACTTACAGCAGGATTGAAGTTTTCTTACACTACATTTCACTGTCACACTGTTGAACATTGTGGAAGAGCGTGGCCATATTTCATGTGGTTCTAGCTACATATTAACTATGTCACTGAATGTGCACCAGAGTGTATCTCTTATTGTATATGCACTGGGAGGTATATACTTCGGTGTATATACACCGAGAAAATGTGTATTTATATACACCGAGAAAATGTGTATTTATATACACCGAGACGTGTATTTCTCAATGTTTATAAGCCGACAGCTCTGTGTGGCCATTACAGGATTAACAAACGGTTTTAATAAAATAACAATAATAACAATAATAATAATAATAATAATGATAATAATAATAATAATGTCAATGATAATACACGATGAGGTATATATCTCAGTACACTGTATATTCACCGAGAGGTATATGTATATCTCTTATACATTGGGAGATATTTAATTTAATCTATTTTTTTTTTAGAAATTAAAAATATTCTTGATATTAATGAGAAGGTGAATTATAGGAATGATGGCCCACGTGCAGTCAAGAGAGTTTAAACCAAACAAGCAAACCACTAACCATGTTCATGTTTGATATGGTTTGGGAAGGCAATCTCCATCTTACGTCACTGGAAGACAGACAATGGCAAGAGAAGACAAGTGAGAATAAAGACAATGGTGGAAGAAGATCCTTTCAACATGACGTTTCGTATAAGACCAGGCTTTATTAAGTTTATGAACTTTGTCTCATTGGTATGTGAATAATGTGTGTGTGTGTGTGTGTGTGTGTGTGTGTGTGTCTGTACTCACCTAATTGTGGTTACAGAGGTCAAGTCACAGCTCCTGGCCCCCGCCTCTTCACTGGCCGTCACTTGACCCACTCTCTCCTTGCCCTTGTGTGTGTGTGTGTGTGTGTGTGTGTGTGTTGTGTGTGTGTGTGTGTGTGTGTGTGCTCACCTGTATTTAGTTGCGGGGGTCGATCCTGCGTTTGTGAGTGTGTGAGAGAGAGAAAGATCAGTCCTGGTAGCTAGCCTGATCAGCTTTCAGAGTATTAGTACTAGCAGCACGCAGGCCAAGCTAAGCACCAGAGTCCATCTGATAATGAAGTGTATGGAGGAGCATATGATTATCACAAGGACCTTAAAACGTAATTATGAAAGTGTTTGGTGATAGTTAAGTGTTGATATTATATTCACAATGATTCAGCTCATATAATTCTTTTTGGAATAAATCCGGTTACGCTGTGGTTATATAATGGTGAAGTTCACGGCCAGTAAGTAAACAAGACACACAATGCCTCAACTGATAGTCCAGGTGGGCATTACGTCCTGACTACAAAATGTCACAACCCGCATTGTGTGTTATTTACTGGCCGCTTCAGACAAAGCAAGTGTAGCGAGTATAATGTCACTGGCACACATCAGGTGATGAAACATGAGCATTATTGAACTCCGATCTAACCTAATGAAAATTCCGAGCAAACCAGCCCTTCCTTCCTCCCTTCCTCCCTTCCTCCCTCCCTCTCTTCCCTCCCTCCCTTCCTTCCTCCCTCTCTTTTCACTCCACAAGAAGGGAACCCAGACATTACTCACCCTTAAGGAATATCCAGACTGTGAGACTGAATCCTTTATAAAGTCAGTATTAACCAAATTATATACTGAGAATTCGTCGCTAAGTCACCCTAGTTGGAAGAACAACCCCCTCCAGGTGAAACATAATTACCCATTAAATACTCTCTCTCCCTTATATTATATATATATATATATATATATATATATATATATATATATATATATATATATATATATATATATATATATATATATGTCGTGCCGAATATGTAAAACTGGTCAATTAGCAAGAACTCATTTAAAATTAAGTCCTTTCCAAAATTTTCTCTTATACGTTTAAAGATATATTTTTTTTCTTTAATGTTAATGTAAAAATTTTTAATTTTGCTCCAAAAGAATCTTAGAAAACTTACCTAACCTTATTGTAACAAGAACAATTTATTTTAGCCTAACCCAACTACAGTGGACCCCCGGTTAACGATATTTTTTCACTCCAGAAGTATGTTCAGGTGCCAGTACTGACCGAATTTGTTCCCATAAGGAATATTGTGAAGTAGATTAGTCCATTTCAGACTCCCAAACATACACGTACAAACACACTTACATAAATACACTTACATAATTGGTCGCATTCGGAGGTGATCGTTATGCGGGGGTCCACTGTAATTATATTTTAGATTTGTTTACAATAATTTAATACTAAATAAACACAATGAAACATATTTTTTTTCGTTAAGTTCAGAATGATTTTGCCGAAATTATTGCATACACAAATTTTCGCTTGTTCTATATGGCAAGATGAACGTTGCTATTTAAGCCAAGATCGCAAGTTCTGCCTATTCGGCACGACATATATATATATATATACATATATATATAAACGTGTAAGAGAAAATTTTAGAAAGAGTTCTTGCTCAATGACCAACTTTACCTATTCGGCACGACATATATATGTGTGTACTCACCTAATAGTACTCACCTAATTGTGGTTGCAGGGGTCGAGACTCAGCTCCTGGCCCCGCCTCTTCACTGATCGCTACTAGGTCCTCTCTCTCTCTGCTTCCTGAGCTTTGTCATACCTCATCTTAAAACTATGTATGGTTCCTGCCTCCACTACTTCACTTGCTAGGCTATTCCACTTGCTGACAACTCTATGACTGAAGAAATACTTCCTAACGTCCCTGTGACTCGTCTGAGTCTTCAGCTTCCAGTTGTGACCCCTTGTCCCTGTGTCCCCTCTGAGACATCCTATCTCTGTCCACCTTGTCTATTCCCCGCAGTATCTTGTATGTCGTTATCATGTCTCCCCTGACCCTTCTGTCCTCCAGTGTCGTCAGTCCGATTTCCCTTAACCTTTCCTCGTACGACATTCCCTTGAGCTCTGGGACTAGCCTTGTTGCAAACCTTTGTACTTTCTCTAACTTCTTGACGTGCTTGACCAGGTTGTGGGTTCCAGACTGGTGCTGCATACTCCAGTATGGGCCTAACATACACGTGTACAGTGTCTTGAACGATCCTTATTAAGGTATCGGAATGCTATTCTCAGGTTTGCCAGGCGCCCGTATGCTGCAGCGGTTATTTGGTTGATGTGTGCCTCCGGTGATGTGCTCGGTGTTATGGTCACCCCAAGGTCTTTCTCCCTGAGTGAGGTCTGTAGTCTTTGTCCACTTAGCCTATACTCTGTCTGCGGTCTTCTTTGCCCTCCCCAATCTTCATGACTTTGCATTTGGCTGGATTGAATTCGAGAAGCCAGTTACTGGACCACATGTCCAGCCTGTCCAGGTCTCTTTGCAGTCCTGCCTCATCCTCGTCCCATTTAATTCTTCTCATCAACTTCACGTCATCTGCAAACGGGACACTTCAGAGTCTATTCCTTCCATCATGTCGTTCACATATATCAAAATAGCACTGGTCCTAGAACTGACCCCTGTGGGACCCCGCTCGTAACAGGCGCCCACTGTGATACCTCTTCACGTACCATGACTCGTTGCTGCCTCCCTGTCAGGTATTCTCTTATCCATTGCAGTGCCCTCCCTTTTACATGCGCCTGATCCTCCAGCTTCTGCACTAATCTCTTGTGGGGAACTGTGTCAAAGGCCTTCCTGCAGTCTAGGAAAACACAATCTCCCCCCACCTCTCTCCTCGTGTCTTACTTCTGTTACCTTGTCATAAAACTCCAGGAGGTTTGTGATACAAGATTTGCCTTCCATGAACCCATGCTGGTTTTCATTTATAATCTGTTCCTTTCCAGGTGTTCGACCACTCTCTCCTGATATCTTCTCCATGACTTTGCACACAATACATGTCAGAGAGACAGGTCTGTAGTTTAGTGCCTCGTTTCTGTTTCCTTTCTTAAATATGGGGACTACATTAGCTGTCTTCCATTTTCTCAGGTAGTTGCCCAGTTTCAAGGGAATGTGTTGAAGATTGTGGTTAGAGGCACACACAGCATTCTCTGCTCCTTCTCTATAGGACCCATGGGGAGATGTGTCCGGTCCCATCGCCTTTGAGGTGTCACGGTCACTTAAGAGCTTCTTCACCTCCTCCTCAGTTGTTCGTATGTCATCCAACACTTGCTGGTATATTCCTCTTGATGTTCCCTTCTGTGCTGTCTTCCCACAGCCCTTCCTGTCTCTACTGTAAAAACTTCCTTAAATCTCCTGTTCAGCTCCTCACATACCTCCTGATCATTTCTTGTGAGTTCTCCACCTTCTGTCCTTAATCTGATCACCGGTCTTTGACTGTTGTCTTCCTCCTGATGTGGCTATACAACAGTTTCGGGTCAGTCTTGATTCTCGATGCTATGTCATTTTCATACTGTCGTTGGGCCTCCCTCCTTACCTGTGCATACTCATTCCTGGCTCTGCGACTGATCTCCCTATTTTCGTGTGTTCTCTGCCTTCTGTACTTTTTCCATTCTCTATTGCATTTTGTTTTTGCCTCCTTACACCGTCGGGTAAACCAGGGGCTCGTTCTGGTCTTCCCGTTGTTACTGTTGCCCTTGGGAATAAACCTTTCCACTGCCGCCTTGCATTTTGTTGTTACATATTCCATCATTTCATTTACTGGCTTTCCTGCCAGTTCTCTGTCCCACTGGACCTCCCGCAGGAAGTTCTTCAACCCTATGTAGTCCCCTCTTTTATAGTCAGGCTTTTCCCATTCAACTCCTGTTATTCTCTCCACTTGCATCTCTACTATGTATTCAAAGCGCAGAACCACGTGGTCGCTAGCTCCTAGGGGACTCTCATACTTGATGTCCTCAATGTCTGAGCTGCCCAGGGTGAACACAAGGTCCAATCTTGCTGGTTCATCCTCCCCTCTCACTCTGGTAGTGTCCTTAACATGTTGGTGCATGAGGTTTTCCAGCACCACGTCCAACATCCTGGCTCTCCATGTTTCGGGACCCCCATGTGGCTCCAGGTTTTCCCAGTCAATCTCCCTGTGGTTGAAATCCCCCATAACCAGCAACTTTGCTCTGCTGAAGTGAGCTCTTCTTGCCACCTCAGCAAGTGTGTCCACCATTGCTCTGTTGCTCTCTTCATAATTCCTCTCTTGGCCTCCTGCAGTTCTGTGGTGGATTATACATCACTGCAGTGACCACTTTGTGTTCCCCAGACTGAAGTGTACCTGCTATGTAGTCTCTTTCTCCCGTCTCATCTTTGCCTTCCATTTTCTCGAATTTCCATCTGTTTTTTACGAGCAGAGCAACCCCACCTCCCCCCCTACCCCTTCTATCTTTCCTCATGATCTGGTATCCTGGTGGGAAGATTGCATCTGTTATTGTCTCCGTGAGTTTTGTTTCTGTAACTGCTATGATGTCTGGGGACTTCTCATTAATTCTTTCTTGCCATTCCTCATGTTTATTCGTTAATCCATCTGCATTTGTGTACCAAACCTTCAACTTCTGTTCTAATACTGTAACTGTGGTGCGGGGGGTGGAAACAGAGGGATCGGTGTGTGATGGTTGGTTTGGATTGTTCAGTTGCCTTGGGGGTGTCGTGGCTGGAGTCCTTCTGCAGGTGTTTCTGGGGGGTGCGTTTGTCCTTCCATTTGATCCTGGGTTATTCTGCTCTCCTTTTTCATTTCCTCCCATTTCTCCTTTCGTTTTTGAACTCTCTCTTTCATTGTCTTCCTTTCGTCCTGTGTTCTGTCTCGATCGAGGTACACACTCCGGAACTCCTGCTTGCCTCTCAGCCGTGCCTTCTCCTGCAGGATCATGGTTCGTGTTGATTCTGCCTTAAAAATTACTTTGAGAGGCCGATTCCTTTTCTTTGTGAACCACCCAATTCTCCGAAAATTTGCCACCTGGTTCATGTCCCCATCGCCTATCACCTTCATGATATCTTCAATCGCTTTTTTCTCCTCCTGCATTCTTTCATCATAAGTTTCCCCTTTAGCTTCATCTAGCCCATAGACAAACACGGATCTCTCCCTTTCCACCTCCCACTGTGACTCCCATTGCATCCTCTGATGTGTTTTAGTTCCTTCCCGTGGAGTGTTCCTTCCTTCAGTCCCTTTCCTAGTTATGGCCCCTATGCTTCTTGGTTTGTCCTTCCTGCTCACCTGTTCCTGGCCCCCACAGGTATCTGGTAAGGTCCTTGCACATGTCCTAGTTCCTTCTATGTCTTCCAACCTCTCATTCTGTCCTAGTGTGCTCCCTGTCTTTGTTTTGGCCCCATGTGGGTTTGACAGGACCTCTGCATACAGTTTAGTTTCCATGCTTCCTTCAGACCTGTTGTCTGCGTTTGATGTAGCCATTGCCGATGCTACTTCTATAATATCTTTGTCTCTGTGCTGTGTGTGTGTGTGTGTGTGTTGTACTCACCTATTTGTACTCACCTATTTGTGGTTGCAGGGGTCGAGTCTTAGCTCCTGGCCCCGCCTCTTCACCGGTTGCTACTGGGCCCTCTCTCTCCCCGCTCCATGAGCTTTATCAAACCTCGTCTTAAAACTGTGTATGGTTCCTGCCTCCACTACGTCATTTTCTAGGCTATTCCACTGCCTTACAACTCTATGACTGAAGAAATACTTCCTAATATCTCTCTGACTCATTTGTGTCTTCAACTTCCAATTGTGGCCTCTTGTTTTTGTGTCCCCCCCCTGGAACATCTGTCTTTGTCCACCTTGTCTATTCCACGCAGTATTTTTATGTCGTTATCATGTCTCCCCTGACCCTCCTGTCCTCCAGTGTCGTCAGGCCGATTTCCCTTAATTTTCTTCATAGGACATTCCCCTTAGCTCTGGAAACTAACCTTGTCGCAAACCTTTGTACTTTCTCTAGTTTCTTGACGTGCTTCATCAAGTGCGGGTTCCAAAAAAGGTGCTGCATACTCCAGTATGGGCCTGACATACACGGTGTACAGTGTCTTGAACGATTCCTTACTAAGGTATCGGAATGCTGTTCTCAGGTTTGCCAGGCGCCCATATGCTGCAGCAGTTATCTGGTTGATGTGTGCTTCCGGAGACATGCTCGGTGTTATACTCACCCCAAGATCTTTCTCCTTGAGTGAGGTTTGCAGTCTTTGGCCACCTAGCCTATACTCGGTCTGTGGTCTTCTGTGCCCTTCCCCTATCTTCATGACTTTGCATTTGGCAGGATTAAATTCGAGAAGCCATTTGCTGGACCAGGTGTCCAGTCTGCCCAGGTCACTTTGAAGTCCTGCCTGGTCCTCATTAGATTAATTCTCCTCATTAACTTCACATCATCTG
>NC_069400.1:31136802-31141162 GCF_026875155.1 Cherax quadricarinatus
CAGTCGTTCTTAATAAGGATCCCAGAGCACTAGATAATAGTATCAGATTCTTCATTCTTTTAATTTGGAACACAAAACACAACATAATAATACGTATCTAGTTTATAATTCTTTCCTAATAAGGAACACAGGATTATGATATTTAGTTAATCGTTCTTTCTTCATGAGGAACGCAGAATATAAGATAACAATATCTAGATCCTCATTCTTTCTTAATGAGGAGCCCAGAACACCAGAGCGAGCGAACCCGTTCGGTATTGTTGCGTTCTCTCCTTGAGAGCACAAACGCTTCCTTGATCACTTCTACGAATAATTTCGAGTGAGGAGGGAGAAAAAAGGCAACATCAGTACAAACCCTCTGTTCATTTGGCTATAAATAACCCATGAGGAAGACAAGCTTTAATCTGATTGTTTTTAATTTTTTTTTTTTTTTTTTTTGTAGGAGAGAAATTAAGGTGGAGCCTCAGGAGAGGTGGGTTTGTCCCTGGAGATGTGTGGCGGTGTTATGGTTAGCCAATGTGTGTTGTTGTCCCGCCCTCCCTCCCACCCTCCCGTACACCATCCCTCCATCATTAACACCCATTCGCTCTCCCTCCAAATATCCCTCTCTCTCTTCATCTAACGCCTGTTGCATCCTAAGAGATGGTAATTCCCATACAATAGTAACTCCAGCTCTGCTGGAAGAATCTTTGAAGCTTCAGTAGCTGCTGAACTCTGAGTAGAATGGTTGACGATATCCTCATTGTCCTGCTGAAGTCTCGCAGCGGAGTCCAAGAGATTTCAACAATATAACATCTGGCCAATGTGATGGAATATGAATGAGAAATACAGCTAATTTGTGTACCCGATTTTAAACTATCGTACAGAATAGGGAAGCAGCGCATTGGTCGTGTATCTAGTTTTGCTAAACAAAACGAAAAACTTGTTACTGAATGCTCCTGTAACATTGCTTGACATGTTTCTGCACCTGAGGGCACTAGCGATACATGTATGTATTTAAATATGTATGTAAATAAATCATAAATCATAAATGTGTGTAGTAGTTACTAGTTGTCAAAGACGCTTGTCGATAGATACTTAGCCTGATTAAGTAAGAAAGTTCATTCAGGTATACACAAATACAGCTACAATGATTATCATACATAGTAGCATATGTGTAGAGAACCTAGGATAACCCCAAAAACGTCAGGCAGTGTAACATTTCCATCCGGAGTCCCTGATAATTTTTTTTTTTGTGTGTATATATAATTTATATGTACATTATATATAATACAATGAAGATACGATGTTAGTACACGTTTTCACGAGTATAAGGCTCACGTTGCAACTAAGAGTGGTAAAACTTGCGATACTGGAAGCAAACCCGACAGTGACAGGTCCGCGCTTCACGGAGACGGGGAGGAAGTGCCTTGATGCTAGTGAAGGGCTTTTAATTCAAGATATTGGAGACACTCACCCTCATCCTTTGTTAAAGCCTGACTATCCTCGATTACATTTGGCTCTAGCGTTTTCACAGGAATAATAATAATTATAATAATAATAATACTAGATGCAGACCAGTGGCCCAAGTCACTTGTAACATAGGCACCTTCAACGTAGTCTGTTATCCCTTGCATTTATCTCTTTGCAACCTGAAACATTTTTTATTATTTTATTATCACACTGGCCGATTCCCACCAAGGCAGGGTGGCCCGAAAAAGAAAAACTTTCACCATCATTCACTCCATCACTGTCTTGCCAGAAGGGTGCTTTACACTACAGTTTTTAAACTGCAACATTAACACCCCTCCTTCAGAGTGCAGGCACTGTACTTCCCATCTCCAGGACTCAAGTCCGGCCTGCCGGTTTCCCTGAATCCCTTCATAAATGTTACTTTGCTCACACTCCAACAGCACGTCAAGTATTAAAAACCATTTGTCTCCATTCACTCCTATCAAACACGCTCACGCATGCCTCCTGGAAGTCCAAGCCCCTCGCACAAAAACCTCCTTTACCCCCTCCCTCCAACCTTTCCTAGGCCGACCCTACCCGCCTTCCTTCCACTACAGACTGATACACTCTTGAAGTCATTCTGTTTCGCTCCATTCTCTCTACATGTCCGAACCACTTCAACAACCCTTCCTCAGCCCTCTGGACAACAGTTTTGGTAATCCCGCACCTCCTCCTAACTTCCAAACTACGAATTCTCTGCATTATATTCACACCACACATTGCCCTCAGACATGACATCTCCCCTGCCTCCAGCCTTCTCCTCGCTGCAACATTCATCACCCACGCTTCACACCCATATAAGAGCGTTGGTAAAACTATACTCTCATACATTCCCCTCTTTGCCTCCAAGGACAAAGTTCTTTGTCTCCACAGACTCCTAAGTGCACCAATCACTCTTTTCCCTCATCAATTCTATGATTCACCTCATCTTTCATAGACTCATCCGCTGACACGTCCACTCCCAAATATCTGAATACGTTCACCTCCTCCATACTCTCTCCCTCCAATCTGATATTCAATCTTTTCATCACCTAATCTTTTTGTTATCCTCATAACCTTACTCTTTCCTGTATTCACCTTTAATTTTCTTCTTTTGCACACCCTACCAAATTCATCCACCAATCTCTGCAACTTCTCTTCAGAATCTCCCCAAGAGCACAGTGTCATCAGCAAAGAGCAGCTGTGACAACTCCCACTTTGTGTGTGATTCTTTATCTTTTAACTCCACGCCTCTTGCCAAGACCCTCGCATTTACTTCTCTTACAACCCCATCTATAAATATATTAAACAACCACGGTGACATCACACATCCTTGTCTAAGGCCTACTTTTACTGGGAAAAAATTTCCCTCTTTCCTACATACTCTAACTTGAGCCTCACTATCCTCGTAAAAACTCTTCACTGCTTTCAGTAACCTACCTCCTACACCATACACTTGCAACATCTGCCACATTGCCCCCCTATCCACCCTGTCATACGCCTTTTCCAAATCCATAAATGCCAAAGACCTCGCATTTACTTCTCTTACAACCCCATCTAATAAATATATTAAACAACCACGGTGACATCACACATCCTTGTCTAAGGCCTACTTTACTGGGAAAAAATTTCCCTCTTTCCTACATACTCTAACTTGAGCCTCACTATCCTCGTAAAACTCTTCACTGCTTTCAGTAACCTACCTCCTACACCATACACTTGCAACATCTGCCACATTGCCCCCCTACCCACCCTGTCATACGCCTTTCCAAATCCATAAATGCCACAAAGACCTCTTTAGCCTTATCTAAATACTGTTCACTTATATGTTTCACTGTAAACACCTGGTCCACACACCCCCAAAACCTTTCTAAAGCCTCCTTGTTCATCTGCTATCCTATTCTCCGTCTTACTCTTAATTCTTTCAATTATAACTCTACCATACACTTTACCAGGTACAAATCAACAGACTTATCCCCTATAATTTTTGCACTCTCTTTTATCCCCTTTGCCTTTATACAAAGGAACTATGCATGCTCTCTGCCAATCCCTAGGTACCTTACCCTCTTCCATACATTTATTAAATAATTGCACCAACCACTCCAAAACTATATCCCACCTGCTTTTAACATTTCTATCTTTATCCCATCAATCCGGCTGCCTTACCCCCTTTCATTTTGCCCACTGCCTCACGAACTTCCCCCACACTCACAACTGGCTCTTCCTCACTCCTACAAGATGTTATTCCTCCTTGCCCTATACACGAAATCACAGCTTCCCTATCTTCATCAACATTTAACAATTCCTCAAAATATTCCCCCCATCTTCCCAATACCTCTAACCTCCATTTAATAACTCTCCTCTCCTATTTTTAACTGACAAATCCATTTGTTCTCTAGGCTTCTTAACTTGTTAATCTCACTCCAAAACTTTTTCTTATTTTCAACAAAATTTGTTGATAACATCTCACCCACTCTCTCATTTGCTCTCTTTTTACATTGCTTCACCACTCTCTTAACCTCTCTCTTTTTCTCCATATACTCTTCCCTCCTTGCATCACTTCTACTTTGTAAAAACTTCTCATATGCTAACTTTTTCTCCCTTACTACTCTCTTTACATCGTCATTCCACCAATCGCTCCTCTTCCCTCCTGCACCCACTTTCCTGTAACCACAAACTTCTGCTGAACACTCATATTATAAATTGCCTACTGCAAAAGGCAATGAATGTTGAGGGCTTGACCTTAACTGGCAGCTGACCTGGACACGAATAATGGACAACAAACTGGGACACGAACTGTGTAGTATAATTTCGCAGAGGCACCATACTACAAAAAAAAAAAAACATTGGCAGTTTATTTAAAAAAAATCGGCGATGAAATTCCTGCCCC
>NC_069400.1:31146662-31179162 GCF_026875155.1 Cherax quadricarinatus
GGAGACAGCCGACGTACGTAGTGTGTGTGTATGTTTAGTGTAGTATATGTGTATTGTTAGTAGTATATATATATATATATATATATATATATATATATATATATATATATATATATATATATATATATATATATATATATATATATATATATATATATATATATATATATATATATATATATATATATATATATATAAAAAGTCTACCAACTGAATAAAACCATGAAAAAAAACACCACAGAAAATGCCCTCAAAATGACCATTTTAACCTAAACAAGATTAGAGGTTAGCTGTTCCCATCATGCACTGCATGGGTAAGGAGTTTTATAATGCGCGCACATACTGCATAGACCCATTCTCTCATGTCTAGGCCAAAATATGATGTTCACAACAAATTTGAAGGTGCTTTGAATTATGTGTAGATTTATATGGCCAATATGATCACACTGAAGTAGTTCTACACAACAGTGTGAAAGGGTTCAAGACGCATCTTACAATCACACATACTCCCTATCAATAATTTATTAATAATGAATAATTCAATCACCAGCTTATAAGTGGAATAAATTGCTTAAGCTTTTCTCCTCTGTAATAAGGTTCGAGAAATATCCAAATACGTATTATACACAAGTATTATTGAGTTCTGACATGCTATAGAAATTACTTTTTACATAAAGCACCTTTTCAATATTCATGTGGAAGAATCTTTTCCATACTGGAAACTTAATACAGTGGTCCCTCAATAATCGTCCATAATCCGTTCCTGGAAGTGGGACTATTATCGAAATGGACGATTTTCGAATCAATTTTCCCCACAAGAAATAATGTAAATCCAATTAATTTGTTCCAGACACACAGAAGTATCAACAATTTTTTTTTTACCTAAAAGATAGATTTACATGCACAAAAGAATGAACATTCAACATGACAGTTACCTTTATTGAAGGCTGCTGTTGATGAATGGAAGACAGGGAGGAGGAGAGAGGGAAGAGAGGTTATTTGGAAGGGGAATCCCCCCCTCCATAAGGACTCTAGGGCACTAATAAAATGTATAAATGAACATTGGTAATAGGGGTAGTTGATGAGTGGAATGGTCTGCCTAGTAGGGTGATCGAAGCTAAAACATTGGGTAGTTTCAAATTTAGGTTGGATAAATACACGAGTGAGAGGGGTTGGATTTGAGTCGGACTTACACCTGAGCTTATTGCTTGGGTAACATTTGTTCTGTTAGTGGGTTGGATTTGTGAAGGACCGGCCTAGTATGGGCCAACAGGCTTATTGCAGTGTTCCTCCTTTCCAATGTTCTAAAAGCTATGGCTTGGGTAGTTTCAAATTTAGGTTGGATAAATACACGAGTGAAAGGGGTTGGATTTGAGTCGGACTTGCACCTGAGTTTATTGCTTGGATAGCATTTGTTCTGTTGGTGGGTTGGATTTGTGAAGGACTGGCCTAGTATGGGCCAGCAGGCCTGTTCCAGTGTTCCTACTTTCTTAAAGGTCTTATTTAACATCACACTTACCAGTAGGGTGATCGAGGCTAGGACCTTGGGTAGCTTTACGAAGAGATTGGACAAATATACGAGTTGGAAGCTGAATTTGATTTGTGTCATTAGGTACGGGAGTAAATTCTTGGGTAGCTTTGGGTAGAGGTCATTTTGATAAGGACCTGCCTTGTATGGGCCAGTAGACCTGCAGTGTTCTTCCATTGTTATGTTCTTACTGGCTATTTGTTTGTGTGAGGGAGGGATGGCAAGCTTATTGTTGGAGAATATGACACTAATATCAACTCTATGGCTTATTTATCTATCACAATTCAACTAATATGACATAATAAACAATATTAATAACATAGAAACATGGAATATACTCTAGAATGAATAAAATAAGTCATTACGTATGTCACGAGAGGTGGTGGTGTTGTTGGGTATATAAGGGCCACTGAGTGTAAGCCGTCCATAATGGTGGTGAAGCATCAGCTGAGGCGGCGGTAGTTTTTGTAGCCCTATATAACTCCAACAACATTGGAGGAGTTGGTAGAATCGCTGAATCACTAAAGAAGAAACCCTCTACCACCATCACTACAACCTTCTACCACTATTACAGCTGTTACCACCATCACTACTATCTTCTACCACCATCACTACCACCAAAGAAAGCTTCTAGTGCCCGCCCTTTGGTAAAGAATGTGAGAAGCACATAATTTACGAAAAAGTTTGTAGAAAAATACAAAGATGGTGGTGGTAGAGTGGAAGCAGTTGTGATAGTGGTTGATGAACATAAGAACATAAGAAAGGAGGATCACTGCAGCAGGCCTGTTGGCCCATGCTCGGCTGGTCCTTCACAATTCATCCCACTAACGAAACATTTTCCCAACCCAGTCCTCAATGCTACCCAAGAAATAAGCTCTGATAACTCTATCCACTCATTTGGGACTTGCAAATGAGTGGATAGAGTTATCAGAGCTTATTTCTTGGGTAGCATTGAGGACTGGGTTGGGAAAATGTTTCATTAGTGGGATGAATTGTAAAGGACCAGCCGAGCATGGGCCAACAGGCCTGCTGCAGTGATCCTCCTTTCTTATGTTCATCAACCACTATCACAACTGCTTCCACTCTACCACCACCATCTTTGTATTTTTCTACGAACTTTTTCATAAATTATGTGCTTCTCACATTCTTTACCAAAGGGCTGGCACTAGAAGCTTTCTTTGGAGCCATGGTAGCTTATTTAGCACTTGCAAGCACTAAAATCAATGGAATATTATGAAATATTTCGTAGGAGCATGTGAGGGGACTGTCACTCACTGGTAAACAATGGCACACTGGCTGGGAAGGCAGGCCCAGGTGGCTCAGAGCATGAGTACCCGTCCAGGACGAAGGACGATTAGCGAGTTAACGGACCATTTGCGAGCCAATATTTAGACGAAAAAAACAGGACCATTTCCGAAATGGACGACTTTCAGGCTGGATGATTATTGAGGGACCACTGTACAGTGGAACCTTGATATATGACCAGCTCCCTACTCTAATAAAGCTCAGCACTCGACCAAACAAATATGCCCTGCCAGAACTTCGCTGTAAACTATTTCGTGTCTCTTCGCATTTTTTGGTGTTATTGTGTATTACAGTGGAACCTTGAGTTACGAGTTTAATCCGTTCCATGACCTAGTTCGTAACTCAATTTGCTCATATCAAATCAATTTTCCTCATTTAAATTAATCTGTCCCAGCGGCAAGACAAAATATTTCAATATACTAATGCCATCACTTCTACGGCTCATTTATCAATCACAATTCATCTAATATGACATAATAAACAATATAATTAACAGAAGCATGATATATACTCTAGAATAAATAAAATAGGGCATAATATGACGAGTGATGATGGCGGCGGAAGCGTCCGCGTTTCTTCCTTTTTCTATCAATCACTTTTTGCTACATTCTTAATGCTACACTATCACTGAACTTAACTGACACAATTTGTTTTAATTCCATGAAAATCATCCTTTTTTTTCTTCTCAGCACTGTCTTTTGCACTTATTTTCTTAGGACCCATGGTTAGAAAAAAAAATTTGGCCAAATGACTAAAAAATGCAAGCAAGCACGAGAGAACTGCTCCCACGGCGATGTAAACATGTGGACTCCTTACCGAATGTTTGCCAAATAGTGGCAGCATTCTGAATTATTACATACGTATGTATTACAGAGGACCCTTGGTTATCATCCATTCCTGCTATCGGCCAACTCAGTGATCAGCTGATTTTTCAGCTCCTGGTGATCGGCAGTTATTTCTGTGATCGGCCATTTCAGACGTGTCCGCCCGCCGGCTGGGGCAGCTTGTGTGTCAGTTTGGCTGTGTGTGAGGAAGCTTCTGCTCATACATCCAAACATTTTGCTTGTTGTCCATTTTTTTTTTTCAGTGCAACTGCAAAGTAACCATGGCTCCAAAGTTCCTAGTAAAGTTCCTGTGGTAAAGAAAGTGATAAACACCATGGAATTTAAGCACAAAGTGTAGCAGGCATGCAGGGAGTGTAACAGGCATGCAGGGAGTGTAGCAGGCAGGCATATGTGTGTGTGTGTGTGTGTGTGTGTGTGTGTGTGTGTGTGTGTGTGTCTCTCTCTCTCTCTCTCTCTCTCTCTCTCTCTCTCTCTCTCTCTCTTTCTGTCTGCCTGTGTGTGTCTGGGTCTTAGAGAGCGGCTTGTAAACCAACAGGTATTACACACGATGCAGTAGTCACGTCTGATTCCTGATGAAGTGAAAATGCATATTACTTGCCACTGAGTTGCCAGTCATGGATATTATGTCTTCTCTCTCCAAGCACTGTATAGCGCTCTGGCTGGAATTTTTGGGTTATCCTAGGTAATTTACACTATGTAAAATAACTGTACTTCTGTGTACATGTGATAGAGCTATAGACAGATAGATACAGATAGACAGCCAGTGGTATCAAAACCAAAAGGATGTTGGACAAATGTTACACATGGGATATTATAGAGGTGTTCGATATTTCCTCGATCACTCGTGGACACATCCGTAACTTTCCTTTTATAAGGGGAGTGTTAATATGACACCAGCGAATCCAAGGTGTTTGCCATGCTATTTGCTCTTGCTGGTGCTCAATTTTACTGGTGCTCCCACAAGGTACTAAGTGGTCTCAGATTTTTTTAATACTGCACACACAGTGTTAAGACCCATCCTATACTGACCAGGCATCTCAGATCAATCATGCCAAATTTGGAGGCATGAAAAATAAAACAGATCTATGTATGGGGCACTAGCAGTGCAAATGTAGATCTATGTTTGGACAGTTTAAGGGTTAAAACCATTCATGTATAATAAACATTTTATTAGATATCCTTGATGGGGTACCTTTAACACATTGCCTGTTTTTCTTTTTCTTTTTCCTGCAACTTCTAGAACTTAGTTTACCCACAAGTCACAAATACCTCATCCAATCGATCTGAAACTTTCAACACTTGTGTACTGCACCAAAGATCAAATTCTTGAAACAACTGGTATATTCACATGCCCTATGACCTAAGGTGTTAAAACCATTCCCATCTTCCTGGAATGGCTCGGATACCTTCCAAAATCCTTGAAAAAAGTAAAATTCAAATGTGTAAGTGCAGATTTGATAATTTAATGTGTAAAATAGTGCAAAACTGTTATTATCATTAAATCTGAGCACCTTTAACCCTTTCAGGGTTGGCGCCGCACAGGCACAGCTTGCACACCAGGGTTGGCGCCGCACTGGCACAGCTTGCACACCAGGGTTGGCGCCGCACTGGCACAGCTTGCACACCAGGGTTGGCGCCGCACTGGCACAGCTTGCACACCAGGGTTGGCGCCGCACTGGCACAGCTTGCACACCAGGGTTGGCGCCGCACTGGCACAGCTTGCACACCAGGGTTGGCGCCGCACTGGCACAGCTTGCACACCAGGGTTGGCGCCGCACTGGCACAGCTTGCACACCAGGGTTGGCGCCGCACTGGCACAGCTTGCACACCAGGGTTGGCGCCGCACTGGCACAGCTTGCACACCAGGGTTGGCGCCGCACTGGCACAGCTTGCACACCAGGGTTGGCGCCGCACTGGCACAGCTTGCACACCAGGGTTGGCGCCGCACTGGCACAGCTTGCACACCAGGGTTGGCGCCGCACTGGCACAGCTTGCACACCAGGGTTGGCGCCGCACTGGCACAGCTTGCACACCAGGGTTGGCGCCGCACTGGCACAGCTTGCACACCAGGGTTGGCGCCGCACTGGCACAGCTTGCACACCAGGGTTGGCGCCGCACTGGCACAGCTTGCACACCAGGGTTGGCGCCGCACTGGCACAGCTTGCACACCAGGGTTGGCGCCGCACTGGCACAGCTTGCACACCAGGGTTGGCGCCGCACTGGCACAGCTTGCACACCAGGGTTGGCGCCGCACTGGCACAGCTTGCACACCAGGGTTGGCGCCGCACTGGCACAGCTTGCACACCAGGGTTGGCGCCGCACTGGCACAGCTTGCACACCAGGGTTGGCGCCGCACTGGCACAGCTTGCACACCAGGGTTGGCGCCGCACTGGCACAGCTTGCACACCAGGGTTGGCGCCGCACTGGCACAGCTTGCACACCAGGGTTGGCGCCGCACTGGCACAGCTTGCACACCAGGGTTGGCGCCGCACTGGCACAGCTTGCACACCAGGGTTGGCGCCGCACTGGCACAGCTTGCACACCAGGGTTGGCGCCGCACTGGCACAGCTTGCACACCAGGGTTGGCGCCGCACGAGTACAGCTTGCACACCAGGGTTGGCGCCGCACGAGTATAGCTTGCACACCAGGGTTGGCGCCGCACGAGTACAGCTTGCACACCAGGGTTGGCGCCGCACGAGTACAGCTTGCACACCAGGGTTGGCGCCGCACGAGTACAGCTTGCACAGCAGGGTTGGCGCCGCACGAGTACAGCTTGCACACCAGGGTTGGCGCCGCACGAGTACAGCTTGCACACCAGGGTTGGTGCCTTACTAGTACGCATAAATTCTAGCGCCTTCAAATCTAATGAGAGAAAGCTGGTAGGCCTACATATGAAAGAATGGGCCTATGTGGTTGGTGTGCACAGTATAAAAAAATCCTGCAGCACACAGTGCATGAGGAAAAAAAAAAAAACTCCGACCATGTTTTTGCTTTAAAACAGCGACTTTGCAGTGTATTTTTGTATGCTATTTATAGTTGTATTCTAGTTTTCCTGGTCTCATTTTACAAAATGGAAGACACATTACGGAAATTGAGACGATTTTGATTGGTTTCACAATGAAAAGCACCTTGAAATTAAGCTCAAAGTAGCAGAAATGTTCGATTTTTGCCAAAGTTCAAAAGTACACAAATCATGCAATGCGTCCAATACATGTCAACTGGTGAGTCTAATATTCTTTTACAAGTGCGCTGATATTATCTGTACCATTTCTACACTAATCCAGTAGTCTGCATAACAGTAAATATTCTATTTTTTTGAGAAAAATTCTAAGTGGAAAGCAAAAGAAATGTAAGAGGCCTGGGGACGTGACTAATGAACAGAAAAATCATTATTTTAGTGCCAGGAATGTCTGTCTTCTTTATTCTGGACCCTATTTGGAAATTGGCATCTTTTGAAATTAGTGTGAAATTACTGATTTCAGCTATCCAATAAAGTGGTCAGAAATTGGCAAAATTGCTAATTTCTGACCACTTTACTGTATAGTTGAAATTAGTAAATGGGTGGTTTCTTGTACTCATTCAATAGAAAAAATGGAGTTCTAGCGAAATAGTTATGATTTTTGTTGACTGGTACATTGGAATTGGCCGAAAATAGGGTTCAAAGTGGGCGAAATCACCGATGCGTAAACATCGTCAAGACCACTAACTTTGCAAGAGCATAATTCCCTAAGTTTTCCATCAAATTTCATACTTTTGGTGTCATTATGATCGAGAAAAGATTCTATCATTTCATTAAAAATAATTTTTTTTCCTTGAAAAATTTCCGACCCTGAGAACAAGTTTAGGAGAGGGCCTGCCGACCCTGAAAGGGTTAATATCTAATGCTTGGTGCATCTTAAGGTACCCCATTGCTCCATCTCATCTGTCTGCAGTACATAAGCCCCATCTCCGCTAGTATGCTTCACTTTTATCAAGATTGATGGACTGAACGTATCAATTTTAGACTGAGGAACTGATGACCTCAAACTCCTCATCTTCCATCGTTTCTGTACATTGGACTGAAGAAGCCAATGGCTGGCAAAACATTTCCAGAATAGAAATACTCACATGTTGCAAGTTACTCTGGCCTCTTTTTTTTTTTATTTTGTAACATTGCACAAGTGTCTCATTTATCATCTCTAATAAGTTCTAAATCAACCAGACTAAGATGGACATGTGGGCCAGTGGGCTACCAGCAGCAACAACATGACTGACCAGGAAAGCTTTGGACAAGCCTGGTCCAGGGCCATGTTCTGAGACCAGAAGAAACTCAAAATTCAAAGGTATATCAAAGATAACCAATTTCCTCAAATCACTTCATACACGTTTCCTTGCTTATACAGTGGACCCCCGCATAACGATATTAATCCGTTCCTGAGAGCTCATTGTTATGTGAAATTATCGTTATGCGAATGAATTTTCCCCATAAGAAATAATGGAAATCAAATTAATCCGTGCAAGACACCCAAAAGTATGAAAAAAAAAAATTTTACCACATGAAATATACATTTTCCTACACACAAAGAGAAGGATACATGCACAATAGTAGAGTAGTACATGCACAATATATATTGTGCATGTACTACTCTACTAAATGAAGAATAAATGACACTTACCTTTATTGAAGATGCAGCAATGACTGATGAGACACTGCCCTGGGAGTGCCTTTTCCTCCTGAGTACTGTAGGTCCTGTTTGGCATTTTCTTCCAGAACAGGCCTTATCACACTGTATGCCACTACGATTCTTAAATCTCTCAAACCAACCTTTGCTGGCTTTAAATTCACCAATATGAGCACTAGTTCCAGGCATTTTTCCTGTTCACCTGGGTGTTAGTCAACTGGTGTGGGTTGCATCCTGGGAGACAAGATTAAGGACCCCAATGGAAATAAGTTACAGTCTTCGATGACACTTGACTTTTTTGGGTTATCCTGGGTGGCTAACCCTCTGAGGTTAATTGTTTCTTGGTATTCTCAATAAGGCACACCAACAACGGTGCTACAGCAGCAGCAGCAGCTGACAGTGCTAGAGCAGCAGCTGACAGTGCTAGAGCAGCAGCTGACAGTGCTAGAGCAGCAGCTGACAGTGCTAGAGCAGCAGCTGACAGTGCTACAGCAGCAGCTGACAGTGCTACAGCAGCAGCTGACAGTGCTACAGCAGCAGCTGACAGTGCTACAGCAGCAGCTGAGGTGCTACAGCAGCAGCTGATGGTGCTACAGCAGCAGCTGATGGTGCATACACAGCAGCAGCAGACGTACTACAGCAGCAGCTGACGGTGGTACAGCAGCAGCAGCAGCTGACGGTGCTACAGCAGCAGCAGCAGCAGCAGCTGACGGTGCTACAGCAGCAGCAGCTGACGGTGCTACAGCAGCAGCAGCATCAGCAGTTGACCATGGTACCACAGTATTTCGATAATATTTCTCACTTTTTTACCACAGGGTTGGCACTAGAAGCTTTCTTGGGGCCCATGGTCACTTATTTTGCAGATAAAATCACCAAAAACGCTGTATAATACGAAATGTTCCGATTGTATGCTTGGATGTTACCGTGGAGGCTGGCTGGTAAACAATGCCACCGGCGGAACATGTGAGGCTGGCTCAGGCCTCGCAGACGCGTCTCGGACGAATAGCGCTGAGCGGGTTTTTTAGCGGTATGCGAGGCAAAATCTTAGCGATAAAATGTATCAGTATGCGGATTTAACGTTATGTGATGCCAACGGTATGCGGGGGTCCACTGTACTCCAACAGCTCAACAAGCAATGAAAACTACTTGTCTCTATTCACTCCAATCTAACACAAACAAGAAGACCAGATGCTCCAGCCCCTAGCCCTTGAGACCACCTTTACCCCCTCCCTCCAACCCTTCCAGGGATGACCTCTACCCCTTCCTAACACCACATCTTGGTAACCTAATTTGCTCCTCCTCATTGAAAGGACATGAATATAATGATCAATAAATTGCTCCAACCTCTTAAATGGCCAAATCTCCTCTATTATTCCTATTATTATTACACTCATGAGAGTGCTAAACCTGCTGGGATCATACAGTGCCTATGGAATGGGAGCATTCAAGTTTATCCAAAGAAGGAGAGGACAAGCGTAATTGTTTGGTTCAAAAGTCAACATCAGATTTCTAATCACCTAAGTAATTAAAACTGAACTTACCAAATTCAGAGTCATCTCTCTTGTCAAAGAAAAGCTTCCCAGCAATCTTCTGAACGACCACATCCCAGGAATTGCTAGATCGTGTGCAACACATGATAGTTGACAAAATGGCATCAGTAGCATAGACATTACTATCTTCAGTCTTGGTCAACTGCAAATTTAAGAGCAGTGTAATTGCTATTTAACATTAAAAAGAATTACTAGTAAAAATTCTTAACTATAGTCAATGTGAAGAAAAAGAATACAAGTGTAATTAACCACACATAAAATATTCACAAGTATAGAGCAAGAATTAAATTCATAGTTAAAAAAGACGACTTCCGGATTAACAAAAAACTAATAATGAGCAGCATTTTAATTTCCAATAGAGAAAGAATAACAGGTACTCGAGAGGCTTGAAATATAGTTTAATTTGAGTGGTAAATTAAATTAAAAAATGATCGTACCTGACGAATTACTGGGTCATCAGTGGTGGTGACCTTGTGGAAGATGCGATTAATACGAGTCAGCTTTTTCTCATTTTTGACAGTTACACGATCATAAGCCTTGTCATAGTACTCTAGAGAGCCACAAAGATACCTGGAAAAAGTTAAAAATAAGGGAATAATGTACTATTTTATATCATAAATTTGAAATTTTTTGGGGGTTTAAAAATTTCCACTAAAAAAAGGACTTACAAGTCTTTTGGATCATCCACACTGGGCAAGGACAGCTTCGATAATCGAGGGAAGTCCATTTCCTCAATCACCTTCCATTCAGGACGTACAGTAACAGAAGCATCACGGTTTTTGATAGGAGGGTGTCCACTACGGTTCCAGCGATTACGCTGGTACTGCTGTTTCTGCCAGTTGTTCTTGTTCTGAAATCCAAATCTATCTATCTTATTAATCATGAATACCTATTATACAATTTAAAAACATGCATTTATCTGACCTCTAGCTCTTAATATTTGTTAAAGTATTTGAAATATATAATTTTATTTTTTTTATTATCACACCGGCCGATTCCCACCAAGGCAGGGTGGCCCGAAAAAGAAAAACTTTCACCATCATTCACTCCATCACTGTCTTGCCAGAAGGGTGCTTTACACTACAGTTTTTAAACTGCAACATTAACACCCCTCCTTCAGAGTGCAGGCACTGTACTTCCCATCTCCAGGACTCAAGTCCGGCCTGCCGGTTTCCCTGAATCCCTTCATAAATGTTACTTTGCTCACACTCCAACAGCACGTCAAGTATTAAAAACCATTTGTCTCCATTCACTCCTATCAAACACGCTCAAGCATGCCTGCTGGAAGTCCAAGCCCCTCGCACACAAAACCTCCTTTACCCCCTCCCTCCAACCCTTCCTAGGCCGACCCCTACCCCGCCTTCCTTCCACTACAGACTGATACACTCTTGAAGTCATTCTGTTTCGCTCCATTCTCTCTACATGTCCGAACCACCTCAACAACCCTTCCTCAGCCCTCTGGACAACAGTTTTGGTAATCCCACACCTCCTCCTAACTTCCAAACTACGAATTCTCTGCATTATATTCACACCACACATTGCCCTCAGACATGACATCTCCACTGCCTCCAGCCTTCTCCTCGCTGCAACATTCATCACCCACGCTTCACACCCATATAAGAGCGTTGGTAAAACTATACTCTCATACATTCCCCTCTTTGCCTCCAAGGACAAAGTTCTTTGTCTCCACAGACTCCTAAGTGCACCACTCACTCTTTTTCCCCCATCAATTCTATGATTCACCTCATCTTTCATAGACCCATCCGCTGACACGTCCACTCCCAAATATCTGAATACGTTCACCTCCTCTATACTCTCTCTCCCTCCAATCTGATATTCAATCTTTCATCACCTAATCTTTTGTTATCCTCATAACCTTACTCTTTCCTGTATTCACCTTTAATTTTCTTCTTTTGCACACCCTACCAAATTCATCCACCAATCTCTGCAACTTCTCTTCAGAATCTCCCAAGAGCACAGTGTCATCAGCAAAGAGCAGCTGTGACAACTCCCACTTTGTGTGTGATTCTTTATCTTTTAACTCCACGCCTCTTGCCAAGACCCTCGCATTTACTTCTCTTACAACCCCATCTATAAATATATTAAACAACCACGGTGACATCACACATCCTTGTCTAAGGCCTACTTTTACTGGGAAAAAATTTCCCTCTTTCCTACATACTCTAACTTGAGCCTCACTATCCTCGTAAAAACTCTTCACTGCTTTCAGTAACCTACCTCCTACACCATACACTTGCAACATCTGCCACATTGCCCCCCTATCCACCCTGTCATACGCCTTTTCCAAATCCATAAATGCCACAAAGACCTCTTTAGCCTTATCTAAATACTGTTCACTTATATGTTTCACTGTAAACACCTGGTCCACACACCCCCTACCTTTCCTAAAGCCTCCTTGTTCATCTGCTATCCTATTCTCCGTCTTACTCTTAATTCTTTCAATTATAACTTACCATACACTTTACCAGGTACACTCAACAGACTTATCCCCCTATAATTTTTGCACTCTCTTTTATCCCCTTTGCCTTTATACAAAGGAACTATGCATGCTCTCTGCCAATCCCTAGGTACCTTACCCTCTTCCATACATTTATTAAACAATTGCACCAACCACTCCAAAACTATATCCCCACCTGCTTTTAACATTTCTATCTTTATCCCATCAATCCCGGCTGCCTTACCCCCTTTCATTTTACCTACTGCCTCACGAACTTCCCCCACACTCACAACTGGCTCTTCCTCACTCCTACAAGATGTTATTCCTCCTTGCCCTATACACGAAATCACAGCTTCCCTATCTTCATCAACATTTAACAATTCCTCAAAATATTCCTTCCATCTTCCCAATACCTCTAACTCTCCATTTAATAACTCTCCTCTCCTATTTTTAACTGACAAATCCATTTGTTCTCTAGGCTTTCTTAACTTGTTAATCTCACTCCAAAACTTTTTCTTATTTTCAACAAAATTTTTTGATAACATCTCACCCACTCTCTCATTTGCTCTCTTTTTACATTGCTTCACCACTCTCTTAACCTCTCTCTTTTTCTCCATATACTCTTCCCTCCTTGCATCACTTCTACTTTGTAAAAACTTCTCATATGCTAACTTTTTCTCCCTTACTACTCTTTTACATCATCATTCCACCAATCGCTCCTCTTCCCTCCTGCACCCACTTTCCTGTAACCACAAACTTCTGCTGAACACTCTAACACTACATTTTTAAACCTACCCCATACCTCTTCGACCCCATTGCCTATGCTCTCATTAGCCCATCTATCCTCCAATAGCTGTTTATATCTTACCCTAAACTGCCTCCTCTTTTAGTTTATAAACCTTCACCTCTCTCTTCCCTGATGCTTCTATTCTCCTTGTATCCCATCTACCTTTTACTCTCAGTGTAGCTACAACTAGAAAGTGATCTGATATATCTGTGGCCCCTCTATAAACATGTACATCCTGAAGTCTACTCAACAGTCTTTTATCTACCAATACATAATCCAACAAACTACTGTCATTTCGCCCTACATCATATCGTGTATACTTATTTATCCTCTTTTTCTTAAAATATGTATTACCTATAACTAAACCCCTTTCTATACAAAGTTCAATCAAAGGGCTCCCATTATCATTTACACCTGGCACCCCAAACTTACCTACCACACCCTCTCTAAAAGTTTCTCCTACTTTAGCATTCAAGTCCCCTACCACAATTACTCTCTCACTTGGTTCAAAGGCTCCTATACATTCACTTAACATCTCCCAAAATCTCTCTCTCTCCTCTGCATTCCTCTCTTCTCCAGGTGCATACACGCTTATTATGACCCACTTCTCGCATCCAACCTTTACTTTAATCCACTAATTCTTGAATTTACACATTCATATTCTCTTTTCTCCTTCCATAACTGATCATTTAACATTACTGCTACCCCTTCCTTTGCTCTAACTCTCTCAGATACTCCAGATTTAATCCCATTTATTTCCCCCTACTGAAACTCTCCTACCCCCTTCAGCTTTGTTTCGCTTAGGGCCAGGACATCCAACTTCTTTTCATTCATAACATCAGCAATCATCTGTTTCTTGTCATCCGCACTACATCCACGCACATTTAAGCAACCCAGTTTTATAAAGTTTTTCTTCTTCTCTTTTTTAGTAATTGTATACAGGAGAAGGGTTACTAGCCCATTGCTCCCGGCATTTTAGTCGCCTCATACGACACGCATGGCTTACGGAGGAAAGATTCTTTTCCACCTCCCCATGGACAATAGAAGAAATAAAAAAGAACAAGAGCTATTTAGAAAAAGGAGAAAAACCTAGATGTATGTATATATATATATGCATGTGCGTGTCTGTGAAGTGTGACCAAAGTGTTAGTAGGAGTAGCAAGATATCCCTGTTATCTTAGCGTGTTTATGAGACAGAAAAAGAAACCAGCAATCCTACCATCATGCAAAACAATTACAGGTTTTTGTTTCACAGTCATCTGGCAGGACGGTAGTACTTCCCTGGGTGGTTGCTGTCTACCAACCTACTACCTACCTATATAAATCCAAAAATAAAGAAAATGCTGTGCACAGTACAGTTACCCATCAGTTTCATTAAACTTTATTTAAAGAACCTTGAAAATAAGAGACTAAATTCACCGTAACACACTGGACAAAGTTGGTGTTATAGAATTGTTAGATACAGTTTTGATCAAGAAAGAACAATCTCATCACTATCTTACCACAACTGCCTCTGGATGTCAAGAGGCTCCAGCCAGAGGTCGTCCCCTTCAGTGGTCATCTGCTTTCCCCATTAGTCCATTTAAATGTAGGTTTACTAACAAATCTACATATTTACAATATCTTAGGCCTTAATTTTCCCATCTTGGAAATCTTCTTCCTCAATGTGTTCACCTCACAAAGTCTCTCAAATACTATTAGTATTGCATAACAGTAAATCTTTATTTTTTGTGTGAATAAAAAATCAAAATGGAATTAATGTGGGAGATTTCTTGTGCTCAATTGATAAAATGGAACACACACTAGCAAAATACCTAAGAATTTGGTTGACCGGAATAACATAAATGGCCTACAACACTACTCAAAGTGGGCAAAAATCGCCAATGTATAACTACTGCTGACACAGCAAAATTAGTAAAATGTAATCTCATCAATTTCTTTTATCAAATTCTGTACTTTTTGTTTTATTATCTTCAGAAAAAGATTCTGTTTCAAAAGAATTTTTTTTTTTTTTTTAAATTCTAGGACACTGTAGACAAGTTTCAGAGTGCAAGTTTGGACGGTGAAAGGGTTAACAGTGACATTGATAAGAAAAATTTACACATTCTGAATGAAACCTTATACAGTGGACCCCCGCATAACGATGGCATCACATAGCGATTTTTCCGCATAACGATTACTTTTATCGCAAAATTTTTGCCGCGCATACCGATTAAAAACCCGCTTACCGATTTTCGTCCGAGACGCGTCCAATGTGCCCTCAGCCAGCCTCACATGTGCCGCCCCGTCCCATTGTTTACCAGCCAGCCTCCGCGGTAACATCCAAGCATACACTCGGAATATTTCGTATTATTACAGTATTTTCGGTGCTGTTTCTGGAAAATAAGTGACCATGGGCCCCAAGAAAAGCTTCTAGGGCCAACCCTGTGGTAAAAAGGGTGAGAATTAGTATGGAAATTAAGAAGATTTTGAAGGGTTTGGGGCTAACCCTGAGAAGCCTATGCCAGTTGTGGAATCCATTGTCCCTATTTTCAAAGATTAAGGAAATGTGTGCACAGTGGGTTGAACTGCAACACTTTATAGATGAAAATCACCCTGACACAGCTGTTGCAAGCCGTGCTGGTGATATTTCAATGACAATGTTGTGGCCCATTTTAGAAAAATTTCGTAAAGGAACGGGAGGTACAGAGCTCTATGGACAGATTTGTTGTGCGACAGAGGTCCAGGGGACTCAAGCTGGTCCTAGTGGCATTAAAAGAAGAAGAAGTAACCCCGGAAAAAGGACTTGCTACCTCAAGTCGTAATGGAAGGGGATTCCCCTTCTAAACAGTAAGAAGATAATGCTCTCCCCTCCTCCCATCCCATCAATCATCACCAGATCTTCAATAAAAGTAAGTGTCATTTAATTGTGCATGCCTTTTTCAGTTTGTGTGTATTAAAATTAACATTTCATGTGGTAAAAAAAAATTTTTTTCATACTTTTGGGCGTCTTGCACGGATTAATTTGATTTCCATTATTTCTTATGGGGAAAATTCATTCGCATAACGATTATTTCGCATAACGATGAGCCCTCTTGCACGGATTAAAATCGTTAACCGGGGGTCCACTGTAGTTATTTTCAATTTTGGGGTCGTATGCCATGCAAAAAGACAATGAATGGACGTCAAGTAAAACTGAATAAAAAGTTACACAACATTTTTATATTATGAAGTATACAAATTCTGAGGTTTGACTGCATGTGATAAATTTTAAAAAGATTAAGACAGGGACCTAGAAGTAATAATAATAAAAAAAACTTGTTGGAAAGCCACATTAATGGGAAAACCTGAGAAATTTTATGCTACACTAACATTTAAAGAGTTTTAGCCGAACAATGTGTTGCTCACACCCTTTAAAAAAACACAAGTGAAAAGCTGAAAATTTCCAAGATGAGGGAATACAGTGGTTTCCAGAATTAGATATGAGGTATGAAGGAAATCAAAAAGCACTAACATGCCTTCATGAAAATGAGATGATAGTCTTACAAGAACAAGAGACCAAAGTTATAAACTAAGAGATCTAAATTGCCATATTGAAGCTAGCCAATTGTTGATACAACTTACTCTCTCTTGTTGCCTTTGCCAAGGACTTGCATTTGCTGACCCTTCTGGTTGCGCTGATTTTTTAAGTTACGTTGATTACGCATGTAACGGCCACGCTGGTATAACGGCTTGGGCACATTAGTCTTGTATACATGTTGGAAGGTGGACTCATCCTCCTCATGGTAATATGCATACTGCTGCATGCTTCCAAAGGTTGACTGATACTTGACTGCAAAAATAAGAAAATTATTTAGTTGATCATAGACTGAACATAGATCTGTTTGGAGTTTAAGGGTTAAACAAAAATACCAACCACTAACACTATCCCCCCCTGCTTTTAACATTTCTGTCATGATCCCATCAGTTCCAGCTGCTTTACCCCATTTCATTCTACGTAATGCCTCACGCATCTCCCCCACACTCACATTCTGCTCTTCTTCACTGCTAAAGGATGGTATACCTCCCTGGCCAATGCATGAAATTACTGCACCCCTTTCTTCGTCGACAATTAAAAGTTCCTCAAAATATTCCCGCCATCTACCCAATACCTCCATCTCCCCATCTACTAACTCTCCTTCTCTGTTTTTAACTGACAAATCCCTTCGTTCCCTAGGCTTTCTTAACTTGTTTAACTAACTTCAAAATTTTTTCTTATTTTCATTAAAAATTTCTTGACAGTACCTCTCCCACTCTATCATCTGCTCTCCTTTTGCACTCTCACCACTCTCTTTGCCTTTCTTTAACTGTCCATATACTCTGCTCTTATAACACTTCTGCTTTGTAAAAACCTCTCATAAGCTAACTTTTCTCTTTTATCACACCCTTTACTTCATCATTCCACCAATCACTCCTCTTTCCTCCTGCCCCCCCACCCTCCTATAACCACAAACTTCTGCTCCACATTCTAATACTGCATTTTTAAAACTATTACACCCTCTTCAACCCTCCCACTACTCATACTTGCACTATCCCACCTTTCTGCCAATAGTTGTTTATATGGTTAAGGAGTTTAATTTACTTACTTAAAACAGTATATGAAATTCATCTAAGCAAATACATTAAACACACTTCTATATAAACTGAAGTGAAGTATAAAAAAATTAGGCAAGAGTTAACAGAAGCTTTAAAAAATGAATCTGGAAATACAATCATTATTTTTAGTGGAAATTACTATTAATATAATGTACAAAAAAATTAAATGCAAAACATTCTCTATGGTAACCTTTAGACCAAGACATTCCTAAGCTCAAGTACTGATTTTACTTACTGGCATATCGCCGATCTTGATAGGTAGCACCAGTCCAATCTGATACCTAAAGAACAAAAGGATAATCAAATACTGTACATTTTAAAAAATGACCATTAAAACAAACTGAAACATCTTTACGAATCTAATAACAATATTTGTACATGTTACAATTTCAGGATGTTCAGGATTTTAACCAGATAACTTTTTAAAGTGGAAGTGTGAAAAACTTTTAATGCTAAAAAGAACCACTCATATGCTGATTTGGCTATGACTCACAAAATTGCAATGAAACAACTGCAAACCATACCAACAGCAGGGATTGAGCTCATGGCGAGCATGTCATGAGACTCCAATCCTGGCGTAAGCAACAGGGCCAGCTGGCTACAATAAGATTCATCCAACTAGGTATGGTTCATTTGCAATCATGTCATTACAATTTCATAAGTCATGATGACGGCTTTGAGGGGACTGGAGCTATAGTTTGTCACGGCCAAGCTGGTGGGAGATTCATCTGTAAAAACTTGTATTTGTGGTCACAGTGGGGCCTGTGCTAACCTCTCCATGGTGTATAAATATACCTAGTTGGACGAATCTTATTGTTGCCAGTTGGCCTAGTGGCTTACGCGCTGGCCTGGAGTTTCATGCCTCACTCGCCATGAGTCCGATCCCTGCCCATGGTATGGTTTGATTTGGCTATGACAATCAGTAATAAAAAGAATGAGCATACTGCCCTTTACATGAAATTAAGAAACAAAAAAAATTGGAGATTATTATTACAATTAAGACTAAGCACTAAACCCACAAGAATCACAGAAAATTGGGGAACAGAAGAAAATTACTGGAAGCCAGTAGACCTACCTTCTATTACAGCTCAGGAAGTGATAAGTGAAATCTGCTATATATTTCCAAGTTATAATCAGAGATGCAATCCAGAAAAAAATATTACTACAGAATACTTATTAAATCCAAATTTTTAATGAGTATCAGACACACAGCATGTCAATACGGAATGAACACATACACGTGGAGAACATGCCAGCTATGAACATACTGTCCAGTTAACAAAAATCACCAGTAAGAGCTGGCTTAGTAAGCTTATTTAGGTACAAGTAGACAAACAGTTAAACAAGTATATACAGTAACGTGTAAATTACCAAGGATAACCCCCAAAGTCAAAGTGACTTACACACGTTAATATGTATGATAATTTATGTAACTTGTGTGTAACTGTACATAAATACAATTATTTACTAAGCCAGCCTCACAGGTGACTTAACTGGACTATATTTTCACAGCTGGCAAGTTCTTGACATTATGTTCAGTATAATGATTACTGCTTAGCAGAGGACTGGTTCTCACTAGATATAATTGTCCCCCAAATAAGAGCTTAATTACACCAAGTAACAAAATCAAGAGATTAATAATTCCAAGCCATAAATATTGTAAAAGGTAAAACATTAGTATTTCTGAAAGTGATTTTTTATGTCAATGGTATCGTATTTGGAAATTAGTTTGCTTAGGACGTTTATCAAAAAAAAAAGTTCCGGTGATGGGGTTACCAAGGTTCCAGCACCGAAACGTTTCTTTCGTAATAAAAAAAATGTTTTAAGTGACTGCAAATTCCCTGTCCTGCCTTACCTTGCCCAGCCTGTCTCCCTTAGAGAAGGGCTGGTAGGGCATGTCCTTGAACTGCTCGGGCACATCACTAGGGCCCCACCCATTAGGGTTGTCCTGGATGGCTATGGCCACAAATTTCGCCGTCATTTCGACGAAATATGTGCCGGACAGCGGGTAGAGCAGCAGCTGTGTAGTGTGACAACACCACGCCAGGCAGCACCACGGCTGCTCAACTGACTCTCTCAACCTCCTCACTCTCAAATCACCCTAAAAAAAACCATTTACAGGCATAATTTTCATTTCAATAGACCAACCTCCACATTCCGTTAAAAAATTAATCTCTATTTTACCCTTAAAAATTTATATAACTGAATATTTCCCATTTGCGGTCCTCATTTGACAATGCGGCAGAGGAGCTGTAAAATGCGTTGATTTCTAGTGTAATTATGCCAAAAATAATGGTATAATACATTGCCTTCTAACAATTCAGCCATTTTTCTAACGTCCGTGGAAAATATACAATAGAATGCGGACACTTTTAATATTTACATAGTTATAATTTGAGACATTACCTTATTAATTAATGATTGATGGTAGATGGTGCACTGCAGTAATTGTGGAGAGAATACTTGTTAGTGAGGATATTACACGATGTTACATTACTGTTAATAGTGAGTGAGAGAGAGAGAGAGAGAGAGAGAGAGAGAGAGAGAGAGAGACAGACAGACAGACAAATAGTGAGAATGTGCATCCTATTGGCTTTCAGATTAGTATTTTTATTATATATTTCGTAATGGAAATAAGTAAAGGACCCCAGTGGAAATAAGTCACTCTGACTTTTTTTTGGGTTATCCTAGGTTATTTACACATATGCTGTTATGTATGAGAATCTATGTAACTGTATTTGTGTTGACCTGAATAAACTTACTTATATGCAGTACAGGGCCTCGGCTAGTGTACAGAGGCTAGCTACACTACCCCGTGCGTTGAGTGACCCACACGGGTTTAGCTCTTCATGGAATACAAGGGTAAGCGCATAATATACTCTGAGAGTCCATGACAAAAAGTTCAGTGACGAAGCCATGATCTGGGATAATCAAACTGGCTCTGAAACCAGACCTGCGCCCCCCGGTGGCCTGGTGGCTAAAGCTCCCGCTTCACACACGGAGGGCCCGGGTTTGATTCCCGACGAGTGGAAACATTTCGACACGTTTCCTTAAACCTGTTGTCCTGTTCACCTAGCAGCAAATAGGTACCTGGGTGTTAGTCGACTGGTGTGGGTCGCATCCTGCGGGACAAGATTGAGGACCCCAATGGAAGTAAGTTAGACAGTCCTCGATGACGCACTGACTTTCTTGGGTTATCCTGGGTGGCTAACCCTCCGGGGTTAAAAATCCAAACGAAATTTTATCTTATCTTATCTTAAAGACTACAGTCACCCTGGGATGGCCCAGTAATGGAGAATATAACCTCAATAATGCTTTAGAGTGTGTCAGGGAAGGATAGTGCCAGCCTCCTAGCAGTGAGAGCCCCTCATACAGGGGACTTTCGGTTGGCTGTTCCCAACTCCAGCCTTGGCACACGCCTCGACTCACAGACCATCCGCATTGGTTTTGCCCTTAGACTTGCTGCCCCTATTCTCGCCGAACACAGGTTTATTTGCGGTAGTGAATCGAAAGACCGATTCGGGTACCACAGTCTTGTGTGCTGTAGATCTGAGGGAAAGACTGCAAGGCATGAAGAGGTTATTAATATCAAGAGGAGCCTCTCAACAGTTAGGGCCCCTCAAGGAAGGTTCCTTGATGTTGGTGAGGGGCTCTTGATTTAGGGAATTGGATCTGTGCTCCAGTTCCCCGAATTAAGCCTGAATGCCTTCCACATCCCCCCCCAGGCGCTGTATAATCCTCCGGGTTTAGCGCTTCCCCCTTGATTATAATAATAATAATCAACAGTTAGGTGTCTGGCAATAAGGGAGCCACCCCAACTATACAGTCTGACGATAACCAAAAGCGTCCAGATGGTATCACCCTTCAAGCCTGGACAGACGGCAAGCAGATGGTATAGGACAACACATATGCATCTACAATGGCTGATTCCTATCTTCAATATACCAGGGAGGAAGGAGGAGCAGCTGCCAGCTTCAGGAAGTCCAGAAAGTCTAGAAAATACGATGAACTTGCCCATCATTATATGTTCATTCCCACAGGCTCGGAGACTTTTGGCCCATGGGAAAAGAGTGCATCTAAGTTCCTTACGGAGCTGGGCAAAAAACTCATCAGGGTAAATAGGGCGGCTAGTTTTCCGTTCCAGTGATTTAGCGCTGCGATTCAGAGGGGTAATGCCTGCTGTATCTTGGGCACGCGCCCCAGCTCTGAGGAGCTGGATGAGATTTTCGCATTGTAATTTTTGACAAATACGTAGCAATACGTACCTGAAATATATCACTTAAACCTTCTCATGTACTATATATGTCATCTTTATACCAGCAATGTATCTTTTAAATACTGTATACCATATTATGCAATAAAATATACCTATTAGTTAGAAAATTAAAAGATGGGGTGCTAGGGGAAGTGGAATACTCAAACGGCTTCAGGAAGAAATCCAAAAATTCTTCCTCGAAGCCTTTCTTTCCACTTCCCCGAGGCTATGAGTCCCACAATTTACGCCAGAGGTGGACTCCATTTTTTGAGAAATATGCCACTTGGTATATATACACAAGATATTACTACCGGCGTATATACACTGAAAGATAATGTTGCCGGTGTATATACACTGAGAGATATTGCTATCTGTATATATGCACTGAGATATATTGCTACTGGTGCATATACACTGAAATATAATAATCAGGTTTTCCACCGCCATTGATGTTAATATTAAATTTCCATTATCAATGAGTCCAAGTAGAAGCTTAGTCAAGTTTGTGAGGGTTAGAAAACAGGCGCTGGAGAGAACGTCACTGCTGATACCAGTTCATGAGGCTTATCACGTTTATCTTGAATAAACGCTTAGTCTATACACGGTGAAATGATTGGAGGCAGCTGTCACAGGCAGCACACACACACACACACACACACACACACACACCAGTGCTGTTTCTGGTATTTGTGAACGACATGACGGAAGGAATAAACTCCGAGGTGTCACTGTTTGCAGATGACGTGAAGTTGATGAGAAGAGTTCATTCGATCGAAGACCAGGCAGAAATACAAAGGGATCTGGACAGGCTGCAGACCTGGTCCAGCAACTGGCTCCTGGAGTTCAATCCCACCAAGTGCAAAGTCATGAGGATTGGGGAAGGGCAAAGAAGACCGCAGATGGAGTACAGTCTAGGGGGTCAGAGACTACAAACATCACTCAAGGAAAAAGATCTTGGGGTGAGTATTAACACCAGGCACATCTCCTGAAGCGTACATCAACCAAATAACTGCTGCAGCATATGGGCGCCTAGCAAACCTCAGAACAGCATTCCGACATCTTAATAAGGAATCGTTTCAGAACCCTGTACACCGTGTACGTTAGGCCCATATTGGAGTGTGCGTCACCAGTTTGGAACCCACACCTAGCCAAGCATGTAAAGAAACTAGAGAAAGTGCAAAGGTTTGCAACAAGACTAGTCCCAGAGCTAAGAGGTATGTCCCCATGAGGAGAGGGTTAAGGAAAATAAAACCCGACGACACTGGAGGACAGGAGAGATAGGGGGGACATGATAACGACTTACAAAATACTGAGAGGAATTGACAAGGTGGACAAAGACAGGATGTTCCAGAGACTGGACACAGTAACAAGGGGATACAGTTGGAAGTTGAAGACACAGATGAATCAAAGGGATGTTAGGAAGTATTTCTTCAGCCACAGAGTAATCAGGAAGTGGAATAGTTTGGGAAGCGATGTAGTGGAGTCAGGATCCATACATAGCTTTAAGCAGAGGTACGATAAAGCTCATGGTTCAGGGAGCGACCAGTGAAGAGGCGGGGCCAGGAGCTTGGAATCGACCCCTGCAACCTCAACTAGGTGAGTACACACACACACACACACACACCACACACACACACACACACACACACACACAAGAGCAGTGATGGCCGAGTGGTTAAGGCGTCTGACTAGAAATCAGATGGGATCTTCCCGCGTAGGTTCGAATCCTACTCACTGCGGCATAATATTTTACAGAGTAGTCAGTAAGTGGAATAGTTTGGGAAGCGATGTAGTGGAGGCAGGATCCATACATAGCTTTAAGCAGAGGTATGATAAAGCTCACGGCTCAGGGAGAGTGACCTAGTAGCGATCAGTGAAGAGGCGGGGCCAGGAGCTCGGACTCGACCCCCGCAACCTCAACTAGGTGAGTACAACTAGGTGAGTACACACACACACACACACACACACACACACACACACACACACACAAACAGGAAATATTTCTTCAGCCATTGAGATGTCAGGAAGTGGAAAAATCTGGAGAGTGATGTAGTGGAGGCAGGATCCATCCATAGCGTTAAGAAGAGATACGATAAATCTCATGGAGCAGGGGAAAGGGTGGACCTAGAAGCGACCAGCAAAGAGGCGGGGCCAGGAGCTGTGAATCGACCCCTACAACCACAAAAAGGTGACACACACACACACACACACACACACACACAGCCTTAAGGATATTAGGAAGTGGTACAATCTGGATAGTAAAGTAGTAGAACGAGGATCCATACATATTTTTAAGAGGAGGTACGATAAAGCTCTCGGAACCGGGAGAGTGGACCTAACAGTGACCAGTGAAGAGGCGGGGCCAGGAGCTATGCATCTACCCTTGCAACCATTTATATTTGAGAGGGAGCAGAAATGCTGTGTGCCATTAACCAGAATCTTCAACACATCGCTTGAAACTGGGCAACTACCTGAGGTATGGAAGACGGCAAATGTAGTTCCCATTTTTAAAAAAGGAGACAGAAAAGAGGCACTAAACTATCGACCAGTGTCACTGACGTGTAAAGTATGCAAAGTCATGGAGAAGATTATCAGGATGAAAGTAGTGGAGCACCTGGAACGGAACAAGATTATAAACGACAACCAACATGGATTCATGGAAGGCAAATACTGTGTCACAAACCTTCTGGAGTTTTATGAGAAAGTTACAGAAGTAAGACAAGAGAGAGGGGTGGGTTGATTGCATTTTCTTGGACTGCAAGAAGGCCTTCGACACAGTTCCTCACAAGTGATTAGTGCAGAAACTAGAGGATCAGACGCGTATAACAAGAAGGGCACTGCAATGGATCAGAGAATACCTGACAGGGAGGCAACAACGAGTCATGGTACGTGATGAGGTATCACAGTGGGCACCTGTGACGAGCGGGGTCCCACAGGAGTCGGTCCTAGGACCAGCGCTATTTTTGGTATATGTGAATGACATGATGGAAGGGATAGACTCAGAGGTGTCCCTGTTCGCAGATGATGTGAAGTTAATGAGGAGAATTAAATCAGATGAGGATCAGGCAGGACTTCAAAGAGACCTGGACAGGCTGGATACGTGGTCCAGAAACTGGCTTCTCGAATTCAACCCTGCCAAATGCAAAATCATGAAGATCGGAGAAGGGCAAAGAAGACCGCAGGCAGAGTACAGGCTAGGTGGCCAAAGAATGCAGACCTCGCTCAAGGAGAAAGATCTTGGGGTGAGTATAACACCGAGCACGTCTCCGGAAGCACACGTCAACCAGATAACTGCTGCAGCATATGGGCGCCTGGCAAACCTGAGATTAGCGTTCAAGACTCTGTACACTGTGTACGTCAGGCCCATACTGGAGTATACAGCACCAGTTTGGAATCCGCACCTGGTCAAGCACATTAAGAAATTAGAGAAAGTGCAAAGGTTTGCGACAAGGTTAGTTCCAGAGCTGAGGGGAATGTCCTACGAAGAAAGGTTAAGGGAAATCGACCTGACGACACTGGAGGACAGGAGGGTTAGGGGAGACATGATAACGACATACAAAATACTGCGTGGAATAGACAAGGTGGATAGAGACAAGATTTTCCAGAGAGGTGTTTTATCTCCGTTATGTGCGCCGTGAAGGTTCTCCGTACATTTTCTAGGTCAGCAATTTCACCTGCCTTGAAAGGTGCTGTTAGTGTGCAGCAATATTCCAGCCTAGATAGAACAAACGACCTGAAGAGTGTCATCATGGGCTTGGCATGCCTAGTTTTGAAGGTTCTCGTTATCCATCCTGTCATTTTTCTAGCAGATGCGATTGATACAATGTTATGGTCCTTGAAGGTGAGATCCTCCGACATGATCACTCCCAGGTTTTTTGACGTTGGTTTTCGCTCTATTTTGTGGCTGGAATTTGTTTTGTATCTGATGAATTTTTAATTTCCTCATGTTTACCATATCGGAGTAATTGAAATTTCTCATCGTTGAACTTAATATTGTTTTCTGCAGCCCATTGGAAGATTTGGTTGATGTCCGCCTGGAGCCTTGCAGTGTCTGCAATGGAAGACACTGTCATGCAGATTCGGGTGTCATCTGCAAAGGAAGACACGGTGCTATGGCTGACATCCTTGTCTATGTCAGATATGAGGATGAGAAACAAGATGGGAGCGAGTACTGTGCCTTGTGGAACAGAGCTTTTCACCGTAGCCGCCTCAGACTTTACTCTGTTGACTACTACTCTTTGTGTTCTGTTTGTGAGGAAATTATAGATCCATCTACCAGTTTTTCCTGTTATTCCTTAAGCATGCATTTTGTGCGCTATTACGCCATGGTCACACTTGTCGAAGGCTTTTGCAAAATCTGTATATATTACATCTGCATTGTTTTTGTCTTCTAGTGCATCTAGGACCTTGTCGTAGTGATCCAGTAGTTGAGACAGACAGGAGCGACCTGCTCTAAACCCATGTTGCCCTGGGTTGTGTAATTGATGGGTATCTAGGTGGGTGGCGATCTTGCTTCTTAGGACCCTTTCAAGCATTTTTATGTTAAATTAGACACATGTGCAACTCTTGGGTATCTTTATTGAGGAAACGTTTCGCCACACAGTGGCTTCATCAGTCCATACATAGGAGAAACTTGAAGAACAGGAGGAGAATGAGGTAATCAGTCCCTCAACCTTGAGTCGATGTGGTCAGTCCATCAATCTTGGATAGAATACGGCATTCATCTACAATCCTGTCAAACACTGCAACTTCTTGGGATCTTAATACTTGGGAATTCTTCGCTTGCCTAACCCTTGGGCACGACCTACTTCCACATTGGACAAATGTGACACCACCTACGACTGCTGCACCTCTCCTGCCATACGGTTTATAAGCTGCTTCTCCGCTCATATGCCGTATTCTGTTCAAGATTGATGAACTGACCACATCGGCTCAAGGTTGAGGGACTGATTACCTCATTCCCCTCCTGTTCTTCAAGTTTCTCCTATGTATGGACTGATGAAGCCACTGTGTGGAGAAACGTTTCCTCAATAAAGATACCCAAGAGTTGCACATGTGTCTAATTTAACAACATGTCGGTTCTTTGAACCATTCATCTACAAAAGATTTTTATGATATGGGATATTAGTACTATTGGTCTGTAGTTCTTTGCTGTTGCTTTACTGCCCCCTTTGTGGAGTGGGGCTATGTCTGTTGTTTTTAGTAATTGTGGGACGATCCCCGTGTCCATGCTCCCTCTCCAAAGGATGGTAAAAGCTCGTGATAGGGGCTTCTTGCAGTTCTTGATGAACACGGAGTTCCATGAGTCTGGCCCTGGGGCAGAGTACATGGGCATGTCATTTATCGCCTGTTCGAAGTCATTTGGCGTCAGGATAACATCAGATAGACTTGTGTTAACGAAATTCTGTAGCTCTCTCATTAAAAATTAATTTTGATCTTCGATTCTCAGTCTGGTTAGTGGTTTGCTAAAAACTGAGTCATATTGGGACTTGAGTAGCTCACTCATTTCCATGCTGTCATCTGTGTAGGACCCATCTTGTTTAAGTAGGGGCCCAATACTGGATGTTGTTCTCGACTTTGATTTGGCATAAGAAAATAAATACTTTGGGTTTCTTTCGATTTCATTTATGGCTTTTAGTTCTTCCCGCGATTCCTGACTCCTATAAGATTCCTTTAGCTTAAGTTCGATGTTTGCTATTTCTCTGACCAGTGACTCCCTACGCATTTCAGATATATTGGCCTCTTTTAGCAGCTCTGTTATTCTTTTCCGTCGCCTGTAAAGGGAGCGCCTGTCTCTTTCTATTTTACATCTACTCCTCCTTTTTCTTAAAGGAATAAGCCTTGAGCATACATCGAGTGCCACCGAGTTAATCTGTTCTAGGCATAAGTTGGGGTCTGTGTTGCTTAGTCCCATCATCTCAGCTTAAAATCGTTTAGGGCTTGGTTTACTTGGTTCCACTTTATGTTCTTGTTATTGAAGTTGAATTTGATGAAGGCTCCCTCGTTACTGATCCCATTTTGTCGGTCTGGGGCTCCGCACATGCATGTCTGAACCTCGATTATGTTGTGATCTGGGTATATTGTTTTTGATATGGTGACATTTCGTATCAGATATCATGTTAGTGAAGATGAGGTCTAGTGTATTCTCCAGTCTAGTAGGCTCTATTATTTGCTGGTTTAAGTTAAATTTTGTGCAGAGATTTAAAAGCTCGTGTGTGTGTGAGTTCTCGTCAGAGCTGCCTCCTGGTGGTATCTCTGCAACAACATTATTTGCTATATTCCTCCATTTTAGGTGCCTCAAGTTGAAATCCCCCAGGAGCAAGATGTTGGGGGCAGGCGCTGGCAGATTTTCCAGACAGTGGTCAATTTTTGACAGCTGTTCCTGGAATTCCTGGGACGTTGCATCCGGAGGCTTGTAGACTACCACAATGACTAGGTTTTGGTTCTCGATCTTCACTGCTAAAACTTCCACTACATCATTTGAAGCATTAAGCAGTTCTGTGCAAACAGTGACTCTGCGATATACAGGCCAACCCACCCCCTCCCCCAACCTTTTGCTTATTCACTCTGTCGTATTTGTATAGGTTGTAACCTGGGAAGTATGTTAGGAAGTATTTCTCCAGTCATAGAGTGGTCATAAAGTGGAAAAATCTGGCGAGTGATGTAGTGGAGGCAGGAACCATACATAGCTTTAAGACGAGGTATGATAAAGCTCAAGGAGCACCGAGAGAGAGGACCTAGTAGCGTTCAGTGAAGAGGCGGGGTCAGCAGCTGAGTCTCGACCCCTGCAACCACAATTAGGTGAGTACAATTAGGTGAGTACAATTAGGTGAGTACAATTAGGTGAGTACAATTAGGTGAGTACACTCGGAACAGGATCATCATCAAAACTACAAGAACAAGGACGATTGATTGGAAATTTCACAAAGAAGCGAGCACGGGGATATTAGATAGTAGTTTTTCAATGTGAGTGCGGCAAATATGTGGATAAGGCAGTAGCTCAGTTCAAGTGAAGTCCATGGAGACGTTCAAGCATAGGAACGGCAAGTGCTAGATTGTCGGTCATTATGGTCGTTGGAATTCAGTCTCGTCACATATAAAGCTATGGAACCCAAGAAGGGAAAAGAAGACAGGAAACAGGAGACAGATGCTGCTAACCTCACTTAGGGTAATAGAAAGTGGAATGACTTGGATGAAGAAGCAGTAACAGCTGACTCCATGCAGAGCTTTAATAATAGATATGCTAATGACCACGAGGCAAAGATGGAGGAAACCTGGTCATAACTAGTTACGAGGTGGGGGCTGAGAACTAACAGTCGACCTTGAAACTATAAACATTTGGGTACAAACAGGTGAGTAAACCTATAAATAAGAGCAGTACATACCAGGCTCTCAAGTATGAAAGACTCAAGAAATGCTAGTAACGACATGTTCAAAGTAACACATTCTCGAGTATGAAGCACCTGTTTGAAACCCTCTCATTTAATAGAACACAAAACTGAAACTCAGAGAAAACAGAGCATACAAACTTATGATTTAAAGGAATGAACTACGAAGAAAGGAGAGAGCTATGCTCTCTGTGCTCCGGAGCACAGAGAGAAAAGGCAAGAGCAGACTTTGTTATGGCTGAAACAATAACAAGAAGACTTAGTTAAAAGCTGCATAACCAAATTTGCCATAGAAATATAAAAAAAAATATTTCCTCAGTTTAATAGCGGTAAATAAGTGGAATGACCTAAAACAGCTATATATCTGAAGCACAATTTTTACAGGATTAAAAAAATATATGTAATTTAAAGGGTAACTTCATTCAGTCGGAAATTGTGAGGTAGGGAGTCATGAGTCAGAGCTTAACCTTGCACAATCAACTAAGAGATATGTGACAGCTCCTCCTGGTGAGAAAGAAGTTACATGAAAAAAAAACTGAAAAGGCTCAATGGCTGTTATTGGATGACAGGGAGAAAAATAACAGATATGAAAATATGACGTCATGAGGTGCGAGGAAATAGAGAAACAAAAGAAAGTTTCTTAGCACCAACGAGAACAAGACGACACAATTGTAAACTTAAAGATACTACTAGCACAGCCCAGCTGCTGTGACTACGAACACTGATAACGATATTACTAGCACAGCCCAGCTGCTGTAACTACGAACACTGATAACGATATTACTAGCACAGCCCAGCTGCTGTAACTACGAACACTGATAACGATATTACTAGCACAGCCCAGCTGCTGTGACTACGAACACTGATAACGATATTACTAGCACAGCCCAGCTGCTGTAACTACGAACACTGATAACGATATTACTAGCACAGCCCAGCTACTGTAACTACGAACACTGATGATACTACTAGCACAGCCCAGCTGCTGTAACTACGAACACTGATGATACTACTAGCACAGCCCAGCTGCTGTAACTACGAACACTGATAACGATATTACTAGCACAGCCCAGCTGATGTAACTACGAACACTGATAACGATATTACTAGCACAGCCCAGCTGCTGTAACTACGAACACTGATAACGATATTACTAGCACAGCACAGCTGCTGTGACTACGAACACTGATAACGATATTACTAGCACAGCCCAGCTGCTGTAACTACGAACACTGATAACGATATTACTAGCACAGCCCAGCTGCTGTAACTACGAACACTGATAACGATACTACTAGCACAGCCCAGCTGCTGTAACTACGAACACTGATAACGATATTACTAGCACAGCCCAGCTGCTGTAACTACGAACACTGATAACGATACTACTAGCACAGCCCAGCTGCTGTAACTACGAACACTGATAAGGATATTACTAGCACAGCCCAGCTGCTGTAACTACGAACACTGATAACGATATTACTAGCACAGCCCAGCTGCTGTAACTACGAGCACTGATAACGATACTACTAGCACAGCCCAGCTGCTGTAACTACGAACACTGATGACGATATTACTAGCACAGCCCAGCTGCTGTAACTACGAACACTGATAACGATATTACTAGCACAGCCCAGCTGCTGTAACTACGAACACTGATGACGATACTAATAGCACAGCCCAGCTGCTGTGACTTCGAACACTGATGACGATACTACTAGTACAGCCCAGCTGCTGTAACTACGAACACTGATGACGATACTACTAGCACAGCCCAGCTGCTGTGACTACGAACACTGATGACGATACTACTAGCACAGCCCAGCTGCTGTGACTACGAACACTGATAACGATATTACTAGCACAGCCCAGCTGCTGTAACTACGAACACTGATAACGATATTACTAGCACAGCCCAGCTGCTGTAACTACGAACACTGATAACGATATTACTAGCACAGCCCAGCTGCTGTAACTACGAACACTGATAACGATATTACTAGCACAGCCCAGCTGCTGTAACTACGAACACTGATAACGATATTACTAACACAGCCCAGCTGCTGTAACTACGAACACTGATGACGATACTAATAGCACAGCCCAGCTGCTGTAACTACGAACACTGATAACGATATTACTAGCACAGCCCAGCTGCTGTAACTACGAACACTGATAACGATATTACTAGCACAGCCCAGCTGCTGTAACTACGAACACTGATAACGATATTACTAGCACAGCCCAGCTGCTGTAACTACGAACACTGATAACGATATTACTAGCACAGCCCAGCTGCTGTAACTACGAACACTGATGACGATACTACTAGCATAACTGCTCCTGTAGCTTCAAACAGTTAATCACACATACCATCACTACCAAATATAAAAAATACAATGGTGTGTTGCTATTGTTTGATAACACCAACTTAAAATTAATTCGTTATAATGTTCGGTCTTCAGAGATCCTAAACACAACTTGTCACTTTCACCACACAGTAAAATTCTCATTTCACCCAACTAATAAATAATGCGTTAAGTGACAAATTAAACACTTAGGGTTAAAAGAGAGATTTAGTAGTAGTAGTAGTAGTAGTAGTAGTAGTAGTAGTAGTAGTTAGTAATATTAATAATAATTATAATAATAATAATAATAATAATAATAATAATAATAATAATAATAATAATAATAATAATAATAATAATAATTTTGAGTCACACAAGGAAAGCAGTAGGTATACGTGAATTAGGACAAAATTAGGCACAAAATAAAGACACTAAATATGCAGGGCGTTTCATGTACTAATTACTAATCACCGCAAAAGACCTTGTGTGGCATAAGGGCTTCTTACTGCAGGCTTCTACCTGCATGCAGCAGCATACTGCCAATCATATTAAAGAAAAGATACAGGTGGCGAGCAGTTTTTTATTTTGATAACGCTTCGTTCTATGTAGCGGTGTAATGCAATAAAGGTTTGCTCAGCGCTTATGTCTTGTCTTTCAGCTACCATATGAGCGACGCTTAAAATCACTTGGGCACTGTAAGTGTTCCACGCACTGCTGTGGGTAATCTACGCTACAATCTGAGTGTTCATTGTTTTGTTGAA
>NC_069400.1:31184162-31244506 GCF_026875155.1 Cherax quadricarinatus
CATACTCGTTTCTGGCTCTTCTATAATCTCCTTGTTTTCCTGGGTCTATGCCTCCTGTACCTTTTCCATTCTCTGTTGCACTTAGTTTTTGCCTCCCTACACCTTCGGGGTAAACCAAGGATTTGTTTTGGTCTTCCTATTATTTCTGTTTCCCTTGGGAACAAAACTTTCCTCTGCCTCCTTGCACTTTGTTGCCACATATTCCATCATCTCGTTTACTGATTTTCCTCCCATTTCTCTGTCCCTGAACCTCCTGCAGGAAGTTTCTCATACCTGTGTAGTCCCCCTTTTATAGTTTGGCCTGTCCCTTCAGTTCCCGTTACCTTCTCCACTTGTAAAATCTATATATAGTCAAAACTCAGAACCCCCATTTATCGCTAGCTCCAAGGGGCCTCTCGTAAGTGATTTTCCTCAATGTCTGAATGCTCAGGGTGAAACAAGATCCAGTCTTGCTGGCTCATCCTCCCCTCTCTCTCTGGTTGTGTCCCTGACATGTTGATGCATGAGGTTTTCAAGTACCACATCCCTCATCTTGGCTCTCCATGTTTCGGGACCCCCCTGTGGCTCCAGGTTTTCCCAGTCGATTCCCTGTGGTTGAAATCGCCCATTCCCGTAACTTTGCTCTGCTCGAGTGAGCTCTTCTTGCCCCTCAGCCAGTGTGTCCACCATCACCTGTTGTTTTCTTCGTACTCCTCTCTTGGCCTCCTGCAGTTCTGTGGTGGGTTATACAAACACTCCATGACTACTTTATTTTTCTCCGGACTGAATTGTACCTACAATGTAGTTCTTTCTCCCTTTATGTCCATGCCTTCCATTTCCTCAAATCCCCATTGGTGTTTTATGAGCAGTGCAACCCCTCCTCCCCCTCTACCCTTCTATCTTTCCTCAGGATCTGATTATCCTGTTGGGAAGATTGTGTCTGTTATTGTCTCAGCGAGTTTTGTTTCTGTGACTGCCCATGATGTCTGGGGATTTTTCACTGATTCTTTCATTCCACTCCTCATGTTTATTCTTATTCCATCCGCGTTTGTGTACCAACCTTTAGTTTTTTTCTATCTTGTGGTCATGCAAGTATATTGGGGTTGGGGGAGCGAGAGCCTTGGTGGGGGCCTATATGGGGCTGTGGTGTAGGTGGGGTTTGTGTTGATGGGGGTGGGGTCAGAATGCCATAAGGGACAGCTGTTGGGGTGAGGTTTGTGATTTGGGGGTTGGTGGCAGAGGGAACAGTGAGTGGGTTGTAGTATAGGTTGCTCAGTTGCGTTGGGAATGTCGCAGGTGGAGTCTTTTGGTGGGAGATTCTGTGGGTGTGTTTGCCCTTCCTTTCCCGTGTCTGGGTCCTGATCATTTTCATTTCTTCTCGTTCCTCCTTGCGTCTCTGTACCTCTCTTTCAGTGTAGTCCTTTCTTCTTGTGTTCTGTCGCGGTCGAGGTATACTCTCTGGTACCCCTCTTTGTCCCTCAGTCTCTGCTTTCTTTGCAGAATCCTGGTTCGAACTGATTCTTCCTTGAAAGTTACTCTGACAGGCCGTATCCTTCCACTCGCAAACCACCCCAATTCTCTGAAAATTTGTCACCTGGGTCATATTGCCCTCCCTATTGTTTTCATGATGCCCTTTAATCATTTTTTTCTCCTCCCGTTTTATTTCTTCAAAGTTGGCCCCCTTGGCTTCTTGGAGCCCCTACACAAGAACTGACCTCGCCCTTTCCCCCTCCATGAGTCTCCATCTGCTTCCTTGAGGCATTTTATTTCTTCCCTTGACATGTTCCTGCCTTCAGTCCTGTCATATCTGAAATTCTATTCTCAGTGAAATGTCTTTTCTGACCAGCTGTCCCTTGCTACTGCAGTTGGCTTTAGAATTCTGCATATAACAAACCTTCATTGTCTTCGGACCTGTCGCTTGATCTTAGTGTGCTCATCGTCTTTTCCTGGCCCCATGTGGGTCTGATAGGGCCTTCGTGTACGGCATGTTTTTCCGTTGTTGCTTACCACCCCTTGTCTGCGCCTGACTTTGGAATTTCCTTCATTGTCTTCGGACCTGTCGTTTGATCTCAGTGTTCTTTATCGTCTTTTCCCTGGCCCACGTGGGTTTGATAGGGCCTTCGTGTACGGCATGTCTCCGTTGTTGCTTTCCATCCCCTTGTCTGCGCCCCGACTTTGAATTTCCTGATGTCACATCTGAATTGTCATTTTCTCTCTAATCTGTTTCAGGCTTTGCAGTTTCTCTTCTAAGCACTGTATCCTAGCTTTGCTGCTAAGACCTGTACTTCCCACTTCCTGCACTCTTCAGCTATCCGCTCCTCCATTTTCTTACCAAGCTCTACTATCTTCCTTCCCCACTCTTCCTCCCTTTTTTGGAGCTCTAACTCCCAGTCTTTCCTCCCTGGTTCGTCTACCAGATCTCTGGTTTTCCGTCCTCTAAGGCCACCCACATTTTTTTTTTTTTTTTTTTTTTTTTTTTTTGTGTGTGTGTGTGCGGGCGGGCTTGCATGCGTGCGTGTTCATAAATACTCATACATACAAATGAACGTAGGTGATGACGTCAATACATAACACAGAATATCTGTACCTTCTTCCTATATACTGTTATTTCACATTATTTTATTTCCCCGATCATAACAGGTGTTCTCGACTATACATAGTCGACAAACATAAAAACACTCTTAAGCTTTGTCTATCAACATTTTAGTCAAGTAAGCAAGGCTTTGGTCGCAACCCCTTAATAAAAGACATTGTCTCACTGTTACTGAGATAAAACATGGGTGACCGTTCAAGGAGCATTGAACAGTGATTATCCGACTTTAATTTCTGGTCGGCGCCTAATTATCGTAGACTCCAGATAGTGAAGAAAACAGGTAAGCTGCTACGTAAGTTTTTTATTTGAGACAATTAGATAAGAACGTATGCAAGGATGAACACTGCAGGAGGCCTACTGGCCCATACTAGGCAGGCCTTTCTCAAATGCAACCATTCCCACCCACATATTTATTCAGCCTATTCCAAAAGGTTTTAAACAAACTTCATCAAGTCATGACTTGATAAAGTTTTGCACAGAACGAAGTATTGTTTTAGTTAAAGCTTCTTAAACGTGTGTTTGTTCATCAGCTTATTGACTATATGATGTGCTCTGTTATATTTTGAAAGTTGGGTTTGACAGCGTCTGTCTAATTATTAAATATATATATATATTGTAGGTAGTAGGTTGGTAGACAGCAACCACCCAGGGAAGTACTACCGTCCTGCCAGATGACTGTGAAACAAAAACCTGTAACTGTTTTGCATGATGGTAGGATTGCTGGTTTTCTTTTTCTGTCTCATAAACACGCTAAGATAACAGGGATATCTTGCTACTCCTACTTACACTTTGGTCACACTTCACAGACACGCACATGCATATATATATATACATACATCTAGGTTTTTCTCCTTTTTCTAAATAGCTCTTGTTCTTTTTTATTTCTTCTATTGTCCATGGGGAAGTGGAAAAGAATCTTTCCTCCGTAAGCCATGCGTGTCGTATGAGGCGACTAAAATGCCGGGAGCAATGGGCTAGTAACCCCTTCTCCTGTATACAATTACTAAAAAAGAGAAGAAGAAAAACTTTATAAAACTGGGTTGCTTAAATGTGCGTGGATGTAGTGCGGATGACAAGAAACAGATGATTGCTGATGTTATGAATGAAAAGAAGTTGGATGTCCTGGCCCTAAGCGAAACAAAGCTGAAGGGGGTAGGAGAGTTTCAGTGGGGGGAAATAAATGGATTAAATCTGGAGTATCTGAGAGAGTTAGAGCAAAGGAAGGGGTAGCAGTAATGTTAAATGATCAGTTTATGGAAGGAGAAAAGAGAATATGAATGTGTAAATTCAAGAATTATGTGGATTAAAGTAAGGTTGGATGCGAGAAGTGGGTCATAATAAGCGTGTATGCACCTGGAGAGAGAGAGAATGCAGAGGAGAGAGAGAGATTTTGGGAGATGTTAAGTGAATGTATAGGAGCCTTTGAACCAAGTGAGAGAGTAATTGTGGTAGGGGACTTGAATGCTAAAGTAGGAGAAACTTTTAGAGAGGGTGTGGTAGGTAAGTTTGGGGTGCCAGGTGTAAATGATAATGGGAGCCCTTTGATTGAACTTTGTATAGAAAGGGGTTTAGTTATAGGTAATACATATTTTAAGAAAAAGAGGATAAATAAGTATACACGATATGATGTAGGGCGAAATGACAGTAGTTTGTTGGATTATGTATTGGTAGATAAAAGACTGTTGAGTAGACTTCAGGATGTACATGTTTATAGAGGGGCCACAGATATATCAGATCACTTTCTAGTTGTAGCTACACTGAGAGTAAAAGGTAGATGGATACAAGGAGAATAGAAGCATCAGGGAAGAGAGAGGTGAAGGTTTATAAACTAAAAGAGGAGGCAGTTAGGGTAAGATATAAACAGCTATTGGAGGATAGATGGGCTAATGAGAGCATAGGCAATGGGGTCGAAGAGGTATGGGTAGGTTTAAAAATGTAGTGTTAGAGTGTTCAGCAGAAGTTTGTGGTTACAGGAAAGTGGGTGCAGGAGGGAAGAGGAGCGATTGGTGGAATGATGATGTAAAGAGAGTAGTAAGGGAGAAAAAGTTAGCATATGAGAAGTTTTTACAAAGTAGAAGTGATGCAAGGAGGGAAGAGTATATGGAGAAAAAGAGAGAAGTTAAGAGAGTGGTGAAGCAATGTAAAAAGAGAGCAAATGAGAGAGTGGGTGAGATGTTATCAACAAATTTTGTTGAAAATAAGAAAAAGTTTTGGAGTGAGATTAACAAGTTAAGAAAGCCTAGAGAACAAATGGATTTGTCAGTTAAAAATAGGAGAGGAGAGTTATTAAATGGAGAGTTAGAGGTATTGGGAAGATGGAGGGAATATTTGAGGAATTGCTAAATGTTGATGAAGATAGGGAAGCTGTGATTTCGTGTATAGGGCAAGGAGGAATAACATCTTGTAGGAGTGAGGAAGAGCCAGTTGTGAGTGTGGGGGAAGTTCGTGAGGCAGTAGGTAAAATGAAAGGGGGTAAGGCAGCCGGGATTGATGGGATAAAGATAGAAATGTTAAAAGCAGGTGGGGATATAGTTTTGGAGTGGTTGGTGCAATTATTTAATAAATGTATGGAAGAGGGTAAGGTACCTAGGGATTGGCAGAGAGCATGCATAGTTCCTTTGTATAAAGGCAAAGGGGACAAAAGAGAGTGCAAAAATTATAGGGGGATAAGTCTGTTGAGTGTACCTGGTAAAGTGTATGGTAGAGTTATAATTGAAAGAATTAAGAGTAAGACGGAGAATAGGATAGCAGATGAACAAGGAGGCTTTAGGAAAGGTAGGGGGTGTGTGGACCAGGTGTTTACAGTGAAACATATAAGTGAACAGTATTTAGATAAGGCTAAAGAGGTCTTTGTGGCATTTATGGATTTGGAAAAGGCGTATGACAGGTGGATAGGGGGGCAAATGTGGCAGATGTTGCAAGTGTATGGTGTAGGAGGTAGGTTACTGAAAGCAGTGAAGAGTTTTTACGAGGATAGTGAGGCTCAAGTTGAGTATGTAGGAAAGAGGGAAATTTTTTCCCAGTAAAAGTAGGCCTTAGACAAGGATGTGTGATGTCACCGTGGTTGTTTAATATATTTATAGATGGGGTTTGTAAGAGAAGTAAATGCGAGGGTCTTGGCAAGAGGCGTGGAGTTAAAAGATAAAGAATCACACACAAAGTGGGAGTTGTCACAGCTGCTCTTTGCTGATGACACTGTGCTCTTGGGAGATTCTGAAGAGAAGTTGCAGAGATTGGTGGATGAATTTGGTAGGGTGTGCAAAAGAAGAAAATTAAAGGTGAATACAGGAAAGAGTAAGGTTATGAGGATAACAAAAAGATTAGGTGATGAAAGATTGAATATCAGATTGGAGGGAGAGAGTATGGAGGAGGTGAACGTATTCAGATATTTGGGAAGTGGACGTGTCAGCGGATGGGTCTATGAAAGATGAGGTGAATCATAGAATTGATGAGGGAAAAAGAGTGAGTGGTGCACTTAGGAGTCTGTGGAGACAAAGAACTTTGTCCTTGGAGGCAAAGAGGGGAAGGGTATGAGAGTATAGTTTTACCAACGCTCTTATATGGGTGTGAAGCGTGGGTGATGAATGTTGCAGCGAGGAGAAGGCTGGAGGCAGTGGAGATGTCGTGTCTGAGGGCAATGTGTGGTGTGAATATAATGCAGAGAATTCGTAGTTTGGAAGTTAGGAGGAGGTGCGGGATTCCCAAAAAACTGTTGTCCAGAGGGCTGAGGAAGGGTTGTTGAGGTGGTTCGGACATGTAGAGAGAATGGAGCGAAACAGAATGACTTCAAGAGTGTATCAGTCTGTAGTGGAAGGAAGGCGGGGTAGGGGTCGGCCTAGGAAGGGTTGGAGGGAGGGGGTAAAGGAGGTTTTGTGTGCGAGGGCTTGGACTTCCAGCAGGCATGCGTGAGCGTGTTTGATAGGAGTGAATGGAGACAAATGGTTTTTAATACTTGACGTGCTGTTGGAGTGTGAGCAAAGTAACATTTATGAAGGGATTCAGGGAAACCGGCAGGCCGGACTTGAGTCCTGGAGATGGGAAGTACAGTGCCTGCACTCTGAAGGAGGGGTGTTAATGTTGCAGTTTAAAAACTGTAGTGTAAAGCACCCTTCTGGCAAGACAGTGATGGAGTGAATGATGGTGAAAGTTTTTCTTTTTCGGGCCACCCTGCCTTGGTGGGAATCGGCCAGTGTGATAATAAAATAAAATAATTCGCAGACTAACCCATCACACATGTAACCTATGATTACGTACTCAAGAGTAATCACTAAGGTCAGCATATCATGACACCTCTGGAAAGCCCAACGCATTTCTCTCTCTATTTCCTCCATAATTCGCAATGTTATAACTGTCCAAGAGGGGCCGAAACGTCGTCTATAGACTTCTCTCTTTACATCATAGGTGGTTTGTTTCGTACCACAATTAATACAGAGGAACAGTACGGCTGTACTGCTGTACTGCTGTACGGCTGTACTGCTGTACGGCTTAGTTTTTAAATATTTTTCAAATATTTTTGAATGTATTCTACGCCATGTAATAAACCGATGACTTCAGGGATTTGCAAAAATTTTGCATATAGAAACGTAAGTATACTAGGCCCTCAATTAAGCCTCCTCTATATAATACGATTTCTTGCAAATGCAACTGAAAAAGGTGCATATATAATTGAATAATGTGAACTTTTAAGACCCTCTCATGCACTATGCATTTTTGAAGGCACTTTTTCAATCACATTTACAAAAAATCGCTCTATATAGAGGAGCTTTAATTAAGGGCCTTCTGCAGAAGAAGCCGTTGTTTGGGAAACATTTCACTATAAGTAGAGCTCTACTTAGAGGGAAACGTGTACATAGTTTTGCTCTTCGTGCTTGCATGTTTATCTACAAACCTACAAACCTGTCAGTGTTGCGTTCTTCAAACCTACACCAATTTTAAGAGCAGGAGAACAGAGGACTACGGTAGTCCTACTGGGCTGTGCTAGACAGGTCCTTCTCACACCCACCCAGCATTACGAGAGGAAGAGGAAACAAAACGAATGAAACATGGTGACTAACATCAAAGATAAAATAGTTCCACCCACCGTCACTTGAGATGAAGGTAAACACACCTCAAGATAAGACTGTGGGACCGGGGCAGATTTATCATTTCTTGAATACTAACCATTTCACAAGAGGGTGACTAAAAGCACTGATATTTCTCCACGGAAACGAATGGAATATGAGCAATCATTCTTAATTCAGTCGAAGACGTGAAGGATTTGAAGCAATCGCATTGCTCACATCCTGCTAGGGAGAGCTGTCAGTGGCGCGGTGCCTCATCCCTTGACACAATCAATTCGCTGCAAGTTTGGGTCGAGGCAGTAGCGCAGCCGGGATTTCAGTCGGAGGGGGAAGAGGAGGCTGAGGGGAGAGGCTGAAGTGAGGGATTAAAATCATAAAATGCTTAAAAAAATAAAAGAAATCGTCTTTAAAACATATGATTTTCAATAAGTAGGTGAAATTTCTTAAACTGTGCTGCTTTCGTGACCACTGGTCAAAATAATACGGTGAAATTAGCTACTAATTTAATAAACAATGTTTACACGTGGGAAGGGGGCTTTAGCCCCCATAACCTCCTTCCTCCTCCCCATGGTTGTTCCACAGGGTCTAAGGCTTTACCTCTCCGTGCAAACCCAAAACAGGAAACACATGGCATATTTGGTCTCACTAGGCGAATTTCTTGATATTCAGCACTACACGCCGGCCTCGTGAGAACTATTAGCAATGCTCTGACTCCACGGAAACGTGTGGAATATGAACCTACTTCCATTAGTGAGCCCCGTCCAAATATGGCCCAGCCTTTAACTGCTGCATCTCCACATATCTGCAGCTCCATTGCTAAATCTCTGGCTCATCTTTTGGGCTTAGCCTACTTCCCCTATTGGGCCACTCCCACATGTGACTACGTCCTCAACTATTACAAAGGCATGAAGGTTCAATCTTCATGCCTTTGTATTAGAATGATAAAGCCTGCTGTGCAGACGATAGCCATCTCTTAATAAAAACACCCAGGTATTGCACCTGCGTCTCATTCATCAACACAGGTATTTTACGTTTGTACAGGTGTCTTGGCAGACATATACGTATCCTGGATATATTTCGTGTCCTGGGTATGGTTGCGTGTCTTGGCAGACTTATACGTGTCCTGGTATGTTCGTGTATCTTCAGTAAGCTCATTCGTCTTGGTGTATTTGTTCGTTTACTGGGCAATATTCGCATGTCTCGGGAGACGTATACATGCCCCGGGTATGGTTGGGTGTTCTGGGAAACGTATACGCGTTTTGTATACTGTTGCGTGTCCTATGAGACGAACATGCGTCCCGGGTGTGGTTGTGTGTCCTGAGAGAAGTATACACGTTTTGTTAATAGTCACGTGTCCTAGGAGATGAATACGCATTTTGTGCATGATTGCGTGTCCTAGGAGACGTATACGCATTTTGTGTGTGGTCGCGTGTCTTGAGGCAGATGTTCGTGACTTGGGATTCAAAGTCGCATGTGGTCGTCTGCCATTACCGCCCCGTAATTGATCTCAGAGCCCTCTATCATCACATGGCAGCACCGAAGCCGGTGTCTGTCTATGAGTGACTGTCTACCAGTATTTGTCTACCAGTGTCTGTCCATAAGTGTCTGTCTGCTGTCTACCAGTGTCTGTCTACCAGTGTCTCTCTACCAGTGCCTGTCTACAAGTGTCTGTCTGCTGTCTACCATTGTCTGTCAGCGTCTGTCTACCAGCGTCTGTCTGCCAGTGTTCTTGACAACTGTGTATTCACCCAGTTGCATCTTCCTAGCTGAGCTTGTGGGTGTTGTAGCTCCAGCTCCTGGATCTGCTTCTTGCGGTTGGTTGACGTGATCTTTTTTCTGTTATATATTTTGTTGATGAGGTCACGAAAGGATGTTTATCTTCACTTGTTTTGGTCTCCAGTTCGTTCTACTTCTTCTTATAACACTCTAAAGATGAAAAAAAAAATTCTTTCAAACGTTTTTATGACTAGATTTTCAACTACAGTATGAGTCTGTTCGTTTTTTGTAGATTCATGGGAAAATCATTTGTCCTTGTCCACCGTGTCTGTGTATCGGAAAACTTCGTATTTCCTGGATGTAAAAAAGATAAAACAGAGTAAATATTTTTAAGAGAAACTTTTCGCTCGGTGGTAGCTTTATCAGGTTCACAGGTCATAATGTAATTATGCTCTCTTTGAGCGAAACGTTGTTTTAAGATGGGTTTTCAGTGTTTCATTTGCGTTTTCAGTTGCTTGTTGGTTCCCAACCTCTTACGTCTGTTTGTGTTTCTGTTGTTGAACGTTCTTCCTGAGTAGTGCCATCAAGTTCATGCAACTTTATCCTTACCGTTTATTTCTCAATTCCGGCATCAACCTTGTGGCAAATATCTGTATTTTCTGTTTTTTTTTTTCTATGTATTCCGTAAGTGCGGGGCTACGTACTGATACTACATACTCGAAGGAAGGCTTCAGGTATGTGGTGAATGCCGATCTGAAGGACTTTTCACTTCAGATTTCTAAAGACTTTTCTTAAGTTTGATTGTTAGTCTCTCACATTCCGCCTCAGAGCCAAAAGGCCACTATATATATTCGCAACTGTATTACAAACACCGCAGTCTATGGCTCACCCACAGGGCCAACTGCACTACTGAATGGGACATCTCATGACAGAGACTCGTATCATTTCTTTGTCGACTGGAAATAATAGCAGGTGTAAGTCCGTGTTATTGGTGAATGACTTGCACAAGAGGAGGTGCAATGCTGAGAGTTTTGTCAATGGCGTTTTAAATCGTTATATAGATTGTTTCCAGGCATCTCTATCCTCTGACTTCCTTGTTCAGCCTAGTGTTGTTCCATAACTTGTACTGTGTAGATTTAGGGAGAGGGATTTTTTTTGTAGTATTAACAGAGTATTGCACTACAAGTAGGCAGCTTGAGATGGTAAATTGGTTGTGCCCGACATCATTTGTAATATTTTAACTCATAATTGTATTATATAGCATTGTTAATTATGGTAATGGGGAATGGTAAACTTGTTGAATATGAAATACATGTCCAGACTAAATGCAGTAAAGGAGTTTACAATATAAATTATATTTGGAATGTTTACTTAAAATACTTTTACCTAACTGTTATTTTGACTGACTTTTCTTAAGACAGAAATATATTATTGCTATGTAACATAATATTTACAGTGCAACTTAAGGACCTCCAGCATAACAAGTGACATAACGAAACCCTTGAAAGGCCATCTCGTATCTAAAATAAACAAGCACTACATCTATTATCTTGTAGACTAATATCATAAAAAAAATAAGTATGGATGCTTCAAGTGTTTCTCAGATTTATCTCGGTCTTAACCGGGTGCGAAGTAGGAGCCACATTCCAGCACAAATCAACCAAAACATTTACTAATTAGTTTTATTATGTGACCTCCTGGCTTTTAATTCAGCCAATCCATAAAATATTACCACCTGAACCATTATTTGTAAGGTAGATTTTGTGTGCAGTTTATTTTACCGAACTCTACTCCACCTTTCTACCTCTCGTTTGTATTAAGTTTAAATAAGATTGTAAAACAGTTAACCACTTCTTCTTGTCTAGTTTTAAGTATAGTTACGATGTACTATTATTTTATTTAGTTTTAATTAGTTACTATGCATTAGGATTAGTTTGCCCAAAATGCCTCGGCATTATAGTGGCTATCTTTGTACTTAGCAAATCAAAATTGTAATTAAACATTGTAACCTTTACAAAGAAATAAACTTTACTTTACTTTACTTTAATAGAGTATTCATAGGTTACACAATGTAACAGTTGTGTTTTGTATCTCTGTAATATGCGATGTGTTTCAGTCTGGTTATATATTTTTTGTAAAGTCCTACATTGTAGTCTTCCATTTTCCACGCGTTTATCATGTTCTATCTCTAGTCTTCGCGACTAACCCACAAACTGGAAAGAGACAATGAAAACTAGGCAATGTTTGGGTCTCTCCTGGTCCATTATCCAGTCTCTGATGACTAGGATAACATAGCACAAGACTGTCTTGTTTCTTGAACTTCTCTTGCATAGACATTTTTATTTTAAATAGTTAGCGTTGATATAGAACAGTAAGTTGAAGACATTTAAGAAACCAGTATCTGACTTTTATAATTACACATGTAAGACTGATAACTCTGTACAACATGTTCTTCTTCGAGACAACGTAGATTTTATTTGGCATGTTTAATTGGTTGTTGTTTTTTTCTCTTTCCTCTAAGGTTTTCGTACATAACCTGAGAACACCGCATACGATTGGCATCAATTTTCAACGGTGTTGTACTGTAACTAGGGAAAGGTTTGAGCAACTAGTGGCATGTGCAGTTGTTCTCTGGTTCACTTTATTTAGATTGTTCCCGGTTTTGGTTTCCGTGTGGTAACTTGAGGAAGTTTCTGATCACCTTCAGGTTTTCAACACTGGTGCCAATTTGCTATTTTTTTAGAGCAATGTGTATTTTTTTCGTTAAATATCTTAAGTATCTGAATGGCTTCAGTCGTTAATGACCAATGCATTTTTTGAGAAAGATGCCACCGTGTGAGTCTGAACTATGTAGGTGCAAATTTACCAGTACACTTAGTTAAAAAATATTTGGAACTGGAGTATGTATGATAATTAGAGAATGCCTCTTCTGATTGAGTTCAAACTCTTAACGCTTTTGAGTTATGTTCAGCGGAGGGATTCCATTGTTATTAGTCTGCAACACTCCAAATTTAGCAAGTTTACTAAACTAATTGTGATATTAATTTCCATTTAATAATTGAAGTATGCTCATTCTAAATGGCTTCAAACCTTTTACATTGGTGCATTTAATGAGACGAATGAATCACAAATAATCCGCACCCGTCGCCATAAGATTGTCTCTTATTTTTGGAACTGGGCTTCATTTGTGTGGTATTTTCAGTTATTTTAAGTTAGATTAGACTGAGTTGGGTTGGGTTAGGTTGGGGTAGGTTAGGTAAGATGGGCTGAGTTAGGAAATGTCAGTTTAGGCTAGGTTAACCTACATTAACCAAGATTAACGACCCTCTGGCCATCTTTAGGGCGAGTTACAGGAACTGAGGTGTTTACAGACTAAGAGGATTTTCACATTGCTTCATTAGATTTCCCTCAAATTTTCACGATGTTCGAGCGGGGGTGAGTTTCAGCTCCTGGACCTCTTTAGGGTGTCTGAACTACAGCTGCTAGTTCTCTTCGGAACACTTGAGATCGTCAAAATTCTTCATCAGCTGAGCTCAGATTTTAATTGAGTTTGATAGCGTTAAGGTTCAGCTCCCGGACCTCTTGTAGGTGCTAATCCCCAGCCCTTTTGGGGTGTTGATACTGGAAACCAGTCATAAGAGACACTAGGAACTGTGTTGAATGGTTATGTCTCACAACTCTACGGGCATCACCTGCCAAGTATTACTGAGTGATTGGCTTGTATTATTAGTACTGGAATGCAGTCAGTATGTACATATGCATATATACACATGAGCTGCAGCTCCTCTGCCTCTTGAGGGTTCTGAGATACAGGGGCGGTGGTTATCGAAGGGTAATACCTCTCACAGATCGTTCAGCTAGTGAAGCACGTTATACGTGTATCAGATAACATTGCGATAACGCATGGAGGAGTCGGCCGAGCACACAATAGCACTTTTCTCGTAACCTTGTCTTTGTTCCAGTGAGTCCTCCCCTCTTTCCTGAAACCACAACTGAAAAACACTTACCTCTCTTTACTGCCGAAATGATTCGCCTGTGCAGTAGGCTTCTTCAGTAAAATATATCGAATATAGTCACCTCTATTCGACTGAAGAAAACTGCTGTGCAGGCGAAAAATTTTGGGAATTAAGATACCCAAGTGTTGTACATGTGTCTTAGTCACCAACTTGTCAGTAATGTATACAATTAAAAATAAGATACACAGCTGAATACCTGGTCAAAAGAGCATGACTCAAATATCAAGCCTATCAGCATGACGTCTCTGAAAAAGACGATGTGTAAGAAAACCTACACACAGTGGCCCTGAATTATTATTATTATTATTATTATTATTATTATTATTATTATTATTATTATTATTATTATTATTATTATTATTATTATTATTATTATCAAGGGGGAAGCGCTAAACCCCTAGGATTATACAGCGCCTGGGGGGGGGGGGAATGTGGAAGGCATTCAGCCTTAATTCGGGGGACTGAAGCACAGATCCCCTAAATCAAGAGCCCCTCACTAACATCAAGGAACCTTCCCTGAGGGGACAGTGGCCCTGAAGCTTGAGCTGTAATGGGGGCCCTTTAGCAACCAGCAACAGCTAGCCTACATGATATTTTAATAACCTTTTAATTTATATTTTAAATGTTATTTTGTATTGAATTTCACTACATTATTCATATTATTAAAAAAAAAAACCTTCTCATACAGCAGACCCAAAATGTTTAAGCAATGCGAACTGACGAGGCTTTTGGAGCACCTCCGGGATTAGGGGCCCTAAAACTTAAGCTTCATTAGAAGGTCCGCCTCTGCCTACGTAATATATCTCAAGATTTCGCGACCTCGAGAAAGCTCTCTGGGACAGATGGTCTCTCAAGATCTCCTGTGTCAAGGGCAGCCTCATGTAACATTTGGAATTTCAAAATTACCTGACGTCTCTGAGGAAAAGAATACCGAGAGAATCCTACACAAAATATCTCCCAAGATCTCTTGACGTCTCTCAACCAGAAGATATCAAGAAAATCCAGTACAAAAAAAAAATATCTCAGAGTCTCCTGATGTTTCTCTGTTGAATATAACAAGTTGGTTTATGATATATGGTGAATGTATGATATATTTTAAGATTTTTTTGCGAGTCTGGTATAATATATGAAGTGGTAAATACTGAAATAGGATATATTTTTGTTTTTTGCATATTTTGTAAATATTGAAAAAAGTAAAAACAATAGTACGAATGCAAATATGATTTAGATCAACAGCATTGTTGTTGTTGTTGATAAACTGGGCTTTAACATAATTTATATATGCAGAATTTAGACTGGATTTAGGAAGCGTCTTGTACCTATATTTTTGAAGTAGGTGGCAGACGGGGCTTCTTTTTGCATCTCCTGGGAATTCCAATTATGGGGCCCATGGTATGACAAAGATGTACATGACGGGAGAGGTCTGGTGAGACCGACAGTATGTACATAAAAAGAAACACACATGGTTCAAGACATTTATTGGGGAATCATTTCGGCACAAGTGGCTGGTAGTAAATAAGCAACTTGTGGCGAAACGTTTCTAAAATAAATATCTTAAGCTGTGCATATGTGTCTTTATCTATACAAAGGACTACTTGTTTCTTATTGTGTCTATGTGTTATAGTGCAGCTCTCCAGGAAGACTCGGAACCTGGGTTCAAGTTCGTTCTAAGTCTCCTGTATAAATAAAAGGTTCAGTAGTAGGTGTAAATGTTTTCTAAGTTGAGTAAGTTAGAACTTGAATAGTGAAGGTGAATATTGGATAGTGAAGGTGAATATTGAATAGTGGGGGTGAATATTGAATAGTGGGGGTGAATATTGAATAGTGGGGGTGAATATTGAATAGTGGGGGTGAATATTGAATAGTGGGGGTGAATATTGAATAGTGAGGGTGAATATTGAATAGTGGGGGTGAATATTGAATAGTGAAGGTGAATATTGAATAGTGGGGGTGAATATTGAATAGTGGGGGTGAATATTGAATAGTGGGGGTGAATATTGAATAGTGGGGTGAATATTGAATAGTGGGGGTGAATATTGAATAGTGGGGGTGAATATTGAATAGTGGGGGTGAATATTGAATAGTGGGGGTGAATATTGAATAGTGGGGGTGAATATTGAATAGTGGGGGTGAATGTTTAGAACCCGAGAGGGTGATTAGTCTACTAGCTGATTTATGTTGGGTAATAATGTCGTAGCTGTTTATATACGCTGTGTTATAATATTCATGGGGGAGAGATGAACTCATAAGCGCCATGAGGTGGGGAAGTAGGTAATAAGATTTGTCTCTGGAAATTGGAGATAGTTCCATTTTCTCTGATCAAGAGCCCTTCATTAGCAATAATGCATCTCCCTCTTGTCTTTTTGGATAATTTCAGCACGTTATTTATTTTTCCTTTATTTATTCCTGTTTTCCATTTGTAAGCTTCACTCATAGCCTGATTCCACGCCTTTCTTAAGAGTCCAAATTCAGTACCCTAAGTGTATCATGTAGGAAAGATTTCTGATACAAGGTATCAACTTTGTCATCCTTCTATGTATGTTTTTCATCGCATTTATGTCCGTTCTGTGACCAGAACTGTGCAGCATGATATGCAAAGTTGACGTATAACCTCTGCTCCTATTATTTATATCTCTTGATATGAAGCCAAGAATTCTGTAAGCTTTTTCAATTACTGTTAACTAGAACACCTAATTATTTTTTGCACTCAGTTAAAGACCTGAAATACCTGGTTTATAAGCACTATGTTTGTGCTTTCCCCAGGATTTACAACCTTACAATTCCCCACTTCCCAGTTCTTAACGTTGTAAATGCATCTTATTGACAACACCAAAAATTATCGTGGTTTTTATTTCTACAGGTGTCCAGCGGGGGTAATGGAGGAGCCTAGAGAGGTGGGTGTGGGGGATGTGGTGGAGACAGGCGAAGGTGTAGGTGAGGGCAAGGTGAAGGTGAAGAGAGGTAGAGGTGGGTCGGAACCACCTGCCTACCGCTCCTACCCACAGCGATGGGCCATCCTCCTCGCCGTTACTCTTCTCAATATCTCCAACGCCTCGGTAAATTAATTAGTACCCTGTATAATTAGTAACCTTTTGTAATTAGTACCCTTTGTGATTTATTCACTGCATAATTAGTATGTTAATTAGTAACCTCCATAATTAGTACCATTTGTAATTTATTTACTGCATAATTAGTATGTATAATTAGTATCTGTATAATTAGTACCCTCTATAATTAGTATCCTGTATGATTAGTACCTTGTATGAGTAGTACCCTATATAATTAGCACTATAATTTAGCATCCTGTATGATTAGTACCCAGTACTCATGAAGAACCACACTGAAAACAGAAACATTAGGATGACATTTTGGTCTGTCCTGGTCTAATTGCCAAATAACAGCTGAAAGAGCAACAGAAAGAAAAGGTCAGAGGACAGAATGGGGAGAGGAAGGATGAGGAAGAAGAGAGGAGTAGGAGGAGCACGAGAATAGTAGCAATAGTGGTGGAGGTGGTAATATTATTATTATTAGTAGTAGTAGTAGCATATAAGTGGTAGTAACAGTATTGAGGAAGTAATAGTAGAGAGAATGGTAGTATGAAAGAATCAGTAATAGTAGCAGAAGAGCGCTAAACCAGTGGACTACACAACCACGGGCTTAGGGCAAAAACCCAACGGAATGAAGCCTCCAAAGAAAAAAAAAATCCCAGGAACAGAACCCACCAAAACAGAAAACAGAAAGGAGAAGAAAAAGATAATGCAGAAGACAGAAGAAGTTTAAAAAGAGGATGTGGCAATCAGGACAGGTCACGGGAGGTTTAGAAGTCTGGAGGTTCGGTTAGCTTAGGTTAGGTAAGATTTATCCGGAAACGGGACAAGTGTTTCCTGACGCGGGTCTTAGTCATACGATGACCCGCCGCTGGAGCGTTTGGTCATCTGACCGAGGCCTTCCTCTGGCTCACCGAACCACTCCTTTAAAATTAAGGTTATGATTATAACCATTCTTTTCCTTGAAGTTTGGAGCCCTTGACAAGGCAATAGGCAAGACAGGCAGCAACAGAAACAAAGCCGGAACTAAGATACATGTTAGGAAAGTTGTGTAAAGAGCTGCTTGAACAAGACTGCGTAGGGGGATGGGACTCAGCTCTAAGAACGTGGGCCAGTAGTCCTCCTGCAGTGTTCTTTGTGTTCTCCTGTTTTCTTTTATATGACCTCTTGTATCAATATGACTAATTCTTTCACTACTACTACTACTACTACTACTACTACTACTACTACTACTACTACTACTACTACTACTACTACTACTACTACTGCTACTACTACTACTACTACTACTACTACTACTACTACTACTACTCTCTCTCCCTCTACTATTACTTATACTTTTAGAAGCATGTGCGATTAATACCCTGTATGATTGATACACTGTACGATCTGTATTCTGTATGATTATTACCATGTATAATTAGTACTCTGTATGATTATTACCGTATGTGATTCATACCCTGTGTGATTAGTATTGTGCATGATTAGAACTGCGTGATTAGTACTGTGCATGATTAGTACTTTATATGATTAGGACCCTGTATGATTAATACTGTGCTTGATTATTACCCAATATGATTTGTACCCTGTATGATTAGTACCCTATAAAATTAGTACACTGCATGATTTTTTTTATGTTAGTATTCTTTATGATTAGTACCCTGTATAATTAGTACCTTGAATTATTAGTACCACGTGTAATTAGTACTCTGGATTAGTGCCTTGTTTACCTTGTACCCCATATAGACAGTATCCTATTAAACTTTTACCATAAGTTAAAATCATGTATAATTAGCATTCTATATGATTAGTATGCTGAGTAACTAATATACTGTATAATTTATACCCTGTATAATTAGTAGCCAGTGTAATTAGTGCCCTGTATAATTAGTACCCTGTATAATTAGTACCCTGTATAATTAGTACCCTGTATAATTAGTTGCACTAAACTTACAACCGAGTTATTAATTTACGGAATCCATTACTGTGGTCTATGCTTGACCATTACTAGATTTAAAGGCTTGATGATGGTCCCAGGCGCAGCGGAAAGTTGTCTTAGGTTTCCTTTCTGGAAGCAAATTTTGAACTGTTCCCGCCACCGGTACTGTGGCTCTTATTTCTCATGAAGCCTTTCTCTGGTTCTCATAAATGTTCGTAGAACCATGATTAAAGTGTTTGGATAGGTGAAGCTTTAGTTTTGGATGGGTGAAGCTCATTTTTCTGGATGGGTGAGGATTCTGTGTGGATGATTGAGACTCCTATCTGGATGGGCGAGTGTCCTGTTTTGATGGGAGAGGGTCCTGTTTGGATGTGATAGGCTCCTGTTTGGAAGGGTAAGGCTCTACTTTGGCTCACGTTTAAAAGAGTGCGGTCCCTGTGTGGATGGGCGACTATTACACCCTTGTCTGCAGCATCTGAAGACTCGGTAACACAGTATTTCAAATTCAAACAGCGTACTGCGCACACTAATAAAGACAAAGTAAACTTTTACTGGGACAACATAGAGCGTATCGATCTGCGCAGAGCTAAATCAAGTGCTACATCAAGCTCATCACAGAGCGAAACGTTGTGCCAATTAAAGCTTGTCCTTAGGAGACAGATTTAAAAAGAAGACTTCATCCCCTGTCCATTGTTGAGGGACGTATTCTTTAGTAATGCTGGTGATTGGGTTGATCTTGTAAGTAGTACTTTGATCCAGAGACTGATCATCTTGTATAAGATTTCGTCTTCTACCAACGCTGGTGTCTCCAGGAGGGTGATTAATCTCAGTATTCGACTGATGAAGCCTGCGTGCAGCACAGGCGAAACGTTTCATCAGTAAAGATTCCTAGTGTTGCACATGTGTCTTGCTTATCAGAACGAAGTGCTGTATAGTCAAGAACCTTGTAGTCACTCATCCAGTTAGAATCTTCAATAGACAGCTGGTTCTACCAGATGTGCCTGATAACCTGCTGGTAATAGCTTTCCCTTCTCTTGCCAGCTGTGGATCAACTTGGCGCCTGTGTCGTACAAGGCAGCAGACTACTTCAAGGTGCCTGTCGCAGGCATCAACTGGTTCAGTCTGGTCTATCTCTTCGTCTCCATACCATTCTGCTTTATCTCCACCTTCATCGTCAATGCCCTCGGTCTCAGACCTTCCGTGAGTAGATCACAAACTTGTAAATAAGGTATTGTTATTATTGTTATTATTATTATTATTATTATTATTATTATTATTATTATTATTATTATTAGTAGTAGTAGTAGTAGTAGTAGTAGTAGTAGTAGTAGTAGTAGTAGTAGCAGTAGTAGTAGTAGTAGTAGCAGTAGCAGTAGTAGTAGTAGTATCTAATTCACCAATGTTCTTATTTTCCTCTCTTTCTCAGTGAGGCTGATATATCATTCTCTTTTTTTATTTTCTTTATACTTCTCTTTCTTGCCCTTCCTAACAATATCTCTAAGTGAGTAACAGTATGCTGGAAATTATATACACTGATGGAAAAAGCATAAGGAGTGTACTGGAAGGAGTGCATCTGCTCTTGCATAAGAATTAACAACTGGGCATCTACACTGCAAACTAATTAATTATTTTTTTACCATTCTATCGGCACTGAAGTTAACGTATGACGCTGAGTTTGACTCTGATTGTTACCGATCCATATCATTATTGAGGGTGTTTGACTCACATAATACTTTTAACCATATGATTATTAGAGAAGCCAGGTATTGATACTCAAATATCAGAGAAAAATGAATTAATGTGCAGTTTTATGAATTCCACCACACACTGAATTACTCCTTCAATGTAAAGTTGATAATTAGCCAAAGAAAGTACCCTGAAGGAAAATGTTTGGCAGATGATGATCAAACTGAATGTAAAGAATGTGGCCAGCATTATAGTTACTTTTTTAAACACTATCTGCTTGATTGTCTACTTAATGAGGAATATATAGACAGTATAATGCCCTATGTGATATGTCAAGGTATCTTATTAATGGAAATAAGACAACAGGCTTATTAAGCAAATATCAAAAAAAAAAAAAATCAACGCACCGGCCGTCTCCCACCGAGGCAGGGTGGCCCAAAAAGAAAAATGAAAGTTTCTCTTTTAAATTTAGTAATTTATACAGGTGAAGGGGTTACTAGCCCCTTGTTCCCGGCATTTTAGTCGCTCTTACGACACGCATGGCTTACGGAGGAAGAATGCTTTTCCACTTCCCCATGGAAACAAGAGGAAATAAAAGTAGAAAGATATACCTAGTAGCAATATATACCTAGTAGCAAGATATACCTAGTAGCAAGATATACCTAGTAGCAAGATATACCTAGTAGCAAGATATACCTAGTAGCAAGATATACCTAGTATCCCGCGTATTTTTGAGACAAAAACAGACACCAGCAATCCTACCATCATGTAAAACAATTACAGGTTTCTGTTTCACTCATTTGGCAGGACGGTTGTACCTCCCTGGGTGGTTGCTGTCTACCAACCTACTACCACAGGACGGTAGTACCTTCCTGGGTGGTTGCTGTCTACCAACCTACTACCACAGGACGGTAGTACCTTCCTGGGTGGTTGCGGTCTACCAACCTACTACCACAGGACGGTAGTACCTTCCTGGGTGGTTGTGGTTTACCAACTATACCACAGGACGGTAGTACCTTTTCCCGGGTGGTTGCTGTCTACCAACCTACTACCACAGGGCGGTAGTGCCTCCCTGGGTGGTTGCTGTCTACAAACCTACTACCACAGGACGGTAGTACCTTCCTGGGTGGTTGCTGTCTACCAACCTACTACCACAGGACGGTAGTGCCTCCCTTGGTGGTTGCTGTCTACAAACCTACTACCACAGGACGGTAGTACCTTCCTGGGTGGTTGTGGTTTACCAACCTACTACCACAGGACGGTAGTACCTTCCTGGGTGGTTGCTGTCTACCAACCTACTACCACAGGACGGTAATACCTCCCTGGGTGGTTGATGTGTACCAACCTACTACCACAGGACGGAAGTACCTCCCTGGGTGGTTGCTGTCTACTAACCTACTGCCACAGGACGGTAGTACCTCCCTGGGCGGTTGATGTCTACCAACCCACTATCTAGATAAGAGAATTATAGATATAAATACAGACGTACTCGCGTTTTAACACTCTTGGGGGCCTAGTTCCTGCACCTTTTGTGTATCTGTTAAACCTTTCGGAGAGTATTTCCTAGATATTTTGTGTATCCATATGCTTTTGTGCTACTACCATCCACCGGATGGATATGGGGTCCACAATGAACTAGTCGCTTCGGAGGAAAAATTAAAAATCAAATCTAACTCTATACTTACGGTAGTTAAGTAAGTTCACAACTAACTCAAGGAATTGTGAAGGCTCGACCCTCCATCCGTTAGTTACAACAATCACTTGTCAGAATTTAGATTATATTACACGACGTTTCCGCCCTCGCCAGGATCAATATCACTTTGCTACTTGGTAAAGGTCCAGGAACGACCGAAATGCCGTCTGGTTTCATCTTCGATATGTGGGTTAGTTGCTATTTATTCCAGCCACGTTATTGCCACTTTTATTGCTCAGACTAAATTGGCACTTGAATTACAATAAATGTCCTACGGTCTGTGCTACAATGACAGGAACGAAAACAAGGACACAAATCTTTATTGGGACAAATTTTCGCTCTAAGGAGAGCTGTACTGAGACAACTTCTTGCTCTAAGTGAGCGCTTATGGGACAGCGTTTTGCTCTAAGGAGAGCTTTATTGGGAAACGTTTTGATCTAAGAAGAGCTTTACCAAGAGCGAACCGTTTTCACACTAAAGGTTCTTTCAGTATCTAAATGACGTATCGCCGAAAATAATGAAGAAAATACACAGGTTTCAAGAAAATCCTTTATTATGGGACCATTTTCCCCTCTGTATAGAGTTTGATAAAACACTACACACAGCCATAGTTTAACCTAATAAGAGCTTGCTGTGCAATCTGTCTGTTCTGCAAAGGCTTATTACGCTGCATGATTATTTGTTTTCAATGCAGAGAGGAGAATACAAGTCTTGCATGACACCAGGCGATTAGTTTCTCCTCTGGGCCAACATACTAGTGTTCCTGCTGACTCGGGCACCGGGGTTATGTTCGTTTATCGTATTTAACTTTTAAGGCACAGGACTCCCAGAGAATAATATTGACAACGGATTAGTGATATTCTTTCGTTAAATGTAATTTGTGCTTTATCATTAACGTAGATCATGTTTCTATGGTATTCATGGGACTGCGATAACGAACTTTAGTCTATTGAAAGCCTCTTTAGATATGTATACAGAATAAGCATTGTTAAGCTTGCCTGTTTGTGATTATGTTGTATTAGACAGGTATACGACTATTCCTCAGGATGCGGCCCATAGAAGTAAACCAACACCAAGGTACCTATTTACCGCTAGGTAAACAGGGGCAGCAGGAGTAAAGAGACCTGACCTAACGTCTTGCTCTTTGGGACACTAGCACAGTATACATAATACTGTAAATGCAGCATTATGTATACTGTCGTTCATGGTGTATAGAATGATAGAGACAAGGAGGTTTCTATCGCTAGGGCATTTACCAATGATACAACAGTCAATCATTACCTGAGACGCTGGGACTCAAAATTAGTTGCTCTGAAATCCCTTATGAGATCCTTCGTTTTCTTATCTTTTTTTTTTTCTCTCTCTAACTCTTTAAGGAATTTGGCTTCGCATTTTTCTCGTGAGCAGAGAGTGTTCGAGCCAACTGGAACTAAAGTATTTACAGTTGAAGCCTTGTTACTGGATACCGAGACTTGGTTTAATTGAGACAGGTGAGCAAAAACTAGGCCATGTTCATTAAGAAAACGTTTCGGTCCTGGGACCTTGATTACATCTCAGAGCAGAAACTTTTCCTAGTAAATATATCCAAGTTTTTGTTCACTTGTCTCTCTAAACCGAGACTGTATATGGATGAGCAAATTATCTGTATTTTCTAGACTTCTACTGCGAAGACAGTTTCTGAGAGACTTGTTGTGTTCACAGATCCAGATAGGGTCGGCGCTGAACTGCCTGGGAGCTGTGATTCGAGGTATCTCTACTTCAGGGCTCATCCCCTCTTGCCGCGCCCAGTACGCCGTCTGTATCACTGGCCAGGTGGGTGTGGTGAATGTGCATGTGATGGGTGTGGTGGATGTGCATGTGGTGGGTGTGGTGGATGTGTACGTGGCGTGCTAGTGTATGTGCATATGGTGTGCTGGTGGATGTGCACACCATAACTATATCTAATGAAGAAATAACTCGAAATAGTAGATAGTAGTTTGATAATTCTAGATTACTTCAACCTCAGGGAGGTCATGAAGTGGAATGACCAGGAACAAGTAATCTTGGAGGCAGGCTACAAGACTACTTGTTCCTGGTCATAGTTTTAAGAATAGGTATGACAGGTAAAAAGCAAGTTAAAAGGCAAAGCCAAGAGCTGCAATAAGCGAGTGCAAAAATGACGTGTGTAAGGCACTTACATCCACACTGGTGTGTGTGTGTGTGTGTGTACTCATCTAATTGTGGTTGTACGGGTCGATTCACAGCTCCTGGCTCCGCCTCTTCACTGTGTGTGTGTTGTGACTGACACAGTACTCTCTATCAGGTGTTGGCTGGCATGGCTCAGTCCTTCCTCCTCTTCATACCAACCAAGGTATCTCAACTCTGGTTCCCAGAGAACTCTCGTACACTCTCCACCACCGTCCTCTCTCTCTGTGAGTACCAACCCCTCATTTTTATGCAATCTTGTTAGTTTTAAAGCCAATTGAATGCATCTGTTCTGTTGCATCATCGGTCAAAAGAGCCTAAATTCAGAACTGAATATACAAATGCCTCGTTTGACTGAGTCATGTCCAAGGCTGAAGCAGCTTTACATTTTTGCATTTTTTTAAATGAACATGATAAGTTTTCCATTATCATAAGACCTGAGTGAATTTCTTTCACGATTATTTTAAGGTATCAGTCTGCCCCAAATCTATGTTAGTAAGAGTGTTAGATAAGACCAGACCAGGAATATCCAAACAGGAAATATATAAACCAAGATATATATATATAATATATATATATATATATATAAATATATATATATATATATATATATATATATATATATATAAGGATTTTAATGATTAAATTTTTTTAATGGTAGTAAATAGGTGATGTGGGGTCATTTTTAGACAGTTATCACTTTCGTAAAAATTTTGTACTTGTTTGTACTTACCTATATGTAGTTGCTGGGCTCAAGTTTCCGCTCTCGGCCTTATCTCCTCCCTCGCCGCTACCGTCTTAATGCGGAGTTTCAGATGCCTTTCCTTTCGTTGGATCGAACCTCATTGCTCCTGATCCCTGATCCCATTTCCTAGCGATGTGTAACCTCTTGGGGTTTAGCGCTTTCCCATGGATATAATAATAATAATAATAACGACATCAAGAACAACAAGAATAATAATAAAATAAAGTAATAATAATAATAAAAATAGCAATAATAATAATATAATAAATAATAATAATAATAATAATAATAGCAATAATAATAATAATAATAGCAATAATAATAATAATAATAATAATAATAATAATAATAATAATAATAATAATAATAATAATAATAATAATGGGTATAGGGAAGGTAATAAGCCAACAAATGAGTTAATTTTTCAAACTAATCTAAACAATCAATGGAGGTGAAGACGGGCGACATTTCGATCGCTTCTTGATCATGGTTCAGGATGGACCGAAACGTCGTCCAGTTATGATCTCTAATTTGTTGGTAAGTTGTGAATAGTTCCAGCATCGAACACTGTGAATTCAGTAACTTAAAACTATTTTTCAGAAAAAGGCATAATGTTTTGGGGACACGTTTTTTTTTTTATTTAGCAAAAGTAGATACACCACCAGCGTACGGATACCCAGTTCTATATGACAGTTATATAGTGGGAAGAAAAGCTAGTCACGTTTATCCTGTTATATTCCATCACACGGGATGGGTTTCATATACAATGTTGAAATCTGTCAGCCTGAGCTGGGAGACTTGGCAAGAATAATGTACACTCTCAGAGACATGTTCAGAAAGTGAGCCAGATGTGTGGCTGACACAGTCAGCTGAGCCCAGCTAAGGCAACTATCACTTTCCTGATAACAAAACTGTTATCAGGAAGGTGATGACCTTTCCCAACGCATACTATGCAGCAGAACCTTCATTTATTGGGGCAATTTTTTTTTTTTTTTGCTCTAGGGAGATTACTGGACCTGACCCATTAAAGATGTGTTCCGCTACATGCATCTTGTAGCTCATTCCTGGAAGCAGTGCGTCCTTGAGCAATTGCACTGTACGCCCACCAATCTTCCGGCGCCACTTCATAGGAAAACATGTTTTGTTGGATGGTTAATGAGGTTACAGTGCTGCATGTTGCCTGTCCACCAGGCAACATGCAGCACTGTAACCTCATTCTCAGGTTTGCCAGGCGTCCATATGCTGCAGCAGTTATCTGGTTGATGTGTGCTTCCGGAGACGTGCTCAGTGTTATACTCACCCCAAGATCTTTCTCCTTGAGCGAGGTTTGCAGTCTTCGGCCACCTAACCTATACCCGTCTGCGGTCTTCTTTGCACTTCCCCGATCTTCATAACTTTGCATTTGGCGGGGTTAAATTCGAAAAGCCAGTTGCTGGACCAGGTATCCAACCTGTCCAGGTCTCTTTGAAGTCCTACCTGATCCTCATCTGATTTAATTCTCCTCATTAACTTCACATCATCTGCGAATAGGGACACTTCTAAGTCTAACCCTTCCGTCATGTCATTCACATATACCAGAAATAGCACTGGTCCTAGGACCGACCCCTGTGGAGCCCCGCTCGTCACAGGTGCCCAGTGTGATACCTCATCACGTACAATGACTCGTTGCCTCCCTGTCAGGTATTCTCTGATCCATTGCAGTGCCCTTCCTGTTATACGTGCCTGATCCTCTAGTTTCTACACTAATCTCCTGTGAGGAACTGTGTCGAAGGCCTTCTTGCAGTCCAAGAAGATGCAATCAACCCGCCCCTCTCTCTCGTGTCTTACTTTATCATAAAACTCCAGTAGGTTTGTGACACAGGATTTGCCTTCCATAAATCCGTGCTGATTGGCATTTATACTCTTGTTCAATTCCAGGTGATCCACCACTGTCCTCCTGATAATTTTCTCCATGACTTTGCATACTATACACGTCAGTGACTTGGTCTATAGTTTAGTGCCTCTTTTTCTGTCTCCTTTTTTTTAAATATTGGTACTACATTTGCCGTCTTTCATACCTCAAGTAGTTGCCCAGTTTCAAGGGATATGTTGAAGATTATGGTTAGTGGCACACACAGCATTTCTGCTCCCTCTCTAAGGACCCACGGGGAGATGTCTGGTCTCATTGCCTTTGAGGTATAAAGGTCCCTTAGCAGCTTCTTCACCTCCTCCTCAGTTGTGTTTATGTCATCCAACACTAGTTGGTATTTTCCTTGTTGGTGTCCCCCTCCTTTCTGTCCACCCACAGGCCTTCCTGTCTCCACTGTAAATACTTCCTTAAATCTCATGTTGAGCCCCTCACATACCTCTCGATCGTTTCTGGTGAGTTCCCCACTTTCTTTCCAACAGCCTTGACTGTTGTCTTCCTCCTAATGGGGTTATACATCAATTTCGGGTCAGACTTGATTTTCGATGCTATGTCGTTTTCGTACTGTAGCTGGGGTTCCCTCCTTATCTGTGCATACTCGTTTCTGGCTCTTCGACTAATCTCTTTATTTTTCCTGGGTCCTTTGCATCCTGTACCTTTTCCATTCTCTGGTGCACTTAGTTTTTGCCTCCCTACACTTTCGGGTAAACCAAGGACTCGCTTTGGTCTTCCCATTATTTCTATTGCCCTTGGGAACAAACCTTTCCTCTGCCTCCTTGCATTTTGTTGTTACGTATTCCTTCATTTCATTTACTGACTTTCCTGCCAATTCTCTGTCCCACTGAACCTCCTGCAGGAAGTTCCTCATACCTGTGTAGTCCCCCCTTTCATAGTTTGGCTTTTCCCATTCAACTCCTGTTACCCTCTCCACTTGTAACTCTGCTATGTGTGTGTGCGTGTACTCGCCTAATTGTGGTTCCAGGGGTCTAGACTCAGCTCCTGGCCCCGCCTCTTCACTGATCGCTACTAGGTCTCTCTCTCTCTCTCTGCGTCCTGAGCTTTGTCATACCTCGTCTTAAAGCTATGTATGGGTCCTGCCTGTGTGTGTGTGTGTACTCACCTAATTATACTCACCTAATTGTGGTTGCAGGGGTCGAGACTCAGCTCCTGACCCCACCTCTTCACTGATCGCTACTAGGTCCTCTCTCTCTCTGCTCTACGTCACTTGCTAGGCTATTCCACTTCCTGACGACTCTATGACTGAAGAAATACTTTCTAACATCCCTGTGATTCATCTGAGCCTTCAGCTTCCAATTGTGACCCCTTGTTTCTGTATGTGTGTGTGTGTGTGTGTGTGTGTGTGTGGTGTGTGTGTGTGTGTGTGTGTGTGTGTGTGTGTTTGTGTGTGTGTGGTGCTTTCTAAAATTTTCTCTTATACGTTTAAAGATATATTTTTTTCATTATGTTAATGTAAAAATTAATAATTTTGGACCAAACGAACCTTAGAAAATTTACCTAACCTTATTATAACTAGCGAAATTTAATTTAGTCTAATCCAACTAAACATATTTTAGATAAGTTTACAATAATATAATAATAAACGAACACAAATATATTTTTTTCCGTTTGGTTCAGAATGTTTTTTTTTGCGAAATTATTGCATACACAAATTTTCATTTACCTCATTCGGCAAGAAGAGCATTGCTATTTAAGCCAAAATTGTAAGTTTTACCTATTCGACACGACACTTATTTAATTAACCGTAAATTTAGGATCATAACCCTGAACTCGTCAATAACTTATTCTTAAGTATTTACAAACATTGGTGGTACACCATCACCAAAATCAGAAAACATAAAATTACAAACTATTAACAAATATGAACATTACAATCCTAAACACTTATACACCTTTATAAGTAGAGGAATATACACCTACAAGTTATAAATATCAACATTAATGTAGCCGCCGTGAAGATTCAAGCTTTATAACAACATTACATAAAGTGCATTTTACATTGTATAGTGCTATTGAATACACTACATTACTACATTATTGGAAAAGTACAAGGATGTATAAACATAATAAAATAATACAATACTAGGACATGAATAAAGATTCTCCACATGGCATAACGCGATTAAGTAAATTAGAAGCACCATACCAAAAACCATTATAACAACTAACACGCCACGTACAAACATACCAACTATTACCACACATTCCACATAAGTAGACATTCGTTGTGTCTACGAGCACCTGCCTAACTACAACATTATATTCATTTTTTTTTTAGAGACGTAGACGATACATAAGTGTACATTAGATATTAATTTAGGTCACTGGTCCTGTTTCACATGACTTAATAATAGATATTTACATTTCAATGGTGATGCAAGAACCACATTACAAAAATATACAAATAAACCAAAGTGTTTCAAAGTACAAAGTAAAGGATTTACCCTCTCAAGATACGTTAAAAATTACAAATGCAAGACCGTTACACATTCGCCTCCAATTAAATTGCTTCAGGCTTGGTCAGTGACAAAATACGAATATACAGGCATTGAATAACATAAGCAGATACCCTGCATCACTAATATTCTTCCATCAAGGAACCTACAACCAAACTCTCACAATTGGCAACATTCACACCATGACAAAAACTCTATATCGTTTAACAATGGTACATGTCATATATTAAACCTGTCATTTATACCTTCCCCACAAGGGAAGTAAATAATAAGTAGCCCTTTCACACCAACACAACCATTTACACAGAATGGATATAAATGCTCTGGAAAACGTACAAAGGAGGATGACAAAGATGATCCCATGTATCAGAAATCTTCACTATGAGGATAGACTAAGGGCCCTAAATCTGCACTCTCTCGAAAGGCGTAGAATTAGGGGGATATGATCGAGGTGTATGAATGGAAAACAGGAATAAATAAAGGGGATGTAAATAGCGTGCTGAAAATTTCCAGCGATGACTCGCAGCAATGGTTTCAAGTTGGAAAAATTCAGATTCAGGAATGATATAGGAAAGCACTGGTTTGGTAATAGAGTTGTGGATGAGTGGAACAAACTCCCGAGTACAGTTATTGAGGCTAAAACGTTGTGTAGTTTTAAAAATAGGTTAGATAAATACATGAGTGGGTGTGAGTTGACCTGACTAGCTTGTGCTGCTGGGTCTGGTGCAGTGCTCCATCCTTGAGCTGGGTGGGTCATTGGTCTAATCCGGGGGAGGAACATGGACCTGCTCCGCTTGGGTCAGTAGGCCTGTTGCAGTGTTCCTTCTTTCTTATGTTCTTATGTTCTTATGTATACCTCCATTCACGCCCATCCACCCATCACCTCACACCCTAGGAGGCCAGCCCGTTTCAAACCCCTGACTCCCCCCCATGCATCAACATACTCACCCCTGCAGTTTAAACACCTGTTGTAACACCAATAAATTCCTTATTGTTAGCCCTCTATAACCTTCAGAAAAAGCCTCACCCCACCGTTTCCCATATATGTCTCTATTGCGACACAGTGTTCGATAAAACGTCACCGCCAATACCCTTCTCCGCACTTCCCCACCCTCCTTCCCCCTCATACCGCACAAAACAGTCCACGATTGTATATGCTAAACCCCTTGCTATATCCTCATCCACCCCACCCATATCAAGACTCAACGCTCGCAATACCGACACACCTTGAACCCCCACCCTTGCTACTACCCTACTCATCCATGCCCTGGTGCACTCCAAACCTTCACAAAAATAGACCACATGACTCACGAAATCGTAATGACATGAGTGCAAACAAACCATACCACGGGTGGGGATAGAACCCGCGATCAGAGAGTCTCAAAACTTCAGTTTTGAGTTTTGAGACTCTCTGATCGTGGGTTCTATCCCCGCCCGTGGTATGGTTTGATAGACCACATGATAGGCAGTCTCCTCCCCACTACATATGCCACACATCCCACCCTCCATGACCCTCCTATCCCGGAGCATCGCTCCCGACGGCAATATACCATGTAGGAAGCGATACATAACCTTACGTGCCCTAGGTCGTATCCTTAAATTACTGAATCTTCGCCATATTACGTCCCATGCATACACTACGTGTACCTGGAGGTTATTCCGGGGATCAACGCCCCCGCGGCCCGGTCCATGACCACGCCTCCCGATGGATCAGGGCCTGATCAACTAGGCTGTTACTGCTGGCCGCACGCAGTCCAACGTACGAGCCACAGCCCGGCTGATCCGGCACTGACTTTAGGTATCTGTCCAGCTCTCTCTTGAAGGCAGCCAGGGGTTTATTGGCAATTCCCCTAGTGCTTGATGGGAGGCTGTTGAACAGTTTTGGGCCCCGGACACTTATGGTGTTTTCTCTTAGTGTACCAATGGCGCCCCTACTTTTTATTGGGGGCATTTTGCATCGCCTGCCCAGTCTTTTACTTTCGTAGGGAGTGATTTCTGTGTGCAGATTTGGGACCATTCCTTCCAAGATTTTCCAAGTGTAGATTATGATATATCTCTCCCTCCTGCGTTCCAACGAGTACAAGTCAAGTGCTTCCAAGCGTTCCCAGTATTAAGGTGCTTGACAGAACTTATACGTGCAGTAAAGGATCTCTGTACACTCTCTAGATCTGCGATTTCACCTGCTTTGAATGGAGATGTTAATGTACAGCAGTAATCCAGCCTAGAGAGAACAAGTGATTTGAAAAGGATCATCATGGGCTTGGCATCTCTCGTTTTGAAAGTTCTCATTATCCATCCTATCATTTTCTTTGCACGTGCGATCGTGGCACTGTTGTGATCCTTGAAAGTGAGATCCTCAGACATTACTACTCCCAGGTCCCTTACATTATTTTTCCGCTCTATTGTATGGCCGGAGTCAGTAGTATACTCTGTTCTAGTTATTATCTCCTCCAGTTTTCCATAACGGAGTAGTTGGAATTTGTCCTCATTGAACATCATATTGTTTACCGTTGCCCACTGGAAAACTTTGTTTATATCTTCTTGGAGGTTAACCGCGTCCTCAGCAGATGACAGCCTCATGCAGATCCTAGTATCATCCGCAAAGGATGATACGGTGCTGTGGTGTATATCTCTGTTTATGTCTGATACGTTTCCCTCTAACAATTTACACAAAATTCCCACATTTACTTTTCCCGGATCCCTGGCTAACACTAAGGCATGTAACACCTTTTCACATTCCTTCATTTCCGCTCCACCATACCATCTCCGTAGTTGATCATGTACCTTATCTAGCTCCCCCTCCCCTGCCATCCACCTACACGCATCACTTCCCTCTTAATAAACACACATTTCACGCGCCTTCTCAAGTCCAAAAATCCCAACCCTCCCTTATATACCGGCAATGTCACTACCTCCCGTCGCAACCAGTCGCACCCAGATCCCCATAAGAATTTAAACACCTTTCTAAGAATACTCGTGATCGCCGTTCCTGTCAACGGCAACACTGCTGAAACAAACCAGACTTTACTATATAATAATACACTGATCACAATTGCTCTTTGCCTAAGGGTTAAATGGTGAGGTCGCAGCATTCCTAAGTGTCGCTGCACCCGTTCCACCATCCTGTTCGAATTGTCCACCCTTGCAGCGCTCAGGTCAGGCTCATATAGGACACCACAGATTTTCAGACTCCCAGCCTGACGCTGCACGACATCACATCCCCACTCCACTCTCCCAGCCCCATTATAAGAACTTAAGAACATAAGAAAGAAGAAGCACTGCAATAGGCCTACTGACCCATGCGGAGCAGGTCCATGTCCCCTCCCTGGATTAGCCCATTGACTTCCCCTCCGGATTAGTCCAATGACCCACCCCCCCCGGATTAGCCCAATGACCCACCCAGTCTGGTCACCTCCACTCAACGAAGGAGCACAGCACCAGACCCAGCAGCACAAGCTAGTCAGGTCCAAGTCACACCCACCCACACCCACTCATGTATTTATCTAACCTATTTTTAAAACTACACAACGTTTTAGCCTCAATAACTGTACTCAGGAGTTTGTTCCACTCATCCACAACTCTATTACCAAACCAGTGCTTTCCTATATCCTTCCTGAATCTGAATTTTTCCAACTTGAAACCATTGTTGCGAGTCCTATCTTGGCTGGAAATTTTCAGCACGCTATTTACATCCTCTTCATTTATTCCTGTTTTCCATTTATACACCTTGATCATATCCCCCCTAATTCTACGCCTTTCGAGAGAGTGCAGATTCAGGGCCCTCAGTCTATCCTCATATGGAAGATTTCTGATACATGGGATCATCTTTGTCATCCTCCTCTGTACGTTTTCCAGAGCATTTATATCCATTCTGTAATACGGTGACCAGAACTGAGCAGCATAGTCTAAATGAGGCCTAACCAAGGATATATAGAGCTGAAGAACAACCTGAGGACTTCTATTATTTATACTTCTAGATATGAAGTCAAGAATCCTGTTAGCTTTATTGCGAACACTAATGCACTGTTGTCTTGGTTTTAAATTACTGCTAACCAGAACTCCTAAATCCTTTTCGCAATCAGTAGTATTAAGATCTACATTATTTAGTTTATATGTGGCATGGTTATTTAACTGTCCAACATTTAGAACTTTGCATTTGTTAATATTAAACTGCATCTGCCACTTCTCCGACCATTGCATCAGTCTATTCAAATCATCCTGGAGTGCTCTAGTGTCCTCATTAGAATGAATTGGACGGCCTATTTTAAAGTCATCAGTAAATTTGCTTATGTCGCTATCTATTCCCTCATCTATGTCGTTTATGTAAATTGTGAACAACAACGGGCCCAACACTGACCCCTGAGGAACACCGCTTGTGACATGCCCCAATTCTGATTTCTCTCTATTTATGCAAACTCTCTGCTGCCTATTTGTCAGCCATGCCTCTATCCAGTAAAAAATTTCTCCTTCTATTCCACGTGCCTTAAGTTTCCTCAATAGCCTCTGGTGTGTAACTCTATCGGAAGCCTTACTGAAGTCCATATACACAATATCATATTCATTACCATGATCTACCTCCTCAAACACCTTAGTGAAAAAAGTTAGTAAATTCGTAAGACATGAACGCCCCTTTGTAAAGCCGTGTTGAGATTCATTAATTAGTCTGCCTATCAAGATGGCTACGAATTACTTCGGCAATTATTGATTCCATAAATTTTCCCACTATGGAGGTAAGGCTTATTGGTCTATAAATAACAAAAAAAAGGCAAAATACCGTGACTGGAACAATACACAAATAACCTGCACATAAAAGAGAGAAGCTTACGACGACGTTTCGGTCCGACTTGGACCATTTACAAAGTCACACTAACCAGAAGTGGAGCAGGACGGCTATATATAGGCAGGAAGAGGTGGAGGTAGTAGCACAAGAATGGTATATAATACCGACAAGATGAAATTAAGACACATGCGCAACACCCGGGCATCCCTATCGTAGACGTTTCGCCATCCAGCCAGCCACTGGATGGCGAAACGTCCACAACAAAGACACCCAGATGCCGCACATGTGTCTTAATTTCATCAGTAGTAGTAGTAGTAGTAGTAGAAGAAGTAGTAGTAGTGGTAGTGGTAGAAGTGGGGAATAGGGAGGACGAGCCAGTCAAATACAAAGGAAGGGGAGCACTACATTAGAGCTAGGTGCCCACAGAGGGAGAGCAAGCGCACAGAGGTGCGTGAAAGGGGAAGTGGTGAAATAAATGAAGAAGGAACAGAAACACGAGATAGAGAGAGAAAAAAACAACCCAGAGGAGAAAAAGGAAAGAGGAAAGGGGAAGAGGGAGAAGAAGAAAAAGAAAAAGAAAAAATGAGGAGTCAGGTTAAGTCACGGGTGTTCTGAAGTTTGGAGCATTTTACAATGTAGTGGGAGAGGAAGGCATCTACAGAGACGAAGCCAGGGCTCAGATTCATACAAGGAAAGTTGTGTATTAGAGAGGATTCAACTAGACGGCGACTGTTCAAGTTGGAAGTAGGGAAGACAGTTTTAGCAGAAGACCAGTCAATAGGATGGCTATGATCTCTGACGTGACAGAAAAGAGCATTGTTAGTGTCGGCAAGCCTAACACTGTTTTTGTGCTCCCTAAGACTGTCAGAAAGAGATCGACCAGTTTCTCCGAAGTATTGAAGAGGACAGGAGGAGCAAGAAATAGAGTAGACACCAGGAACATCTGTAGAGGGAGGAGAGGTATGAACGAGATTAGTGCGAAGAGTGTTAGTCTGGCGGAAGGTAAGCTTGATGTCTAAGGGACGGAGAGAATTGTTGAGATTAGAAAGACCGGAAATGTAGGGAAGGCAGAGGATAGAAGAGTTCCCAGGAGTAGAGAGTTTGGGAGAGAAGAAATTACGTTTAGCACGTGAGAGGGCAGAGTCTATGAAATAGGAAGGGTATCGAAGACAGGAAAACGAATTATGAAGAGTGGAAATTTCTGCTGGAAGGAACTGAGGATCACAGATGCGGAGGGCACGGAGAAAGAGGGAAATAAGAACACTTTTCTTGACAGGGGAAGCATGATAGGAAAAGTAGTGAATGTACATGCCACTGTACATAGGTTTTCGGTAAACGGAAAAGGAAAAACCTGTATCTGAGCGGTGGACATGGACATCAAGGAAAGGAAGCAAGGAATTAGATTCCCATTCAGCTTTAAACTTAATGGAAGGGGCAAGATTATTAAGAGCTTCAAGAAAAGGTTGGAAGAGACTGGAGTCATGAGGCCACAGAGCAAAGATGTCATCCACATAGCGGAGCCAGAGTGAAGGTTGCATATCGAGGGCAGGAAGAACAGTCTCGAAGTATTCCATGTAAAGATTAGCAAGGACAGGAGAGAGAGGAGAGCCCATAGCGACACCGAAGGTTTGAGAGTAATATTTCCCTTGGAAGGAAAAGGAGTTAGAGTCCACACAGAAGCGGATAAGATCAAGAAAGACATCAGTAGGTGTAGGGAGATTTAGAAACCCTTCATGGGCCTTCTCTCTAAGGAAATCAAGGACATCATCAAGAGGGACATTGGTGAAGAGGGACTCAACGTCAAGACTAAGCATCTTACAGGTTGGGAGAGAGCGAACCCGTTCAATGAAGTCTTGAGAGTGACGGAGGTGGGCAATAGAAAAAGTACCAAGAAAGGGAGTGAGGGTTTTGGCCAGCCAAGAAGCAAGAGAATAAGAGACAGAACCTCTAGAGGATATGATAGGACGAAGAGGAATATCAGGTTTATGAGTTTTGGGAAGACCATAGAAATAGGGAAGAGAGGGACAGATGACACGAAACCGTTGAACAAGGTCAAAGTCAGGAGAACAGAGGTCGGAGAGAGTCCTTAGTTTCTTGTTGAAAGTTCTCTTGATGCGATCAAGAGGGTTGGAAACGAGAGGAGTGTAGGTACGTGAGTCAGAGAGCAAGACATCAGCTTTACGGAGGTAATCCTCGCGATCAAGGATCACTACCGAATTACCTTTGTCAGAAGATAGTATGACAATGTTAGTGTTGGATTTAAGAGAAGAAAGAGCAAGTTGGTAACGGCGTGGAAGGTGGTGATTCTTAGAAAACAGACTAACAAGAGCAGGAAGGAGAGCGCCATGAAAATGGACAAGTCAAGAAGATTACGGGAGCGAGATTGACGAAAGGAATCAAAAGAGCTAATCAGGGCAATACCAGCGCGAGGAGTAGGCGAAGTGGTAAAGGAAAGGCCAAAACCAAAAAGTTCATACTGAGAGAGTGAGACAGAAGACAAGTTAGTAACAGTCAGTGAGGGAGAATTTAGACCAAGGGCTGGCTGAGATGAGACGTTAAAGTTTATTCTGTAGTTTGGAAGAATGAATTTGTGTATTCAGGCGAGCAGTGTCAAAGGCAATGGTAGAGAGAAGGTTACAGAGATCCTGTGGTAGAGCCGCAAAGAGAGCATGTTGACGTTGACGGAAAGTAAAGAAGGCATCTTCAACCTGTGATTTAGTAGAAAGAATGAGCTGTTGAAGTAGGAGACGGGTATGATCAGGAAAGGGAGTGCCCAATGGGTTGGTTTTCAGGAAGTGGGAGAAGGAAGGTGGCAGAACTTGTTCAGCAAGACAGTCACGTAGGAAGCGAAGCTGATTCTTACGACGCCGGGTAGCAATAAGAGCAGCCTCATAAGATCGAAAGAGGAGTTTAAAAGAGGGAAGAACATTAAAAAAGTTGGAGAGAATATGACGCTTAACTGCGGGGTCCATAAATATCAGAAAAAGGCACAATACCGTGACTGGAACGATACAAAAATAACCCGCACATAAAAGAGAGAAGCTTACGACGACGTTTCGGTCCGACTTGGACCATTTACAAAGTCACACTAACCAGAAGTGGAGACGGACGGCTATATATAGGCAGGAAGAGGTGGAGGTAGTAGTAGTAGTAGTAGTACAAGAATGGTATATAATACCGACAAGATGAAATTAAGGCACATGCGCAAACCCGAGCATTCCTATCGTAGACGTTTCGACATCCAGCCAGCCACTGGATGGCGAAACGTCCACAACAAAGACACCCAGACGCCGCACATGTATCTTAATTTCATCAGTAGTAGTAGTAGTAGTAGAAGAGGTAGCAGTAGAGGTAGTGGTAGAAGTGGGGAATAGGGAGGACGAGCCAGTCAAATACAAAGGAAGGGGAGCACTACAAAAGAGCTAGGTGCCCACAGAGGAAGAGCAAGCGCACAGAGGTGCGTGAAAGGGGAAGTGGTAAAATAAGTGAAGAAGGAACAGAAACACGAGATAGAAGAGAGAAAAAAAAAACACCCCAGAGGAGAAAAAGGAAAGAGGAAAGGGGAAGAGGGAGAAGAAGAAGAAGAAAAAGAAAAAATGAGGAGTCAGGTTAAGTCACGGGAGTTCTGAAGTTTGGAGCATTTTACAATGTAGTGGGAGAGGAAGACATCTACAGAGAAGAAGCCAGGGCTCAGATTCATACAAGGAAAGTTGTGTATTAGAGAGGATTCAACTAGACGGCGAATATCATATACCTGATATTCCTCTTCGTCCTATCATATCCTCTAGAGTCTAGAGGTTCTGTCTCTTATTCTCTTCCTTCTTGGCTGGCCAAAACCCTCACTCCCTTTCTTGGTACTTTTTCTCCTGCCCACCTCCGTCACTCTCAAGACTTCATTGAACGGGTTCGCTCTCTCCCAACCTGTAAGATGCTTAGTCTTGACATTGAGTCCCTCTTCACCAATGTCCCTCTTGATGATGTCCTTGATTTCCTTAGAGAGAAGGCCCATGAAGGGTTTCTAAATCTCCCTACACCTACTGATGTCTTTCTTGATCTTATCCGCCTCTGTGTGGACTCTAACTCCTTTTCCTTCCAAGGGAAATATTACTTTCAAACCTTCGGTGTCTCTATGGGCTCTCCTCTCTCCCCTGTCCTTGCTAATCTTTACATGGAATACTTCGAGACTGTTCTTCTTCTGCCCTCGATCTGCAACCTTCACTCTGGCTCCGCTATGTGGATGACATCTTTGCTCTGTGGCCTCATGACTCCAGTCTCTTCCAACCTTTTCTTGAAGCTCTTAATAATCTTGCCCCTTCCATTAAGTTTAAAGCTGAATGGGAATCTAATTCCTTGCTTCCTTTCCTTGATGTCCATGTCCACCGCTCAGATACAGGTTTTTCCTTTTCCGTTTACCGAAAACCTATGTACAGTGGCATGTACATTCACTACTTTTCCTATCATGCTTCCCCTGTCAAGAAAAGTGTTCTTATTTCCCTCTTTCTCCGTGCCCTCCACATCTGTGATCCTCAGTTCCTTCCAGCAGAAATTTCCACTCTTCATAATTCGTTTTCCTGTCTTGGTACCCTTCCTATTTCATAGACTCTGCCCTCTCACGTGCTAAACGTAATTTCTTCTCTCCCAAACTCTCTACTCCTGGGAACTCTTCTATCCTCTGCCTTCCCTACATTTCCGGTCTTTCTAATCTCAACAATTCTCTCCGTCCCTTAGACATCAAGCTTACCTTCCGCCAGACTAACACTCTTCGCACTAATCTCGTTCATACCTCTCCTCCCTCTACAGATGTTCCTGGTGTCTACTCTATTTCTTGCTCCTCCTGTCCTCTTCAGTACTTCGGAGAAACTGGTTGATCTCTTTCTGACAGACTTAGGGAGCACAAAAATAGTGTTAGGCTTGCCGACACTAACAATGCTCTTTTCTGTCACGTCAAAGATCATAGCCATCCTATTGACTGGTCTTCTGCTAAAACTGTCTTCCCTACTTCCAACTTGAACAGTCGCCGTCTAGTTGAATCCTCTCTAATACACAACTTTCCTTGTATGAATCTGAGCCCTGGCTTCGTCTCTGTAGATGCCTTCCTCTCCCACTACATTGTAAAATGCTCCAAACTTCAGAACACCCGTGACTTAACCTGACTCCTAATTTTTTCTTTTTCTTTTTCTTCTCCTCCCTCTTCCCCTTTCCTCTTTCCTTTTTCTCCTCTGTTTTTTTTTTTTTTTTTTTTTTTGCTCTCTTCTATCTCGTGTTTTTGTTCCTTCTTCATTTATTTCACCACTTCCCCTTTCACGCACCTCTGTGCGCTTGCTCTCCCTCTGTGGGCACCTAGCTCTGTTGTAGTGCTTCCCTTCCTTTGTATTTGACTGGCTCGTCCTACCTATTCCCCACTTCTACCACTACCACTACTACTACCTCTTCTACTACTACTACTACTGATGAAATTAAGACACATGTGCGGCATCTGGGTGTCTTTGTTGTAGATGTTTCGCCATCCAGTGGCTGGCTGGATGGCGAAACGTCTACGATAGGGATGCCCGGGTGTTGCGCATGTGTCTTAATTTCATCTTGTCGGTATTATATACCATTCTTGTGCTACTACTACTACTACACCTCCACCTCTTCCTGCCTATATATAGCCGTCCTGCTCCACTTCTGATTAGTGTGACTTTGTAAATGGTCCAAGTCGGACCGAAACGTCGTCGTAAGCTTCTCTCTTTTATGTGCGGGTTATTTGTGTATTATTGGTCTATAGTTCGAAGCCAAGGAGCCCGGTAGCTCCCCCAAACATGTGTGCAACCTCCCCCAGAAATCGGAGCTAATTAAGCTGTCTGTGGATGTAACTTCTGCTGACTTGAAAAATAATGTGGAAGGTAATTATTAATTATAATATTTTTTCTGCATTTGTAAATTATGTGATATTCCGAGGTATGTTACTAATAAAAATAAGACACTAGACATTTCAACGCAAAATACCTAATTTAGTTTGTAATAGTTAAAAGCACACATTAGCTATATTATATTGGGGAGCCGTGGCTCCTAGGCCTTTTTTTTTTTTTGTATCCAGATGCTCTTGTGATACCATCCTGTGGATGGTGGCATAAGAGCACAATGAACGTCAGCAAAAATCTAAAAATCTAATCACAATGACACCATTCTGAGAGCTCCCTGCTGGCCTCCCCCCACACTCCCTCTTGGCCTCCCCCACACTCCCTCTTGGTCTCCCCCACACTCACTCCTGGCCTCCCCCACACTCTCTGCTAACGTGCCCCCACACTCCCTCTTGGCCTCCCCCCACACTTCCTTCTGGCCACCCCCCACACTCCCTGCTGGCCTGCCCCCACACTCCTGGCCCTCCCCCACACCCATCTTGGCCTCCCCCACACTCCCCTCTTGGCTCCCCCCACACTCACTCCTGGCCTCCCCCACACTCCCTGCTGGCCTCCCCCCACACTCCCTGCTGGCCTGCCCCCACACTCCTGGCCTCCACCCACACTCACTCCTGGCCTCCCCCACACTCCCTCCTGGCCTCCCCCACTCCCTGCTGGCCTCCCCCCCACACTCCCTCCTAGCCCCCCACACTCCCTGCTGGCCCTCCCCCACACTCCCTGCTGGCCTCCCCCCACACTCCCTCCTGGCCTCCCCCACACCCCCTGCTGGCCTCCCTCCACACTCACTGCTGGCCTCCCCCCCACACATCCCTGCTGGCCTCCCCTCACACTTCCTGCTGGCCTTCCCCCACACTCCCTGCTGGCCTCCCCCACACTCCCTGGCGGCCTCTCATTACACTCCCTGCTGGCCTTCCCTCACACTCCCTGCTGGCCTCCCCTCACAATTCCTGCTGACCTCCCCCACACTCCCAGCTGGCCTTCCCCCATACTCCCTGCTGGCCTCCCCTCACACTCCCTGCTGCCTCCCCCCACACTCCCTGCTGGCCTCCACACACTCCCTTCTTGCCTCTCTCACACTAACTGCTGGCCTCCCGCACACTTCCTCCTGGCCACCCCTTACACTCCCTGCTGGCCTTCCCCCATACACACTGCTGGCCCCCACCACACTCCCTGCTTGCCTTCCCCACACTCCCTTCTGGCCTCCCCACACTCCCTGCTGGCCTCCTCCCACACTCCCTGCTGGCCTTCCCCACACTCCCTTCTGGCCCCCCCCGCACTCCCTGCTGGCCTCCCCCACACTTCCTGCTGGCCTCCTCCCACACTCCCTGCTGGCCTCCCCCGCACTCCCTGCTGGCCTCCCCCACACTCCCGCTGGCCTCCCACACTCCCTGCTAGCCTCCCCCCACACTGCTGCTGACCTCCCCCACACTCCCTCCTGGCCACCCACACTCCCTGCTAGCCTCCCCCCACACTGCCTGCTGGCCTCCCCCTCACTCCCTGCTGGCCTCCCCCACACTCCCTGCTGCCTCCCCCACACTCCCTACTGGCCCCCCTACACTCCCTGCTGGCTTCTCCCCACATTCCCTGCTGGCCTCTCCCCACACTCCCTGCTGGCCTCCCCCACACTCCTTGCTGCCTCCCCCCACACTCCCTGCTGACCTCCCCCACACTCCCGCTTGCCTCTCCTACACTCCCTGCTGGCCTCCCTCACACTCCCTGCTTGCCTCCCCCACACTCCCTGCTGGCCTCCCCCACACCTGCTGGCCTTCCCTACACTCCCTGCTGGCCTCCCCCACACTCCCTGCTGGCCTTCCTCACACTCCCTGCTGGCCTCCCCACACTTCCGCTGGCCTCCTCCCCACACTCCCTGCTGACCTTCCCCACGCTCCCTGCTGGCCTCCTCCACACTCCCTGCTGGCCTCCCCCACACTCCCTGCTGCCCCCCCACACTCCCTACTGGCCTCCCCCCACACTCCCTGCTGGCTTCTCCCCACATTCCCTGCTGGCCTCTCCCCACACTCCCTGCTGGCCTCCCCCACACTCCTTGCTGGCCTCCCCCCACACTCCCTGCTGACCTCCCCCCACTCCCTGCTTGCCTCTCCTACACTCCCTGCTGGCCTCCCTCACACTCCCTGCTTGCCTCCCCCACACTCCCTGCTGGCCCCCCCCACACCTGCTGGCCTTCCCCTACACTCCCTGCTGGCCTCCCCCACATTCCCTGCTGGCCTTCCTCACACTCCTTGCTGGCCTCCCCCCACACTCCCTGCTGACCTCCCCACACTCCCTGCTTGCCTCTCCTACACTCCCTGCTGGCCTCCCCCACACTCCCTGCTTGCCTCCCCCACACTCCCTGCTGGCCTCCCCCCACACCTGCTGGCCTTCCCCTACACTCCCTGCTGGCCTCCCCCACATTCCCTGCTTGGCCTTCCTCACACTCCTTGCTGGCCTCCCCCCACACTCCCTGCTGACCTCCCCACACTCCCTGCTTGCCTCTCCTACACTCCCTGCTGGCCTCCCTCACACTCCCTGCTTGCCTCCCCCACACTCCCTACTGGCCTCCCCCACACCTGCTGGCCTTCCCCTACACTCCCTGCTGGCCTCCCCCACACTCCCTGCTGGCCTTCCTCACACTCCCTGCTGGCCTCCCCACACTTCCTGCTGGCCTCCTCCCACACTCCCTGCTGGCCTCCCCCACACTCCCTGCTGCCTCCCCCACACTCCCTACTGGCCTCCCCCACACTCCCTGCTGGCTTCTCCCCACATTCCCTGCTGGCCTCTCCCCACACTCCCTGCTGGCCTCCCCCACACTCCTTGCCGGCCTCCCCCCACACTCCCTGCTGGCCTCCCCCACACTCCCTGCTGCCTCCCCCACACTCCCTACTGGCCTCCCCCACACTCCCTGCTGGCTTCTCTCCACATTCCCTGCTGGCCTCTCCCCACACTCCCGCTGGCCTCCCCTACACTCCTATGCTGGCCTCCCCCCACACTCCCTGCTGACCTCCCCCACACTCCCTGCTTGCCTCTCCTACACTCCCTGCTGGCCTCCCTCACACTCCCTGCTTGCCTCCACCACACTCCCTGCTGGCCTCCCCCCACACCTGCTGGCCTTTCCCTACACTCCCTGCTGGCCTCCCCCACACTCCCTGCTGGCCTTCCTCACACTCCCTGCTGGCCTCCCCACACTTACTGCTGGCCTCCTCCCACACTCCCTGCTGACCTTCCCCACGCTCCCTGCTGGCCTCCTCCACACTCCCTGCTGGCCTCCCCCACACTCCCTGCTGCCTCCCCCACACTCCCTACTGGCCTCCCCCACACTCCCTGCTGGCTTCTCCCCACATTCCTTGCTGGCCTCTCCCCACACTCCCTGCTGGCCTCCCCCACACTCCCTGCTGACCTCCCCCACACTCCCTGCTTGCCTCTCCTACACTCCCTGCTGGCCTCCCTCACACTCCCTGCTTGCCTCCCCCACACTCCCTGCTGGCCTCCCCCCACACCTGCTGGCCTTCCCCTACACTCCCTGCTGGCCTCCCCCACATTCCCTGCTGGCCTTCCTCACACTCCCTGCTGGCCTCCCCACACTTCCTGCTGGTCTCCTCCCACACTCCCTGCTGACCTTCCCCACGCTCCCTGCTGGCCTCCTCCACACTCCCTGCTGGCCTTCCCCACACTGCCTGCTAGCCTCCCGCACACTTCCTCCTGGCCACCCCCTACACTCCCTGCTGGCCTCCACCACACTCCCTGCTGGCCTCCCCACACTTCCTGCTGGCCTCCTCCCACACTCCCTGCTTGCTTCCCGACACTCCCTGCTGGCCTCCCCCACACTCCCTGCTTGCCTCCCCTAAACATCCCTGCTGGCCTCCCCCCACACTCCCTGCTGGCCTCCCCCCACACCTCCTGCTGGCCTTTCCCCACACTTCCTGCTGGCCTCCCCCATACTCCCTGCTGGCCTCCCCCACACTCCCTGCTGGCCTCCCCCACCACTCCCTGCTGGCCTTCCCCACACTCCCTCCTGGTCACCCCCCACACTCCCTGTTGGCCCCCCCACACTCCCTTGCTGGCCTCCCCCATCTCCCTGCTGGCCTCCCCATACTCCCTCCTGGCCACCCCCTACACTCCCTGCTGGCCTCACCCACCGTCCCTCCTGACCATCCACACTCTCTGCTAGCCTCTCCCCCACACAACCTGCTGGCTTCCCCCACACTGCCTGCTGGCCTCTCCCACACTCCCTCTTGGCCTCCCCCACTCTCTCTCTTGGCTACCCACAGTCCCTGCTGGCCTCCCTCACACTCCCTGCTGGCCTCCCCCACACTCCCTGCTGGCCTTCCCCACACTCCCTGCTGGTCTTCCCCCACACTCCCTCCTGGCCACCCCCCACCCTCCCTGTCTTCCACCACCGCCTATGTCCCTCTTTATCCTCTGCGTCCCTCCAGCAAGACCTCACTCTCTTGTCTCCTTCTACAGCCAACCCTCTGGGAGTGGTGGTGGCACAGGTGCTCTCACCAATACTGATTAAGTACTCCACCTTGCCCATTCTTAATTACGTCTACTGTGGCATGGCAGTCTTCACCCAGTTGATCACCCTCGTCTCCGTTACCAGGTGAAGTCACACAACGCACTGGAAAGCGTAAGGGGAAATAATGAAAGGAAGAGAGAAATCGGAGATGTGGTGGGAGAATCCGAGTGAAGGCAGGAAAAAGAAGAAATGTAAGAGGTGATAATTTAACAGTGGCATATTTGCTTGCATTACATTTTCCTGATCAACACTGTTAATTATTTTTTCACTGTTATAACAAAATAACACTTAATACAAGACAGCCACTTGCAGACCACATCCCAGCCACTAATTTTCCTTTTCGAAAGCAATTAACAAATATATATAAGTTAAAGCGTTTTAATATCCAGATTGTTAGAGTTTAGCAACATTGATTCAGCTTCCTCATTATTCCACCTTAAATTCCTTCTCATTTTTTGGCAAGACTACTGATTGAATAAATAATTATAATACGTATTACATAACTATATATAGCTGATAGTGTTAACTAAATGTAACTGACAGTAGTAACTATATGTAGCTGATAATACTAACTATATGTAGTTGATAGTATTACTTTTCTACAGTATGTGTAGTTGAGAGTTTGTATTACTTTATATGTAGATAAAAGTATATACGTATTATTTAAATATATGTGGCAAATACGGTATAGTAGCACTGAATACTTACACTGGCTGAGTAACTGTACTTGAGAACCTTTTTTTTAATTTGATAATACTTTAGTTTGGTAAAAGAGGAAAAAAGGGAAGGGGGAAACTCTCTCCCTCTCTTTTTCTCCCCTCTTCTCCCCTCTCTCTCCCCCTTTCTCCCCCTCTCCCCCCCTTCTCTCCTCTCTCTCCCCTCCCTTTTTCTCCCCCCTTCCCTCTCTCTCCCCTCCTCTCCTCCTCTCTCCCTCCCCCCCCACCCAAAACCCAAACCCCCCCCCTCTCTCTCTAAGGCTCCTCTCTCCATCTCCTTCCATTTCTCTCTCTCATAGCCTTTTCCTCGCCCTCCTTTCCCCCTCTCCTTCTCTCCCTCTCCCCTCCCCCTTTTTCTCCCTCTCTCTACCCCCTTTCCCCCCCCTCACTTTTCTCTCTCCCCCCTTGGTTTTTATCCCTCACCCCTATACTCCTCCTTTCTCTCCCCTTTCTACCCTTCCTCTCCTCTCTCCCCTTTTTCTACCCTTTCTCCTCCTCTCTCCAAAACCCTTTCTCTCCCCCCACACCTCCCCCCTCCTCTACCCTTTCTGCTGGGGCAACAAAAAAAAAAAAAAAATAGGGGTTGGCCTTAGAGGCGGAAAACCAGAGATCGGTAAAGAACCAGGGAGGAAAGACGGGGAGTTAGAGCCCCAAAAAAAGGGGGGAAGGGGGGAAGGAAGATATAGAGTTTGGTAAGAAAAGGGAGGAGCGAAGCTGAAAGTGCGGGAAGTGGGAAGAAAGGCCTTAGCACAGAAGCTGGGAAACAGTGTTTAGAAGAAAACTGCAAAGCCAAAAAATTTAGAGAGACAAATAAAAATTCAGACGGACATCAGGAAAATTCAAGCGGGGCGAGACAAGGGGTGGTAAGCAACAAGGGAGACATGCCGTACAGGAAGGCCCTATCAACCCACGGGGGGCCAGGGAAAAACGACGAGCACCTGAATCAAACGACAGGTCTAAAGACAATAAAAAAATTCAATCAGGCGAGAAAAGGGGATGGAAAGCAAAAACGGAGACATCCGTAACGAAGGACCTTAAACCCCACGTGGGCCGGGGAAAAAACGATACACACAAGATCAAGCACAGTCCGAAAAAATGAAGGTTTTTAATGCAAGGGGTTTTCTAACGCCAACTGCAGTAGAAGGGACACTGGCCGGGAAAGACATCCACGAGAATAGATGTTTCAGATATCGGGGACTAAGGCAAGAACATTCAAAAAAGGAAAAACAAAAGCCTAAAGGAAGCAGATGAGACTCATGGGAGGAGGAAAGGGCGAGGTCAGTTTTTGTGTACGGGCTCCAAGAACCCAAGGGGGCCAACTTTTAAAAAATAAAACAGAGAAAAAAAATATTGAAGGCATCAAAAAAACAAAGGGGGGGGCAAATGACCCAGGTTCCAAATTTTCAGAAAATTTGGGGTTTTTGGGGCGGGGGGGAAGGATCGGCCTGTCAGAGTAACTTTCAGGAAGAATTTTTTCAACAGGATTCTCAAGAGAAAGCAAGACGGAAGAAAAAGAGGGGAAACCAGAGAGTATACCCGACCGCACAGAACACAAAAGAAAGGACACACTGAAAGAGAGGGTACAGAGACGCAAAGGAACAAAAACAATGAAAAGAGCAGGACCCAACACAGGAGGAAGGGCAAACACACCCCACAGAATCTCCCACCAAAAGACCCCCCCCGCAAATTTCCCCAACGCAACGGAAACCTATACTCCAACCCCTCACTGTTCCCTCTGCCACCAACCCCCAATCACAAACCTCACCCCAACACTTCCCTTTTAGGGCTTCGACCCCACCCCCAAAACACATACCCCACCTACACCACACCCCAAAAGGGCCCCCCCCAAAGGCCTCCCCCCCCCAAACCCCAATATACTTGCATGACCAAAAAGATAAAAAGAAACTAAAGGTTTACACAAATGCGGAGGGAAAATGAATAAACATGAGGAGGGGAAATGAAAGAATCATGAAAAACCCCCAGACATCATAGCAGTACAGAAACAAAACCGCTGAGAAATAACAGACACAACTTCCCCAACAGATATCAATCCTGAGGAAAGATAAAGGGATAGGGGGGGAGGAGGGGTTGCACTGCTCATAAAACACCAATGGGGGGTTTAGGAAATGAAGGAAAGACATGATTGGAGAAAAGACACATTTGGGTAAAATTTCAGTCCGGAAACATAAAGTACCCATTGATGAGATAACCCACCCAGAACTGCAGGGGGCCAAGAGAGGGAGTACGAAAAAAAAACGGGGTGAGGTGGACACACGGGCTGAGGGGGCAAGAAAGCCACTCGGCAAGAAAATTTACTGTAAGGGGCGATTTCAACCACAGGGAGATCGCTGGGAAAACCCCGGAGCCACATGGGGTCCCCAAACATGGGGACAAAAAGAGGAGTTACTTAAAACCTCATGCACAACATGTCAGGGACACAAACCAGAGAGGGGGAATGAGCCACCAAAAACTGGATCTTGTGTTCACCCGAGCTTCAACCGAGGGCATCACTTACGAAGGCCCCTTGGGGCTAGCGACATGTGGGGTTTTGAGTTTTGACTATATAGTAGAGTTACAAGTGGAAATAACAGGGAAATGAAGGGACAGGGCCCAAAAAAAAAGGGGGACTAACAGTAGGGAAAAATTTCCCGCAGGAGGTTAGTGGGGCGAGAAAAAGGTAGAAAATCAGTAAAACGAGATTGGAAATGTGGCAACAAAGTGCAAGGAGGCAGGGAAAATTTTTTTCCCAAGGGGAAAAAGAAATAATAGAAACCAAGACATCCTTGTTTACCCAAGGTGTAGGGAGGCAAAAGCTAAGGGGAACGAGAATGGAAAAGGTACAGGGGCATAACCCCGGAAAAAAAGGGGATTAGTAGAAGAAGCCCAAAAAAAGTATGCGCAGAAAAAAGGGGGGGGCCCCGAGACAGTATGAAAAAGACATAAACACGAAAGTCCCAATCGACCCAAAAGCGTATAGCCAATTAGGAAGAAGACAACAGTCAAGGACCAGGTGATAAGGCTGAGGGAAAGAAGGTGGAGAACTCACAAAGAAAATATCAAGAGGATGAGGACTCAACACAGATTTAAGGAAATATTTACATAGAGACAGGAAGGGCCTGGGGGGCAGACCCGAGGGGACACCAAAAAGGAATACACCAACAAGTGTTGGACACAACAAAAAGAAGGAGGAGGGGAAGAAACTCTAAGGACATCGAACCCAAAGGGGAATGGACCGGACAACAAACTCTCCGGGGCCTTAGAAGGGAGCAGATAGGTGCGTACCCTTACCACAACTTCAAAAAACCCTGGAAAAGGGCAACTACCTGAGGTATGGGGGGACGGCAAATGTATTTCCCATTTTCAAAAAAAAGACAGAAAAAAGCACTAAACTATAGACCGTGTCATTGAAAGTGTATATAAGCAAAATTATGGAGAAGATTTTCAGGGAAGTGGGGAGCACCCGGAATGGAACAGGAGGGTTTTAAATCCAACCCACGGATTCACGGAAGGCAAATCCTGGTCACAAACCTCGGAGTTTTGAAAAAAAAACAAAGTAAACAAGAGAGGAGGGGGGGGTTTATTGCATCTTCTTGGACTGCAAGAAGGGGCCTTTTAACAGTTCCTTTTTAAGAATAGTGCAGAAGCAAAAGCATCGGCGCATATAACAGGAAGGGGCACTGCAATGGATCAAGAATCCTGACAGGGAGGCAAAAACGAGCATGGTACGTAAGATGATCAAGTGGGGACCTGTGACACGGGTCCCACAGGGGGCCCTAGGACCGTGCAAATTTTTGGTATAAGTGAAAAAAAGAATACGGAAGGGTTAGACTCAGAAGTGTCCCTTTTGCAGATAAAGTGAATTTAATGAGAGAATTAAATCGATAAAGGACCAGGCAGGACTTCAAAGAGCCCTTTGACAACTGGACCCCCGGGTTTCCAGCAAATGGCTTCTCAAAATTTAATCCGGGGCCAAATGAAAAGCTTTAAGATGGGGGAAGGGCACAGAAGACCAAACAAAAACAGAGTAAAAGGCAAGGGGGGCCAAAAGCCCTGAAAACCCCTCATTTCAAGGAAAAAAGATCGGGGGGAGAATAACACCGAGCATTCCCCCCAAGCCACAAAATCAAATAACGTTTGAAACCCAAAAGGGGCCCGGGAAAACCTGAGAACAGCTTTCCGACCCCTTTAGTAAGGAATCATTAAAGAAAACTGACACCGGAAATGTCGGGCCCCCCAACGGGAGTATGCAGCACCTGTTTGGAACCCGCCTTGATAAAGAAGTAAAAGAAACTAAGAAAGGAAACAAAGGTTTTGCAAAAAGGTTATTTCCCAAGACCCGGGGGGAATTTCCTTTTAAAAAGGGAAAAGGGGAAAATGGGCCTAAACGACACTGGAGGACAGGAGGGTCAGGGAGACATGATAACGACATAAAAATACTGCTTGGAATAGACAATTTGAAAAGGGACAGGATGTTCCAGGGGGGGGGACACAGAAACAAGGGGGCCAAAATTGGAAGTTAAGACACAAATGATCAGAGAGAAAGTAGGAAGTATTTCTTCAGTCATAGAGTTGTAAGGCAGGGGGAATAGCCTAGAAAATGACGTAGTGGGAAAGGAACCATACACATTTTTAAAAACAGGTTTAAATAAACCCTCAGGGAGGGGGGAAAGAGAGGGTCTAGTAGCAACCGGTAAAGAGGGGGGCCAGGAGTTTAAAACCCCCGCCCTTTCAACCACAAATAGGTGAGTACAAAAGGTGGTACACCACACACACACAAATGCAAAGTCAGGGGGGGTTTCGGGGGGAGCCAAAGAAAAAATGCAGACAGAGAAAGCTAGGACCCAAAAAGGGCTGCAAACCTCACTAAAGGGAAAAGTATAATCCCCGGATATAATACCGAGTACATCGCCAAAAAGCAAAACAAAAACCCCGATAACCTGGGGCAAAAGGGGTTTCTTGGAAAACCCTGAGAATACTTTTCCGGGGTACCTCAAAAGGGAAAATCTTTTTCACGACCTTACCCCGTTTACGTCGGGCCCCCATACGGGAGTACCCCAGCCCCATTTTGGGAAAACCCCCCACCTGGTCAAACACGTCAAAAAAATTAAAGAAAGTGAAAAGGGGTTTGAAACCAAGGCTATTTTTCCAGAGCAAAGGGGGAATGTCCAAAGAAGAAAGGTTAATTTGAAATGGGTCTTGGACAACACGGGGAGAACAGGAGGGCCCAAGGAGACATTATAACGACATACAAAATACGCGTGGAATAACAAGGGGGACGAGACGGGAAAGTTCCAGAGAGGGGAAACCCCAGAAACAAGGGCCACAATTGGAAACGAAACTCAGATGCCCCAAAGGGGATTTTAAAGGAAGAAATTTCTTCAGTCTTAGATAGTTGGGAAGCGTAAATCGGGCAAGCCGATTTTTAAGTGGGGGCGGGAACAAAACGTATTTTTTAAGACGAGGTATGTTTAAAGCTCATGGAGCGGGGGAGAGAGGACCTAGTAGCGGTGGGTAAAAGAGGGGGGGCCGGGAGCTGAGTCTCGACCCCTGAAAACGCACACACAAAACACACACACACACGGGCGGGGCCAGGAGCTAGGACTCCCCCCTGAAAAACCAAAAAAGGGTGAGTACCCCCACACACACAAAACTGGGGCAAAATCATGATAAAGGGAAAGGTAAGAGGGTTTGAGAAACAACACTACAACGGGTTGGGAAACGGGGTGTGACCAGGGGAGAGAAACGGTTTCCCAAAAAATTCAAAAAGATTGACGAAATAAAATTTGGGGAAATTTAAAAAAAAGACGAAAAGGAAAATGCCACAAAATTTTAAAAGAAAACAAACCCCTGAGAAAACGAAAATCACGAATTTAAAAGAACAAAAAGCAAAAACAGTGACCCCCAAAGGAAATAAGTCACAGGGGACTTCACTGGGTTTATGTTACGTTTTTAAATTTTTTAAAAAACCCATAATACTGTGGCAGGAATATAATTTTTTCATTGTAAAATATGCGAGAACTTACTTTTTAAACGCATTGAAGGGATTTCACGTTTTGGGGAAATGGGGGTGAACAGGGTTTCCCCTGCAGCCATAATAATCCTCGTTAGTAAATAGACTTAAAAACCCCATTAACCAACCAACCAACATCTGTGTTCCCTCAAGACCATTGTTAAAAAAAATGTATGTCCCTGTCCCAAGCCCCAAATGACTAAAAAATTTGGAGTACACAACGCTCCAAACCGGACTAATGCTAGGGAACTCCACCCCAAACGAAGCCACGTACGGGGCCCCAGCCAAGGGGTGCCAACAGGAGAGAGAGAACCCGAGCCCCTTACCTGCAGCACTAAAAGGGGAAACCCTTTCCTGTGTACCTTACCTCCGCTCCTTTCTGTCTCTAGGATGTGGAAAAGGACTCTTTAAACTCCACTCTACCTTTTACCCAACACCCTCTGTCCTCCCGGGATACAGCGACGTCAGTGCATAACTATAATAATAAAAATAATAATAATAATTTAAAAAAAAAAAAAAAATAAAAAAAATAAAAAATTCCCTAAGATATACCCGCGAGTTTAAGTGTCTATATATGCCCCGAAGTTTAAATTTTAAATTTCCCTTTTTTGGGAAAAAAGGGTAAAGCAGCTTAAATAAACCCCCCTGTAATTTGACTGACTTTTTAAACTCCAAAACCAAAAAAGCCGGGCCTACTACTAAAATGTATTACTCTAAATACGCCCAAAAACTACTACAAATGCTATTACTACTACTACTACTACTACTACTACTACAACAAATAATAATAATAATAATAATAAAATAAATTTTTTAGGGAAACCCCTAAGTAAAGATTTAAACAAGTACTTTTTGTTTCCAAAGTGTGGGCAATAATGTGCACCTAACTCCCAAAAAAAGGGACACAACATGATTTTTGTTTCCCCTATTTCCCAGTGCTAAAATGCCCAAAGTGTCAGCTAAGAACGCATTTTAATCAACTTGTAAAAAGCGAAAAAAAAGTGTAAAACTAAAATTTTTTATAAATTTTTTTTTCCCCTTCTGATTGCTGTCTTGCCTAAAGGGCAAAACCCCACCCACATAAGATATTTAAAAATATTTTTACTTTCTGAAGTTTGAGTAGGGGGGCTAATTTCTTCCGCTTTTTCTTTTTTAAAAAATTTAGAATTTAAATTTTAAATTTTTAAAGGGAGATTTTTAGACTGGATTTCTTTTTTTTTCTGGACGAAAAATTAAGGTGTTTGAGTCTACATCCCCCGAATGATATTAGGGGCGGTGAAGAGAAAAAAACAAATTTAAAAGAACTAAATTTTATTTGGGGTAACGTTTCGTACTGTGTAAGCTTTGGAAATCATAGCTTGATGGGAAACGCACACAGAAAAACGTTGTCCTGGAAAAAGTTCGTTTTTACAACGTGTGTCTTTTTTTTTACTATTTTCGTAATTCGACATTTGGATACCAAATTTAAAATTTTAATTTTTTAGGAATTTCCCAAAACAAAAAGTTTTTTCAGCTTCCCCATCCTCCAAACTGGTCACGGGGCGTCCAAATCACCCATCCATATAAAAATGACCCTCTCACTCTACTTATCCCCTAATGGGTTTTCCCCCACATCCCCGTAACCCAAATTTTCTTTTTAGTTCCTCATTTTCCCCAACGCAAACCCCAAAATGATTTTCCCGTCCCCCCGGAAAGGGTTTTCTCTTCCTTCCTGCCCGAGCTCTTTCCCCCCCCCCCATCCAAAAAAAGGGGTTTTCTTTCCTTCCCTCCCCAAAATGAGGGTTTTTTCCCGACAAGGGGTTTTCTTTCTCCCAGGTGAAAGTCTTTTTTTTCCCCCCAATGGTTTCTCTCCCCCTTTCCCCTAGACCCCACAAACATCGAGACCTTTAATAGCACTTCTTTTTCTCCATTCCCTCACCCATTCCCCTTCTCTCCCCCTGACCTAGGTGTGTTCCCCATCACCCGTGTGGAACTCAAGGAAAGACATCAAAGAGACGGGGTCCGCACTACAATTAATCTTGCATGCTTCCTTGGAGTCTGCGGCTGTTTCATCCCTCCTGTCCCCTCTCTTTCTCTCCATTCCTCTTCCTCTTTTTCTTTTTTCTTACTCTCTGTGTGACTTAACTCTTTCTCTGAGGTTTAATTTACGAGGTAGAAGGGACGTATATCCCAGTCTCCTGATTATAGGCAACGTTTCGCCACGAGTGCCTTCTTCAGTTCAGGACTGAAGAAGTCATTCGTAGTGAAAGGTTTCCTATAATAAACGTCCTAAACTGTAAATAAGAGCATTTTTCCACATTTTGCCGGTATCACCATACCATTTCTCAAGTCTCCTTACACTCTCTGTCCTTGCTTACTTGCCAGTAAGTAGGTACCTGTTTGTTAGTTGACTCCTCTGATCGCATTCCAGTGAACAGACTCGACAACGACAATCTCAGAGTCACACTGTCTCCTTCTCGTCCTTCTTGTCGTCTTCCTCCTTAATTTTCATCCTTCTGTGTGTTCTTGCAGGTCTTCAGCGGCATTATAAATGGGGTGATGATTCTTTGTGGCTTCGTGGGGTCGGCAGTGACAGGAATCATGGCTGACAGGACCAAAGCCTTCACTCCAATCACCAAGATCTCCTACGGTATTGCCACCATCTTCAATATCATCATGATGGAGGTGAGAGAGAGAGAGAGAGAGAGAGAGAGAGAGAGAGAGAGAGAGAGAGAGAGAGAGAGAGAGAGAGAGAGAGAGAGAGAGAGAGAGAGAGAGAGAGACAATGTATATCGTGTAGGTGTGCATGTATATGTGTTTACATCTATATGTTCTCACCTATATGTGGTTGCAGGTATCAAGTCTCAGTTCCTATCCCCGCCATTCCCTTAGTCACTACAGAGCTCACTGTATCCTGAATTCATGTGTTTATGTATATCTGTGACAAATAAGTGAGAACAAATGTGTGAGTACCCATAGACCAGGAGCGGATCCAATAATTGTCCAGGGGATTGGGGCTATCCTTGCCTGTTCTCGTTTCATCAAAATTTGAATACATCAGCAGTGTTGCTACACCATTCGATATGATAGTTAAATAGCGGGAACAATAATAAGCTCTTTCCCTGTCATATTTCACCACGCAGGAAGGTGCTCATACAAGGTTGTTGACATCTGTCAGCTTGAGCTGTGAGACTCTGTGCTGAGTGTATATACACAAATAACTAGCACATTGGAGACTGAAACTTTTAGCGAGGTTCGGTTCGTCTTACAATTAGCGGAGGGAGGTTCGAGCGCTAACCACACCTTACGCTTAATAATCCACATCGGTTTAGCGCTTCAGATATAACATATGAGAGTAGTCTCACAGATCCGGATCCCAGAGCCAAGGGCAGGATGAGAAGAGGTTGTACACTTTTATCTGGTAAATAAGAAAGCGAGCAGGGGTACGAGGGGGGTTGAACCTGCATCAAGGAGAGAGAAGGGTATTGAATTACTACGTCCACGTCGTCGTGAGAGAGTTACACTCTAATATTGTTATTTCTAGACATCACCGGGTCATAGGGGATAAGGATTTTTTTCCAGCCCCGTCACTAGCGGGCTGTCCCAAGTCATAAAACTCATTTTGACCTTTTCATCACCTGAGTACAAAATATTCTTTTTAAGGGAAAATGGCAGGGAAGTTTTTTATTTCCAGTGTGAAAAACTGTCATATAGAGTAAAGATAACCACATTGCTGATGGGGCCCAAATTTTTTTTTTTTTAATATTGAAATAAAAAAATTTTCCCTTTTCACAATGCACAAATTTTTTCACAAAAATTTTTTCAACAAAAATTTTGCATGCGAGTCGGTAATTGTAATTTACTTGTTTTCTGGATACAACATTTTATTGTCGACAATAATAAAGAAAAAACCGGAAAGAAGGTTTTTTATGTGACATTTGGCTCTATGAAAGGAGAGATTAGCCAAGTATAAATAGAGGAAATGTTGTCAAAATTGAAACTTGCTCCCACCTCCCAAATAAAAGTGTCCATAAGAAAGTTTTAAATCACACAGCCAAACACACACACACCCCACACACACACCACACACACACACAACAGGAAAAGGTTTTTTCCCCAAGGGCAACAGAAATAAGGGGGAAGACCAGAGCGACCCCCCTGGTTTACCCACGGTGTAAGGAGGCAAAAACCAAGTGCAATAGAGCATGAAAAATTTCAAAGGCGAAGAACACAGGAAAAAAAGGGAATTAGTCAAAGGGCCGAAGGGTATAAAGGGAAAGGAAGGAGGTCCAGCAACAGTAGAAAATCATTGCATCGAAAGTAACTCGCCCGAAACTGCTGTCATCCTACAGGGGGAAAAGACCAATCAAAGCCCAGGTGATCAGCTGAGGAAAGAAGGTGGGAAACTACAATAACGACCCCACACGATGTATCGAGGATCAACATAAAGTTTTAAGAAAGTTTTTTACATAGAGCGGGAAAGGGCTCCGAGAAGACAGCACGGGGGGAACATCAACAGGGAAAACCAACAGGTGCGGGGATGAATAAACAACGGAAGGAAGGTGCAGAAGCTACAAGTGACCTTGATCCCCTAAAAGGCGGGGGGTCTGGAAACACTGATATTCCCCAGGGGTAGTTAGAAAGGGAGCGAACCGTGCACCACAACCACAACACAATACCCCCTTGAAACGGGAACTACCTAAAAGGGAAGGGGAAAACGGCAAATGTAGTCCCCTTTTTAAGAAAGGAACAAAACGAGGGACAAATACAAAACCAGTTGTCCCCTACGTGAAGTATGCAAAGCCATGGGGGATTATCAGGGGGGAGAGTGGGGGAGCACCTGGGCAAACACATTCATGGAAGTCAAATCCTTTCACAAACCTCTGGAGTTTTTTTGACAAAGGGAAAAGAACAAGAAACGAGAGAGAGGGGTGGGTTGTTTTCATTTTCTTGGACTGCAAGAAGACCTTCGACAAAGTTCTTTTTCAGGGAATTTGTGCAGAACGGAGGATCGGGACGTATAACAGAAAGGGCACTGCAATAGATCAAAAAATACCCGGCAGGGAGGAACAACGGGGCATGGTACGTGAGAGGTCTCAAAAGTGGGCCCTGTGAAGCGGGGTTTCCCCCAGGGGTCAGTCCTGGACCAGTTTTTTTTGATGTATTGAATGACATGATGGAAAGGGGTAGACTCTGAAGTGTTCCGTTTTGCAGATGAGTAAGCTAAAGAGAAGGGAAAAACGGATGGGTTTTAGGCAGGGCTACAAAGAGACCGGGCTTAAAAACGTGGCCCGCACCCCGCTTTTCCGATTTACCGCCATCAGGGGCTGATTAAGGCCCGTCATTAGTATCCCCCAAATCCCCGCCTCACTCCAGGGGAACGGGGTCCACACGGCCTCATTTTGCCCCCAAAGAAAGTTGAAAATTGGGGAAAGGGGCAAAGAAAACGCGATAGAGTAAGGTGTACAAGCTGAAAACTCACCCCCGGGGAAAGACTTTGACCAAAAACCGAAAACCGTCTTGGAAAGGGGCAATCAACCGGGTAATGCGGCAAAATGGGGGGGTGAAAATGAAGGGACGCCCAACTTTAGAAGGAAGTTTAAGGGGGGAAATGTAAAAAAAATTGCGTACGTCAGAACGGAATTTCAAACACCAGGGGAAACCCCCAACGGCAACACCAAGAAAAAGGGTACAAATTTGCAAAAAAAGGCTAGTTCCGGAGTAAAGGGAAAAGTTTGGAAATTGGGGGGGAATCGGAGGCCTGGAAAAGGGTAAAAACAAAACAAAACAAAATAAGGCGGGGAAACCCATACAAGCAATTTCCCAAAGGAGAAACCAAAAACAAGGGGGAAAAAATTTTTGGGAAATGAAAAGCGGGGCCAGGGTGTTAGGAAAAACTTTTAGTACAGACCAAAAAACCACAAAAATTTTACAAACAAAAAGGGGGGGGGGGGGGGGGGGGCAAAAACTAAAAAGAGAAGAGGAACAAAATAGGTCATGAAAGGGGGGGGCCAGGACGAGTCTCGACCCCTGCAACCACAATTTGGGGATACCAACCCACACCACACCCACGCACCACCACACACCACACACACACACACACCAACACACACACACACACAAAACACACACACACACACACACACACACACACACACACACACACACACACACACAGACGCACGACTCGCTAAACAAGAGTGTTGGGGGCTCTATATTATGCTTGACGCGTTGAAGTCTAAACTGACGGCTTGTTTTGCTAGAAACAACTGATCTTGAGCTCCTCCTGGGATTTGCTTGTAACAGATAAGTGAACCGTAGATATAAATTCAGATGTACTTTTGTTAATCCTTCTAGGACCTCTTGTGTATCCATATGCTCTTGCGCTACCGTCCACACGATGGATATAGGGGTGAACAATAAACTAGCCACTTCGGTGGCAAAATCTAAAATCTCTAATCCTGGTGACAGATGTTCATGGTGCCCGGGCAGCCGGCCGTGCTGGCAATCTTCATGGGTCTCTTCGGATTCTTCGGGATTGGGGCTTACCCCATAGGTCTGGAGCTGGCGGTGGAGGCCACCTATCCTGTGGAGGAGAGTATCAGCACTGCCTTCATCTTCATGTCAGGTAAGAAATCTTATACACTCACTATAATCACCCACCAACTAGCTATGTCTACTTCGGCCCACACCTACTTCCACACTTTAATTCTACTACGCTTACCTCTCCCACATTTTTAACTATTCCTTACACTCTAACACCTACTTCAGCTATGCCTTCCCCTACTTTTACTACGTACCTACTACTACTACTTCTACACATACCTATTAATTAACACAAAAAATCCCTTCGAACATCAATCTCAAATTAAAATAAATGAACACTCAACTTTATCAAACTTGTTCGCTGTCTTTCCACCATCAAAACTATCTTATTATATTTCCTTATCCTTCCCCAACCTTCCCTTCCCACGCTTACTAGTCGTCTCGTTAAGAATTATGAATTACACTCCTTGTGGTGTTGCTTTCTTTTTGCCAGGGACTACACAGAGTAACATTCAGTAACACATACAGTAACACTTACAGTAACACATACAGTAACACATACAACAACATATACAGTGACACATACAGTAACATATACAGTGACACATACAGTAACACATACAGTAGCACATAGTGACACATACAGTAACACATACAGTGACACATACAGTAACACATACAGTAGCACATACAGTAGCACATACAGTAACACATACAGTAGCATATACAGTGACACATACAGTAACACAGTAGCACACACAGTAACATATACAGTAACACAGTAGCACATACAGTAATATATACAGTAACACAGTAGCACACACAGTAACATATACAGTAACACAGCACATACAGTAATACATACAGTAGCACACACAGTAAGACATACAGTAACACAGTAGCACATACAGTAACATATACAGTAACACAGTAGCACATACAGTAAGACATACAGTAACACAGTAGCACATACAGTAACATATACAGTAACACAGTAGCACATACAGTAACACACACAGTAACACAGAGAGTAACACTGCCAGCGCCTAAAACTCTAGGACAGTTGTTCCCAAACTTCTGTGTTTGTCTACCTTCTGATGCTTCATATATCTCCAGCGCACTCCTCTCTACAGACGTAAAAAATAACTTTCTACAAATTAGAGAGAATTATTATTTTTTTAATTTGTTTATTTTTTACCCAGCGTTCTATAGACTATAAAATATTAAAAATAAATAAAAAAAAATATCGATGATAACAATAATATAAGAGGTTGTAATAACCCGCGTACTACCTGAAATACTTTGCTTGCATCTAGGGGTATGCATACCCCAGGCTGAGAACCCCGTACCCCAGGGGTAGCATTCATTCGGCGACCGCCACCCTGAACCCCAAAGATCTAAGCTGAGGTTTTCTTAGACTGGGGAAACATAATGCCATTTTTTTCTTTTAATATTTAAAAGTGTTTATTGTCTAAGCAGTGGCTTAATTATTTGGTATGTTAATTTTTGTTTAAACATTATTTTTTTTCTTGAATTTGGTATCCCGGTCTCCGTGGCGTCCTAGGTAGGTGCCTGGTTCACCTGTGTGGACGGGCCGTCCCTCTGTGTAACTTGTTCAGTCTCGTTCCTTGTGATTTACTCAAATTTTCTGTTCTAATTGGTTCTTTCTCTTACTTTAACTTTCTTACTTTAACTGCCTCTGCTACTTTCCTTCAGTTTCCTCTATCGTCTTTTTTTTACCAACTTTCCTGCTGTTTACTAATCCAGTACCCTATGAGATTTTTTCTTGAGTTTGGGCAGTTTCCTTCCATATCTTTCTTCATTTCTCAAAGTATTTTCTTCACACTCACGCATTTCCCTCCACACTACCATCTCACTGCCTCTCTATCTACCTAAGGACCAACACCCCTTACCTTATACCACGAAATGAGCTCTTACATCCTTTTTCCTCTTTGCCTAGACACAGTAATCTTTCCTTTTATTAAATAGACACGAACTACAGAGTACAAGTTTGTTTAAACTACGTTTCACTCGGGACTGAGCTTTAATAAGTCTATCAAGTAGACTTGACGACCCTGAGCGAAACATCGACTAAGATAAAAATTTGTTCTGCATTACGAGCTTTCACTCACGCCAGTCAACTTGTTGCTCTAGACACCACCCTTTCGTCTATTAGTTTCACTCTGTGTGCTTCAAGCATCACAACTCAGCTCCTCAGGGATGTGAACTGCGGAAACCCATAAATACTCTCGCAACTTTACAGGTTTATTCTTGAGAGTAAAACCCCTGTTAACAAAGATCTAGAACCAGTGTCACTGCATTATCATCGATTATTTATTTACTTCCACTTTATCGGGAAATTACTAAGAATGTTACAGGTGCATATTTTGTGCGGTGATGTGAAAAGACACACAATGTACAAGCTAGGAAGCGCAGCCCTATAATTGCACTGAAGAATCAAAATTGGACACGCGAATCGGAGGATGTTTTGGCTGGCCCTTGAACCAAACTTGTAAGAGACGCACCAAAATGTGCTCCCGTTTTTTATTTCCTACTTTGTGGGTTAATTATGGATATAATTCTCTGGAAACAGGACAGGTGCAAGGCGTGCTTATCATCTTCTTAGTGTCATATCTGGCACGGGACCCCAAGCCGGAGTATGCGAAGATTGAGGTATGCACCGCTGGTATCAACTCCGATATCCTACCCAAGGATTATACTGGTAAGTTATCCTATAACTTGCGTGTAAGGTACTAAGTAGGTTAAATTCCATGGGGCGATAAATGCAATAGAAATTCTTGCAAATTAAAACACTTTAAAAATGTCAGGGTTTGCACGAAGGTTTCATAAACCGCGGAA
>NC_069400.1:31245006-31261438 GCF_026875155.1 Cherax quadricarinatus
ACAGCGAGCCTCTGTCACTTGAGGGAAGAGCAAGCCTCTGTCACTTGACAGAACAGCGAGCCTCTGTCACTTGACGGAACAGCGAGCCTCTGTCACTTGACAGAACAGCGAGCCTCCGTCACTTGGCGGAACAGCGAGCCTCTGTCACTTGACAGAACAGCGAGCTTCCATCACTTGACGGAAGAGCGAGCCTCCGTCACTTGGCGGAACAGCGAGCCTCTGTCACTTGACGGAACAGCGAGCTTCCATCACTTGACGGAAGAGCGAGCCTCCGTCACTTGAGGGAAAGAGCGAGCCTCCGTCACTTGACGGAAGAGAGAGCCTCCGTCCACTTGACGAAGAGCGAGCCTCCGTCACTTGACGGAAGAGCGAGCTTCCGTCACTTGACGGAAGAGCGAGCCTCCGTCACTTGACAGAAAAGAGAGCCTCCGTCACTTGACGGAATAGTGAGCCTCCGTCACTTGACAGAACAGCGAGCCTCCGTCACTTGACGGAAGAGCGAGCCTCCGTCACTTGACGGAAGAGCGAGCCTCCGTCACTTGACGGAAGAGAGAGCCTCCGTCACTTGACGGAATAGCGAGCCTCTGTCACTTGACAGAACAGCGAGCCTCCATCACTTGACGGAAGAGCGAGCCTCCGTCACTTGACGGAAGAGAGAGCCTCCGTCACTTGACGGAATAGCGAGCCTCCGTCACTTGACGGAAGAGAGAGCCTCCGTCACTTGACGGAATAGCGAGCCTCCGTCACTTGACGGAATAGCGAGCCTCCGTCACTTGACGGAAGAGCGAGCCTCCATCACTTGACGGAAGAGCGAGCCTCCGTCACTTGACGGAAGAGAGAGCCTCCGTCACTTGACGGAAGAGCGAGCCTCCGTCACTTGACGGAACAGTGAGCCTCCATCACTTGACGGAACAGCGAGCCTCCGTCACTTAGTGGAACAGCGAGCCTCCGTCACTTGACGGAAGAGCGAGCCTCCGTCACTTGACGGAACAGCGAGCCTACGTCACTTGACGGAAGAGCGAGCCTCCATCACTTGATGGAACAGCGAGCCTCCGTCACTTAGTGGAACAGCGAGCCTCCGTCACTTGACGGAAGAGCGAGCCTCTGTCACTTGACGGAAGAGTGAGCTTCCATCACTTGACGGAAGAGCGAGCCTCTGTCACTTAGTGGAACAGCGAGCCTCTGTCACTTGACGGAAGAGTGAGCTTCCATCACTTGACGGAACAGCGAGCCTCCGTCACTTGATGGAACAGCGAGCCTCCATCACTTGATGGAACAGCGAGCCTCCGTCACTTGACGGAAGAGAGAGCCTCCGTCACTTGACGGAATAGCGAGCCTCCGTCACTTGACGGAAGAGAGAGCCTCCGTCACTTGACGGAAGAGAGAGCCTCCGTCACTTGACGGAATAGCGAGCCTCCGTCACTTGACGGAATAGCGAGCCTCCGTCACTTGACGGAAGAGCGAGCCTCCATCACTTGACGGAAGAGCGAGCCTCCGTCACTTGACGGAAGAGCGAGCCTCCGTCACTTGACGGAAGAGCGAGACTCCGCCAAAACCTAGTCATTGTGGTAGTCTACAAGCCTCCGGGGTGCAACGTCCCAGAAATTTCCCCGAACAGCTGTTAAAAATTGACCACTGCCCTGGAAATTCTTCCAGCTCCTGCCCCCAGAAAAGTTGCTCCTGAGGGATTTCAACTTGAGGCGCCTAAAAATGGAGGAATGTAGCAAATAATGTTGTTGCAGTGATGACACCAGGAGGCAGCTCTGACGAGAACTCAACACACACGACTTTTTAAATCTCTACACAAAATTCAACTTAAACCAACAAATTAATAGAGCCTACTAGAGTGGAGAACACACTAGACCTCATCTTCACTGACAATGATAAATCTGATACGAAATGTCACCAAAATCAAAAAAATATACTCAATCACAACATAATCGAGGTTCAGAAATGTATGCGCGAAGCTCCAGACCGACAAAATGAGATTAGTCACTATGGACCCTTCACCAAATTCAACTTCAATACAAGAACATAAGTGGGACCAAGTAAACCAAGCCCCTAAACGATATAAGCTGGGAAAATAGACTAAACAACACAGACCCCAACTTATGCCTAGAACAGATTAACTCGGTGGCACTCGATGTATGCTCAAGGCTTTTTTCCTTTAAAAAAAAGGGAGGATTAGATGTAAAATAGAAAGAGACAGGCGCTCCCTTTACAGGCCACGGAAAAAATTTAACAGAGCGGTTTAAAAGGGGCCCCAATATTATCTGAAATACGTGGGGAGTCACTGGTCAGAAAAATAGCAAACATCGAACTTAATGAAATATAGGAGTCAGGAATCGTGCAAAGAACAAAAAAACCATAAATGAAATCGAAAGAAACCCAAAGTATTTCTTTTCTTAAGCCAAATCAAAGTCGCTAACCAGACTGCGGTCGAAGATCAAATGATTTTTTAGGGAGAGCCACAGAATTTGGTAAACACAAGCCTATCTGATTTATCCTGACGCCAAATGACTTCGAACAGGAGATAAATGGCATGCCCATGCACTTTGGCCCCAGGGCCAGTCTCATTTGAACTCCGCGTTCATGGAAGGGGCAAGGACACGGGGGGCGTTTCCCCCAGTTACAAAAAAACGGATAGCCCCACTCCACAAAGGGGCAGTAAAGCAATTAGCAAAGAAACTACAGGCCAATAGACTAAACATCCCCCTATCATAAAAAAACTTTGAAAAGGTTCCTAAGAAGCAAGATTGTCACTCATCTAGATACCCATCAGTTACAAACCCCCCAGGGCAACAAGGGTTTTTAAACAGGTCTCTCCTGTCTGTCCCAACTACCCGGATCACTACGACAAAGGGTTTTAGATGCACTAGAAGATAAAAAAGAAGCAGAAGTAATAATACAGACTTTGCAAAACCTTCGACAAGTGTGACCATGGCGTAATAGCGCACAAAATGCGTGCTAAATGAATAACAGGAAAAGTTGGTAGATGGATCTATAATTTCCTCACAAACAGAACACAAAGAGTAGTAGTCAACAGAGTAAAGTCTGAGGCGGCTACGGTAAAAAGCTCTGTTCCACAAGGCACAGTACTTGCTCCCATCTAGTTTCTCATCCTTATTTCTGACATAGACAAGGATGTCAGCCACAGCATCGCGTCTTCCTTTGCAGATGACACCCGAATCTGCATGACAGTGTCTTCCATTGCAGGACTTGCAAGGCCCAGGCGGACTTCAACCAAATCTTTCAATGGGCTGCAGAAAACAATATGAAGTTCAACGATGAGAAATTAAAATTACTCAGATATGGTAAACATGGGGAAATTAAAACTTCATCAGGGTACAAAACAAATTTCGGCCACAGAATAGAGAGAAAAATCAATGTCAAAGACCTGGGAGTGATCATGTCGGAGGATCTCATCTTCAAGGACAATAACATTGTATCAATCGCATCTGCTAGCAAAATGACAGGATGGATAATGAGAACCTTCAAAACTAGGGATGCTAAGCCCATGATGACACTCTTCAGGTGGCTTATTCTATCTAGGCTGGAATATTGCTGCACACTAACAGCACCTTTCAAGGCAGGTGAAATTGCTGACCTAGAAAATGTACAGAAACCTTCACGGCGCGCATAAAGGAATAAAAAAACCTCAATTACTGGGAGCGCTTGAAGTTCCTGAACCTGTATTCCCTGGAACGCAGGCGGGAGAGATACATGATTATATATACTTGGAAAATCCTAGAGGGACTAGTGCCGAACTTGCACACGAAAATCACTAATAACGAAAGCAAAAGACTTGGCAGACGATGCACCATCCCCCCAATGAAAAGCAGGGGTGTCACTAGCACGTTAAGAGACAATACAATAAGTGTCAGGGGCCCGAGACTGTTCATCTGCCTCCCAGCATACAAAAGGGGCATTACCGATAAACCCCTGGCTATCTTCAAGCAGGCACTGGACAAGCACCTAAAGTCGGTACCTGACCAGCTGGGCTGTGGCTCGTACGTTGGATTGCGTGCAGCCAGCAGTAACAGCCTGGTTGATCAGGCTCTGATCCGCCAGGAGGCCTGGCCACAGACCGGGCCGCTGGGGCGTTGACCCCCGGAACTCTCTCCAGGTAAACTCCAGGTAAACATGTTCTCTTGGACCTAGGCCTGCATGTTCTCTTGGACCCAGGCCTACATGTTCTCATTTACCCAGGCCTACATGTTCTCTTGGACTCAGGCCTACATGTTCTCTTGGGCCCAGGCCTACATGTTCTCTTGGACCTACGCCTACATGTTCTCTTGGACCCAGGCCTACATGTTCTCCTGGACCCAGGCCTACATATTCTCTTGGACTCAGGCCTACATGTTCTCTTGGACCCAGGCCGACATGTTCTCCTGGACCCAGGCCTTCATGTTCTCATGGTGCCAGGCCTACATGTTCTCTTGAACCCAGGCCTACATGTTCTCTTGGACACAGGCCTACGTGTTCTCCTTGACCCTGGCCTACATGTTCTCTTGGACCCAGGCCTACATGTTCTCCTGGACCCAGGCCTACATGTTCTCTTGGACTCAGGCCTACATGTTCTCTTGGACTCAGGCCTACATGTTCTCATTTACCCAGGCCTACATGTTCTCTTGGACTCAGGCCTATACGTTCTCTTGGGCCCAGGCCTACATGTTCTCGTGGACCCAGGCCTACGTGTTCTCTTGGACCCAGGCCTACATGTTCTTCTGGACCCAGGCCTACATGTTCTCTTGGACCTAGGCCTACATGTTCTCCTGGACCCAGGCCTACATGTTCTCTTGGACTCCGGCCTACATGTTCTCTTGGATCCAGGCCTACATGTTCTCTGGACCCAGGCCTGGAGTTTACGTGGAGAGAGTTCCGGGGGTCAACGCCCCCGCGGCCCGGTCTGTGACCAGGCCTCCAGGTGGATCAGAGCCTGATCAACCAGGCTGTTACTGCTGGCTGCACGTACGAGCCACAGCCCGGCTGGTCAGGTACTGACTTTAGGTGCTTGTCCAGTGCCTGCTTGAAGACAGCCAGGGGTCAATTGGTAATTCCCCTTATGTATGCTGGGAGGCAGTTGAACAGTCTCGGGCCCCAGACACTTATTGTATTGTCTCTTAACGTGCTAGTGACACCCCTGCTTTTCACTGGGGGGATGTTGCATCGTCTCCCGAGTCTTTTGCTTTAATTGTGAGTGATTTTCGTGTGCAAGTTCGGTACTAGTCCCTCTAGGATTTTCCAGGTGTATATAATCGTGTATCTCTCCTACATGTTTTCTTGGATCCAGACCTACATGTTCTCTTGGACCCAGGCCTACATGTTCTCTTTCAAATTCAAATTCAAAGTTTATTCTCTATAAAGATTACAATGTTGAATTTACAGAATTTGGTTGTTGTGTGGTTTACATGTAGTTAAATAATGATTACAGAGTGTACCACTAGAACACCTAGCATGGCTAGGCATTTCGGGCAGACTTAGTTTAATTCTTTATTTTAAAATATTACAAATTATGAGGTAAGTTGGTATTATGGCTATGTGACTAAATACTAGTTTGTGAGTTTAGCAATGTGAATGCTTTTGTTTTGGCACAGTACATAGTTTCAGTATTGGAGTATCATAGGATTCATTATTTTAAGATTGAGATTAATATTTCTGTTTATGGTCAAATGGGTGGAGTGATGTGAGTGTGAACCACCAGGTGGTATTCGTGTAGTTAGTTGAGGGGGTGTATCAGGGAAATAAGATTTTTTTCTAATGGTAGTTTTGAAGGTGATGAATGTGGTTTGCAGTTCTGGGAGTTCTCAGGTAGGTGTTCCAGATTTTAGGGCCTTTGGACAAACATTAAATTTTGTAAAGGTTTTAGTCGGACACGGGGAATGTCGTAGAGATGTTTGTGTCTGGTGTTTGCCTGTGGGTTCTGTCACAACTATCAAGAAAGCGTTTTAGGTCAAGGTTGATATTGGAGTTTAAGGCCCTGTAGATGTAGACTGCTTTAGTGTAAGTGTGGATGTATGAACAGTGAGTAAGTTTAGATCTATGAAGAGGGGGGGGGGGGTGTTGCCAGGGAGGGGATTTAGTGATTATTCTTACTGCAGCTTTTTGTTGGGTTATTATTGGCTTTAGGTGTTTTTGCTGCGGGTTGATCCCCAAGCAGAAATAGCATAGGTGAGGTATGGATAAATAAGTGAGTCGTTATAGTGTGAGAAGGGCATTTTGCGGCACGTAGTATCGTATCTTGGAGGGATCCCAACCATTTTGGATACTTTTTTGGTTATGTGTTGGATATGGGTGCTGAAATTCAGGTTGTTTCAAGGTATAGGCCTAGGAATTTGCCCTCATGTCGGTAATTGAGTGTTTCGATCTTTACTGTTAATTTGTGCATCCCTGCTCTGCTACCAAACATAATATAGTAGGTTTTGTCAGTTTTTAAGCGTAAGTTTATTGGCTGTCATCCAAGTCGATATTTTTGATCAGCTTTCCCCGTTAACAATGGTGTTGAGGGTGGCAAGATTAGGGTGAGAGATGACATAAGGTTCGTCAGAAAAGAGAATTTTTCAGGTTTGGGGTACTTTTGGGAAAGATCTTTTGACGATAGAGGAAGCCCGGGGGACAAGGACATTTTCCCCTGCAAACCCAGTACAAGTTTTTGGGTTTTTTTGATGCTGTGTCTTTAATGGTGCATCTGATCCCTTTTTAAGGAAAATTTTGAAATAACAAGTGCATGCCTCTTATCCGTAGGTCAGGTTTTGGAGTGGGATGTCGGGGGTCTACTGTTCAAAAGCTTTTCATGGGTCAATAAAAATTCCTAGGATATTCCTTATTTTCCAATCTTGTAAGCAATCTACATTTTTTATAACATCATTGTGCTTTATTTTTCCTAAACCCAATTGGCGGGGTTTTTGAGTATTTTTCTGGAGTTTACCGGAGAGAGTTTCGGGGTCAACCCCCCGGGGCCCGGGTCTGTGCCCACCCCTCCTGGTGGATCAGCGCCTGATCAACCAGCTTTTGGGGCGGGCTACGCAAACCAACGTAGAGCCCACCCCGGCTGATCGGGAAACTCCCTTTAGGTTGCCCAGTGCCACTTAAAAGATGCCGGGGTTTGTTGGTAAACCCCCTTATGTTGCGGGGAGGCATTGAACATCTCGTCCCCCGACCTTTTTGTATGGTCTTTAACGTGCTGTGCCCCCCCCGCTTTTTTGGGGGGGAGGGGCATGTCCCCAAAATTTTTTTGCTTTCGTATGATTTTTTTCGTGTGCAAGTTCGGTAAGTCCCCTAGGATTTTCCAGGTGTATAAATCAGTTCTCCCCCCTCCTGGTTCCGGGAATACTTTTAAAAACCTCAAGCGCTCCCAGTAATTGAGGTGTTTTACCCCGTATGCGCGCCTTTAAAATTTTCTCTGTACATTTTCTGGTCGGAAATTTCACCTCCCTTGAAAGGTTTTTAAGGAGCAATATTCCAGCCAATAAACAAGTGACCTGAAGAGTGTCATGGGGGTTTGGGCCTCCTAGTTTTGAAGTTCTATTTATCCTCCTTCTTTTTCTACAGATGCGTTGATAAAATGAAATGGTCCTTGGGGTGAGTCCTCCGACAAAATCCCCCCAGGTCTTTACTTTGGTTTTCGCTCAAAATTTTGTGGCCAAATTTTTTTTACTTATGAAGTTTTAAATTTTCCCTCATGTTACCTATGGTAATTGAAATTTCTATCGTTAAAAATTAAATTTTTTGTGCTTTTTAAAAAATGAATTGTCCCTGTACACTTTTTCTCAATGTTTTGGATAGCAATGGAAGTTTTGATATTGGCCCATAGTTGTTTAAGTCTGTAGGGCCCCACCCCTTTATGTATTGGTGTAACCCTTCCATTTTGGGGAAATTCGGAAGGTGCTATTTTCTGTGACTTTTTAAAAAAAAAAATCATGAAAAAGGATAGGGCCGTTCTTGTCAGTAATTGGGGACATTAGACAGATTCCCTGGTTTTTTTAAGTACTTTAAATCTCCGTGACTTCCGGGGGCTCGTTGGTGAAGATAAAAGGTTTTGGGAAATTCCCATTTATACCCCCGCTGGGCATTGGGATGTGGGATTTTAATGGGGAATTAGATCCCTTTGGGTTTAGAAAAGTCGTTTATCTTTTAGCGGTCATGGCAGTATGGGTTTTTATTGGTTTAGTTTGGACAATATTCTTTTGGTTTTTTTTTCAGTTTTTGGGTCCCTAAAACAAGTTTTTCCAGTCTTTTTTATTCCTCAGAGTCTGGGAATTACGGAGAGTATTTTGTTTTTTTTCTTTTTTATTTGGGTTTTTCAGGACCAAGGTACATGTTTTCCTTTGACCCAGGGCCCCACTTCCATGGGCCCAGCCACAGGGGTTTTCATAAACCAGGCCTACGTGTTTTTGTTGGACCCCGGCTTACATGTTTTTTAGGGCGCAGGGGCCCACATGTTTTCATGGACCCGGCCTACATTTTTTCTTGGGCTCAGGTTACATTTCCTTGGACCCGGCCTAAATGTTTCTTGGGCCCCAGGCCAAATGTTCTCTGGAAAAAAGGGCCCACATGTTCTCTGAAACCAGGGGCCCATATTTTTATTGGGCCCCTACATTTCTTGACCCGGGCTACATGCTTCGGTTTCATGTTCCATGGGCCCAGGGGTCATGCTCTCAGGTCTACGTCTCATGGACCCCGGGCCACATGTTTCCCTGGGCCCCGGGCTACATTTCTCATGGGCCCTGGCTACATTTCTCGGGCCTGGTCTACTGTTCTCATGGACCCGGGTACATGTTTCATGGGGCCCCGGCCTACATGTTTCATGGGCCCAGGCACTGTTCCATGGACCCCCGGCCTACATTTCTCATGGCCCAGGGCTACAGTTCTCATGGACCCTGGTCTACATTTTCTCATGGGGCCCCGGCCACATGTTCCTGGACCCTGGGCACATGTTTTCCCGGGCCCGGCCTACATGTTTTCATGGACCCTGGTCTACATTTTTTCCCTGGGCCCGGGCCCACAAATTTCAAGGACCCCCCGGCCTACATGTTCTCATGGCCTTGGGGCCTAAATTTTTTTTTGGACCCTGGCCTACTTTTCAAGACCCTGGTCTACATGTTCTCGGACCCAGCCTACTGTTCTCATGGGCCCAGCCTACAGTTTCATGGACTCGGTCTACATGTTATGGACCCTGGCCTACATGTTCTCATGGACCCCGCCTCATGTTCTATGGATCGGTCTACATGGCCATGGACCCCGCCAAATGTTCTCATGGCTCAGGCTACATTTTCATGGACCCAGGGACGTTCTATTGGGCCAGGCCCACATGTTCTCAAGGACCCAGCCTACATGTTCTCATGGGCCCACCTACATTTCCATGGGCCCTGCAAGTCTCATGGCCCAGGCCTACATGTTTTCATGGACCCTGGCCTAATGTCTCAGGACCAGGCCTACAGTTCTCATGGGCTCAGTCATATTTTTTCAGGACTCAGGTCTACATGTTTTTCATGGACCCAGGCCCACTTTCTCATGGACCCAGGGGTACATGTTCTCATGGACCCAGGCCTAAGTTCTCATGGGCCGGGTTTCATGTTTTTTCATGGGCCCAGGCCCCACAGTTCAGGGCCCTGGCCTACATGTTTTCATGACCCAGGGCCACATGTTCCATACCCCGGGCCCACATGTTTCATGGACTCACCTACATTTTCCCCAGGGCTCAGGGCTACATTTCTCATGGGCTCAGGTTCATGTTCCCTGGGGCCCCGCCACATGTTTTTCATGGGCCCGGCCTAATGTTTTCATGGACCCCGGTCACATGTTCATGGACCCCGGCCTAAAGTTCTCAGACCCAGGGCACATGTTCTCATGGGCCCCCCCTCATTCCCCATACCCAGGGCCACCGTTTTTTCCCTGGACCCAGGTACATTTTTTTTATGGGCCCGGTACATGTTTTCCCTTTGGGCCCGCCACATGTTTTCTGGACCCAGGCCTACATGTTCTCAACTCGGCACTGTTCTCATGGCCTAGCCCACATGTTCTCATGGGCCCGGGCCCAAGTTCTCATGGGGAAACCCCTACATGTTTCCTTGGACTCAGGTCTACATTTCCATGGACCCCGGCCTAAATGTTCCAGGGCCCAGGCCACATTTCTCTGGGCTCAGGTCTACATGTTCTCAGGACCCAGGGCCCCATGTTTTCAGGGCCAGGCTACATTTTCTCATGGACCCAGGGCCCACATGTTTCAGGACCCAGGGCCACATGTTTCATGGGCCCAGGGCCCACATGTTTTGGACCCAGGCTACATTTCTATGACCCCGTCTCATTTTCATGGACCCAGGCCCACATTTCTCATGGACCTGGCCTACTGTTCTCATGGACCCCGGCCCACATGTTTTCATGGACTCAGGGCTAATGTTCTATGGGCTCAGGTCTACTGTTCCATGGGCCCCGGCCTACATTTTTTTATGGACCCAGGCCTACTGTTCTCATGGACCCAGGCCTACATGTTCTCAGGACCCCCGGGCTACATGTTCTCATGGACCCCCCTAATGTTCTCATGGGCCCTGGCCACTGTTCTCATGGACCCAGCCACTGTTCTCATGGACCCGGCCTACTGTTTCCATGGGCTCAGCCTACGTGTTCTCATGGACTCAGTTACTGTTCTCATGGACCAGGTCTACTTTTTTCTTTGGGCCCAGGCCTACTGTTTCTCTGGACCCGGGGGTACAGTTCTCATGGGCCCAGGTTACATTTTCTCATGGACCCAGGGCCCCATTTTCTCATCCCCGGGCTCATGTTCTCATCCAGGGCCCACTGTTTTTATGGACCCAGCCTCAGTTCTCAGGGGCCCCGGCCTACATGTTTTTAGGACCCAGGCCTACAGTTCCTTTTTTGGGGGCCCCCGGCCTAAAAAGTTCTCATGGGCCCCGGGCCCATGTTCCATGGACTCAGGGCTACATTTCTCAGGACCCAGGCCTACATGTTCTCATGGGCCCCCGGCCACGTTTCTGAACCCGCCTACATGTTCTCATGGACCCGCCTACTTTCTCAGGACCCAGGCCCCACATGTTCTCATGACCCGGGGTACATTTCTCATGGACCCCCCGGCCTCTTTTTTGTGGGGCCCGGTCTAAATGTTTTGATGGGTAGGCCCCCACATGTTCTCATGGACCCAGGCCCACATGTTCTCTGGCCCTTTTTACAGTTTTCATGGACCCCGGCCACATTTTCTCATGACCCAGGCTACATGTTTTCTGGGCCCAGGCCTACTTTCTCATGGGGGCCAGGGCCTACATGTTCTCAGACCCGGGCCCTTTATTTCTCATTGACCCATGCCAATGTTCTATGGGCCCAGGGGCCTACATGTTCTCATGGACCCAGGCCTAATTCTCATGGACCCAGGCCTACATTTCTCATGGACCCCGGCCTTCATGTTTTCCCTGGCCCAGGGCCCACATGTTCTCATAAACCCAGGCCTAATGTTTTTCATGGACCAGGCCTACATGTTTTTCAAGGACCCAGGCCTACATTTCTCATGGCCCCGGCCTAATTTTCTCAGACCCAGGCCTACATTTTCATGGACCCCGGGCCCACGTTCTCATGGGCCCAGGCCTACAGTTCTCATGGACCCAGGGCCCACTGTTTTCCCCGACCTCAGGTCTACTTTTCTCAGGGGCCCAGGCCTACATGTTTCATGGACCCAGGGGCCCACATGTTTTCATGGGCCCCGCCTACTTTTTTTCATGGACCCCCGGCCTACATGTTCTCATGGGCTCAGGTCTAATGTTCCATGGACCCGGGGGTCATGTTCTCAGGACTCAGGGTTTCATGTTCTCATGGGCCCGGGCCCTGTTCTCGGCCCCGGGTTACAGTTCTCAGAACCCCGGCCTACAATTTTTTTTTTGGACCCCGGCCTACAGTTCCCCCCCTGGGGCCCCGGCCCACAAATTTTTCATGGACTCGGTTACATGTTCTCATGGACCCAGGCCTACATGTTCTCATGGACCCAGGCCTACATGTTCTCATGGACCCAGGCCTACATGTTCTCATGGACCCAGGTCTACATGTTCTCATGGACTCAGGCCTACATGTTCTCATGGACCCTGGCCTACATGTTCTCATGGACCCAGGCCTACATGTTCTCATGGACCCAGGCCTACATGTTCTACCCAGTACATTCTCATGGACCCAGGCCTACATGTTCTCATGGACCCAGGCCTACATGTTCTCATGGACCCAGGCCTACATGTTCTCATGGACCCAGGCCTACATGTTCTCATGGACCCAGGCCTACATGTTCTCATGGACCCAGGTCTACATGTTCTCATGGACCCTGGCCTACATGTTCTCATGGACCCAGGCCTACATGTTCTCATGGACCCAGGCCTACATGTTCTCATGGACCCAGGCCACATGTTCTCATGGACCCAGGCCTACCAGTTCTCATGACCCAGGCCAACATGTTCTCATGAACCGTGGTTCTAACATGTTCTCATGGACCCTGTTTCCAAATGTTCACATGACCCTGGCCTACAGTTCCTCATGGACCCTGACTACAAGTCCTCAAGGACCCTGGCCTACCAATTCACAGGACCCGCCTACCAGTTCTCAGGACCCAGTCCTACATGTATCTCATTGGACCCAAGCCACATGTTTCTCATGAACCCAGCCTACAGTTCTCAATGGACTCAGACTACATTTCTCATGGACCCAGCCTACATTTTCAGCATGACCCATTCCTACTGTTCTCATGGACCCAGGCCTAACATGTTCTCATGACCCAGCCTACATGTTCTCATGGACCAGGCCTACAGTTCTCATGGACTCAGCCTACATGTCTCATGGACCCAGGCCAACATGTTTCTTTCCATCGCGACCCGGCCTACATTCTCATGGAACCCAGGCTCCATGTTCTCCATGGACTCAGGCCTACATGATCTCATTTGACAAGGTCCAGACGAAATCACACCTTTGTTCTTGCTGATCCTATTTTTCAGTTTTTGTTTAATTGTTAAGGCAGAGAAACCAATTGAGCAACATCAGTCTATATTACAAATGTAAAAGAGCTAACCTAGGCCCTACACCTTGCTGAAAGGAAAACTTTAATAAAAATAATATAATACTAATTTAATAAAAATATAATCACTCTTTTATTTCCACAAATACATGTACAATGTATAACAGTCCTACTACAACAGACTTGCTACTGAAAGGACGCCGCTTTTTATGCAGACATTTCGTAAATTAGGTCGGAGTTTTAATCCCAGGATGCGAACCCACAACCAGTCACCTCTCCCATGTAACCCATTTTTAACTGATGGTGAACATAGACAACCGTGTAAGGAAAACGCCTATTATTTCTACCCATGCTTCCACACCCATCATGTTGCGCTGGAAAAACTATGCAATCAAACATTCTCTCGTTGCTTCCAAGGATAATATTTGTCTCCATAGACTCATAATGCAAACCACTCACCTTTTTCCCCTCACATTTACTGTGATCACCTCATCTTTCATCGACCCATCTCCAGACCACTACCACTCCCAGTACCAGAATACATTCACTACCTCCAAACCACTCCCTTCAATCTTTTGTTAACCTAAATTTTTTTTTTCCTCATCCCCTAATCTCTTTTCCTACATTCACATTCAATTTCCTTTCTTTTACAAACCCTGCAACTCTCCACCATCCTCTGCAACTTCTTTTCAGAATCTTCCCAAGCACAGTGTCATAGCAAAAAGCAACCTGTGACAACTCCCACCTATGTTTAAGTTCTTTAACTTTTAATCTTGTCAACACCCAGCATTCCACTTCCTCATACACCTTCACTATAAATAAATTGAGCACCCATGATGAACATCACACATCCATTGTCCTAAGGCCTACTTTTACTGGGAAATAATCTCTCTCTCTCATCTCCTACAATTCTAACCTGAGCCTCACTATCCTCGTAAAAACTCTTTACTGCTTTCAGTAACCTACCTCCTATTGCATACATTTGTAACATCTGTCACATTGACCCCTTATCCACCCTATCATACGCCTTATTGTGAATTATTATTATTATTATTATTATATTATTATTATTATTATTATTATTATTATTATTATTATTATTATTAGAGTAAATTTTGCCTCCATGAGGTTTACAGGGCATTACCTGAATTATTACGTGCAAGTAATTTGGGTAAGATAAGTGAGACTTAAGTCACAGCAGGTCACTAAACTGTAATTTCCTCAGTGCCCACTTCCTCACTACTTTCACAAAAAGCTGGACCTTACATTAAACTAATAATTGTAATATTAAAACTAGCTACTATGGTAAATTAAAGTTGCGGACTGTATAGGATTAGGCTTGCTGGGTGTGGAAAATTGCATTTATCTGTATGTATAATTATGTACATAACAGTAAATGAACATAGATAATTATTATTTATCAGTTAGACAAGTAGGAATTTGGGACACCTAGGTCGCAAAAATGTCCCCCTTCGATACCTACCACTGTCATATCCACAAGTTGCTCTGGACCTATTAATTAAATGAATTATACATCAGGAATTCTCGTAAATATATAAATTTGTGGACTGTATATTAAAAAATGATTATATATACACACAATTACATAACAGAAGGAAAATATATCTTAATATCACTCACCAATTTGGCTGGATATTAAGTTGTATCATACTCAGAAAAACCTCACTAACTAAATTCATGAAAACACTGGCCAGAATTATACACAAATCTAGAGAGCTTATCTGAGGTTCCTGGAGCTGTCTTGTCCAGTCGTCTGATATCTCAAGTTATGCAGGAATGCATGTCCAACAATTTCGCCTCCTATTTGAGAGGTGTCAACCCAATTTCAACCTCTAGAGCACGAAAATTCTTTCCCATCACATCAACGTTGTACACATTTCAAAACCAAGATGGCTAGTCTCCTTTCTGCGCAGGCACAGGCTCAGTTTCCCATTTTCCATAATATAATTTTTATTAAATACAATATAGGCCATCTATTTACACATAAATACTGAATTTCTGGAAAATATATACAGTATTTTCCACACTGCGGCCGGCCGGAGTTCGTTGCTAAACGATTCAAATTACTCCTTCCTTTAGGAGACGATTCCAGCCAGTTTTGGCTTGAGTGGCTGTTCTCCTAGTAGGTCTTACTACGATTTCATCTTCCGGCATCACTTGGTCTGCGTTATCTTCCATATCACTCGTGTCACTTTCCCTCAGATTTTCATTTACGTTTGGTTGAACACCTAATTCCAAGGGAATCAATTTATTAATTGTGCATAAACTTTCCTGGCCACGACACAACACTTTGACATTCCTGACAACACCTTGTGCATCTGGGTACAATGTCAATACTTTGCCCAGAGGCCACAATGTTCGATGTTGTTCAGTGTCAATTAACACAATGTCACCTGGTTGAATGGTCTGTCGATTTACTGCCTCTGTCGCACCATAAAAGTGTTCACGTAGTGTAAGATATTCCTTACGCCACACATTAGACCAATGATCAATTACTTTATTTAACATTTTAAATTTATTACACAACACTGGACAAGCACTGGACAAGCACCTAAAGTCAGTTCCTGATCAGCCGGGCTGTGGCTCGTACGTTGGTTTGCGTGCAGCCAGCAGCAACAGCCTGGTTGATCAGGCGCTGATCCACCAGGAGGCCTGGTCACAGACCGGGCCGCGGGGGCATTGACCCCCGAAACTCTCTCCAGGTAAACTCCAGGTAAACACTGCCGCATCATTGTAATCTTCATCACTTTCTTCTGGATTATCTCTATAGACAGGGGCAGCTTCCAATTTCCTTCCACATATTAGGTGAGAAGGTGTTAATACATCTGCATCAGGTGTATCACTCATGTACGAGAGAGGCCTATTATTTATACGATTTTCTGCCTCCATTAACACTGCACGGAATTCTTCCAAATTAATTCTCTTCCTGTGTAGTACTTTGCGGAGATACCTCTTCACTGTGCCTATCAGTCTTTCTAGGAGTAATAAATTTCCAGGTACTCCCTCGCTGGGTTAACAGAGATTGAACATCATTACTATTATTTAATTCTATCAAGTGTTGAGCACCTGCTACAAAATTTGTGGCATTATCCGAAATCATCAATCTCGGACAGTATCTCCTAGCTGCAAATTTTTGAAACAGCTGTATAAACTGTTCTGCAGACAAGTCCTGAGCCACTTCTAAATGAACTGCCCTAGTAGCAGTACAGATGAACAAACAAACATACACTTTCAGTGGAACACCATTTGACGTACCTGTTAAAATTATTGGACCACTATAGTCTACACCTGTTACATCAAATTTGGTTTCACTAATTGTACACACTCCTTTGCAATGGTGGAGGACCTGGGTACTATAGGATCTGGCATCCACACGGCGACAAATTACACAAAATTTAACCACAGTTTTTA
>NC_069400.1:31261938-31278427 GCF_026875155.1 Cherax quadricarinatus
ATTTATATATATATTTTTATATATATATATTAACATAAATCAATAACAACGCTGGGACTAACCGAGGGCTCGAACCCATGTCGTTTTGGCCCACCACATGGTGAGCGAAAATCACTCATGACGCTCTAACCCACGGGTCACGCAATCCTAGAAGAATCAAACACCCAGCAGAACTAGGTTTTCTTGCCTTGATCCGAGGACATGCGGTGGCGTGAGTGCCTCTGAGCTAATTTAAATACTACTCCCCGTTTGAGGTGGGCCAAAACGACATTGGTTCGAATTCTCGGCTAGTCGCAGTGTTGTTATTGATTAATACCACTCGTTCGTGGTTACGTAAAATATATATATATATATATATATATATATATATATATATATATATATATACACACACACATAAATGCTCTCTTCCTCGTCCTCCCCCTCCTCCACCTACTCCTACTCCTACTCCTCCTCCTCTTCCTTCATACGGCTTCATTTCTTCCCCATCTGACTCGTAACTCAGTGGAAGAGCTTTCACCTCTCAAATGAAACCTGAGTTCTACTCAGACTCTCCCAGACGTAGCAACAAGGCTCCCTACAGAAATAAGCCACACTGCTGGGTTTTCTTGACTTGTCCTGGGTTAATAACTCTCGCAGAGTTAATTATCTCCAGCATGGCTTCTTCCTGGCCATGGTTACCCCTGCCTCGTCTCCTTCCTTTCCCTTCTCTTCTAACCTACCAGGCTCCAACACCCCCAACCCACCACCAGCGACCCCTCCAGATCCTGCCGCCCCACGAGACTAACCTCCTGCTGTTTTAATACACCAACCGGAGGCCGGTGTTGTGTTAGATGGATTTGTGTGGGTTTCTTCCCGGCTCTATACTTGTGTGTTTTCCTGTTGACAGCTTCCTTTATTACTGCTGACTGTGTGAGTGTTCCATGACACCGTACAGGGTTTGCGCATGTTTTGAATATAATAATAATAATAATAATAATAATAATAATAATAATAATAATAATAATAATAATAATAACAATAATAATAATAATAATAATAATAATAATAATAATAATAATAATAATAAGGCGTATGATAGGGTGGATAAGGGGGCAATGTGGCAGATGTTGCAAATGTATGGAATAGGAGGTAGGTTATTGCCAGCAGTGAAGAGTTTCTACGAAGATAGAGAGGGTCAGGTTAGAGTATGTGGAGAGAGGGAGATTGTTTGCCAGTAAAAGTAGGCCTTATACTGGAATGTGTAATGTCAACATGGTTGCTCAATATATTTATAGATGGAGTTGTAAGGGAAGTGAATGCTCGGGTGTTGGCAAGAGGTGTGGCGTTAAAAGATAAAGATAAAGAATCTAACACACAGTGGGAGTTGTCACAGTTGCTCTTTGCTGATGACACTGTGCTTTTAGGAGATTGTGACGAGAAGTTGCAGAGGTTGGTGGATGAGTTTGGTAGGGTATTTAAAAGAAGGAAATTAAAAGTGAATATAGGAAAGAGTAAAGTGATGAGGATAACAACAACAAAAAATAGGTAACGAAAGACTGAATATCAGATTGGAGGGAGAGAGTATGGAGGAGGTGAATGTATTCAGATATTTAGGAGCGGATGTGTCAGCGGATGGGTTTATGAAAGATGAAGTGAATGATAGAACTGATGAGAGGAAAAAGGTGAGTGGTGCATTGAGGAGTCTATGGAGACAAAGATCTTTATCCATGGAAGCAAAGAGGGAAACTTATGAGAGTATAGTTATACCAACACTCTTATATGGGTGTGAAACATGGGTGGTGAATGTTGCAACATGGAGAAGGCTGGAGGCAGTAGAGATGTCATTTCTGAGGGCAATGTGTGGTGTGAATATAATGTAGAGAATCCTCAGTTTGGAGATTAGGAGGTGGGAGAGTACCAAAACTATTATCCAGAGGGCTGAGGAGGGGTTATTGAGGTGATTCGGACATGTCGAGAGGGTGGAACGAAATAGAATGTTTCGAGAGTATAAATCTGTAGTGGAGGGAAGGCGGGGTAGGAATCGCCCTAGGAAAGGCTGGAGGAGGGATAAAGGATGTTTTGTGTGCGAGGGGCTTGAACTTCCAGCATGCACGCATGAGAGAATGGAGACAAATAGTTTTAAGGACTTGACGTGCTGTTGGAGTGTGAGCAGGGTAACATTTATGAAGGGGTTCAGGGAAACCGGCTGGCCGGACTTAAGTCCTGGAGATGGGAAGTACAGTGTCTGCACTCTGAAGGAGGGGTGTTATAATTGTAGTGTCAGCATGCCTCTGGCAAGACAGTGATGGAGTAAATGATGATGAAAGTTTTTCTTTTCCGGGTCGCCCTGCTTTGGTGGGAAACGGGCGATGTGTTAAAAAATAAAATTAATAATAATAACAATAATAATAATAATAATAATAATAATAATAATGAGTACTATTACTACTACGGCGACTACTACTATTACCACCACCACCACCACTACTACTACTGCTATTGCTATTACTACCCCTACCACTACTACCACTACCGCTACTACTACTATTAATAAAAATGCTGTCTATTTAGCCATTCTTTTTCTTTCCGTCTTGCGGTCTATTTATGCTTTCGTAAGCTGCATTACTTTAATAATGTTAAAGTTAAATAAAAAAAAGGGCAAACTAAGATAAAACACTAACAGTTGACTGGAAAGCATGATAGAGTAAGATGAAACATTAATAACTGACTGTAATTCATTCTATCGTGTGTTCGAGGGCAAACATTCTGAACAGAGGCGCAGAGATTTTTTGTAAGCCAGGATAAAAAGGAGTCCACTAAGGCTCATAAAACACAGCCATATGGCTGGAGTCCAGCCAATCAGGATAGAGCTAAAAAAAAGATGAAATGCGTTTTATGTATGTCCGGGTTCGTTTATGTACCTGTCTCTGTGCACTCATCTATATGTGGTCGGAGCGGTCATGTCTCGGCTTCTGGTCCCGCCACTTCGCTGGCCTCTTCTGGGTTCCATCCTGGCTTCGAGAGTCTTATCGTACCCTGTCTTAAGTTTATGTACGAATTCTGCCTCTAATAGTTCATTGTTCATGTCGTTCTACTTGCTGATTGTACTAAGACTGAGGAAATACTTCCTAACATCCTTGGGACTCATCTGTGGTTTCAACTTCAAGCTGTGCCCTCGTGTTCCTACTTCTCCCACTTGAACAACCATGTCTCTGTACACCCTATTTCTCTCAGTATTTTGTACTTCGTTATCTTATATACCTAGCCCTTTTCTCCTCTGACGTCATCAGGTTTAGCTCCTTTAAATTCTCCTAACTCCAGGACTGGTCTCGTTGCAAACCTTTCCACTTTTTTGAGTTTCTCGACAAGCTTGATCAGGTGAGAGTTCCATGTACAGTGTCATGAATGATTCCTTACTTAGGATCCTGATTTCCCAGACGTGTGTTTGCTGCGGCAGTTATTCAGTTGATGTGCACCTCTGTAGATATGCTCAGTACCATGCTCACCCAGAGGTCTTTCTTTAATGAAGTTTGCAGCCTTTGCTCCCTAAGCCTGTATTCCAGGTTGAGGCAACAGAGTTAAATCGGAGGCTGCCATAGTGAAGAGCTCTGTTCCACAAGGCACAGCACTCGCCCCCATCTTATTCCTTATCCTCATATCAGACATAAACAGAGATATACACCAGAGCACCGTATCATCCTTTGCGGATGATACTAGGATCTGCATGAGGCTGTCATCTGCTGAGGACGCGGTTAACCTCCAAGAAGATATAAACAAAGTTTTCCAGTGGGCAACGGTAAACAATATGATGTTCAATGAGGACAAATTCCAACTACTCCGTTATGGAAAACTGGAGGAGATAATAACTAGAACAGAGTATACTACTGACTCCGGCCATACAATTGAGCGGAAAAATAATGTAAGGGACCTGGGAGTATTAATGTCTGAGGATCTCACTTTCAAGGATCACAACAGTACCACGATCGCACGTGCAAAGAAAATGATAGGATGGATAATGAGAACTTTCAAAACGAAAGATGCCAAGCCCATGATGATCCTTTTCAAATCACTTGTTCTCTCTAGGCTGGAATACTGCTGTACATTAACATCTCCATTCAAAGCAGGTGAAATCGCAGATCTAGAGAGTGTACAGAGATCCTTTACTGCACGTATAAGTTCTGTCAAGCACCTTAACTACTGGGAACGCTTGGAAGCACTTGACTTGTACTTGTTGGAACGCAGGAGGGAGAGATATATCATAATCTACACTTGGAAAATCTTGGAAGGAATGGTCCCAAATCTGCACACAGAAATCACTCCCTACGAAAGTAAAAGACTGGGCAGGCGATGCAAAATGCCGCCAATAAAAGTAGGGGCGCCATTGGTACACTAAGAGAAAACACCATAAGTGTCCGGGGCCCAAGACTGTTCAACAGCCTCCCATCAAGCATTAGGGGAATTGCCAATAAACCCCTGGCTGCCTTCAAGAGAGAGCTGGACAGATACCTAAAGTCAGTGCCGGATCAGCCGGGCTGTGGCTCGTACGTTGGACTGCGTGCGGCCAGCAGTAACAGCCTAGTTGATCAGGCCCTGATCCATCGGGAGGCCTGGTCATGGACCGGGCCGCGGGGGCGTTGATCCCCGGAATAACCTCCAGGTAACCTCCAGGTAACTCCTACTAAAGCTGTGCTTGTTGTTGTTTACAAACCCGCTCCTTTCAGGTGCTCCAGCGCTCTTCTCATAATCTTCTCCGCAACATTACATGCTATGCATGTCAATGATATCAACCTGTTGATTAAAGCTATCTTTTTTCCCCATTTCCTAAACATTATGACTGCACTAGTTTTTTTTCCACACTTCCCGCAGTTGGAGTGTGTCGTCTGACTTGTTTCAGATGGCGGGTCCCTATTTCTTCCAAAATCACCACCTTAAATTTCTTGCTGAGCTCCTTACAGACATCCTGGTTATATTTCTTTTGAGCTCACCTTCATTCTTCAACCTGATTACCTGGTCTTGTGCTATTTGAAACTCAGCTCCAGGAGGTCACCAGCAATGATAGGCTTCTTGTATTCAGTATCCTTCCATATCAGACTAGCTCTCTCTGTCTCTGTCTGTCTGTTTGTTTGTCTGTCTCTGTTTCTGTCTGTCTGTCTGTCTGTCTGTCTCTCTCTCTCTCTCTCTCTCTCTCTCTCTCTCTCTCTCTCTCTCTCTCTCTCTCTCTCTCTCTCTCTCTCCCTCTCTGGTTGATCAGCAGCTTTACATTGCTCAGATGGGTTCTTCTGGCTATTTCTGCTAGTGTTCCCACCATCACTGTGTTGCTATCATTATACTCCTGTTCTGGCCTCTTGCTGTTTGGTGGAGGGTTTTGTCACTGCTATCACCTCAGTCTCCTTAGTCTTGAGTGTGCCTACTATATAATTATTTGCTTCTCTATTTATTTCCTTAATTTCCTCAAGAGTTAACTTTTTTTTTTTGATTAATAGCACTACTGCTTCTCCCCCATTTCCTCTGTCCTTCCTTATAATCTAATATCCAACTGGGAAGATCACATCTCTTATTGTGTCTTAGAGTTTTGTTTCTGTTAGTCCTGTGATGTCTGCGAGTGCCTCCACTCTGTGATCATTCCATCTGTCACTCTTGCTTAATATTCCACCTGCAGCTGTGTACCATACTTTCGGTAGCATTTCTCTTCCTGTGCTCTTTTCAGGTTCGATTTCCTGATCCCTGCGCATGGGTCAGGAGGGGTGGGTCGGGGTAGTGGGGGTTGAAATTGAGGGTGAAGTATAGTTAGGCCAGGTGGGTTTCCTGAACTAGAAAGGGGTCGGAATCGTGGATGTACTGTAGGTGAGAAAGGATGGGAGGCTGAGGAGTAGAGGGAGATAAGAGTTGGAGGCTCAGGTAAGGTGGCTGTTGTAAAGAAGGTTGATGCCCTGGGAGGGAGGGAGGGTTAAGAAATCCGGTATGGTATAAACCTTGGTAACTGATACCAACAAATTGGTTTAACAAGAAACATGAGAAAACACTAGGACATATTAAAAAATGCTTCGGTCCCAGGACTGAAACGTTTTCTAATTAATATGTTCTAGTGTTTGTTCATGTATTTTGTTAAACCAATCTGGTATTACCTAATTTTGAGTTAATCAAGAACCCCAGGCGAAATAAGTCACTCTGTCTTTTTTGGATTATCCTAGATAATTTACGCTATATATGATACTTATAGTTATGTGCACCTGTGCCTTAAAAAATTACTTACTGTGTTTGAGTTAGAATGGACTGTAGAGAAAGAGGGAGTCAGGTCCTGTACGAGGGCCCGCATGTAGCTTCTTTTGAGTTTCTACACTTGTCGATGCATTCCCTGGTTCTCCTTCCTCGTCCTCGACATTTCTGCATCCTCTCCCTCACTCAATTTCTGTTCTTTCATTATCAAGGTTTACGCTGATATTTTTTCTGATTGCTTTAACGGTGATTTCCATTTTCTAACTTTGTTTCGTGCTATTTCTGGTGTGTGTGTGTGTGTGTGTGTGTGTGTGTGTGTGTGTGTGTGTGTGTGTGTGTGTGTGTGTGTGTGTGTGTGTGTGTGTGTGTGTGTGTGTGTCTGTGTGTGTGTGTGTGTGTGTGTGTCTGTTAGTTAGTTGCCATTTTGTGTGTGTGTACTCACCTATTCTCACCTATTTGTGGTTGCAGGGGTCGAGTCCTAGCTCTTGGCCCCGCCTCTTCACCGGTTGCTACTGGGTCCTCTCTCTCCCCGCTCCCTGAGCTTTATCATACCTCGTCTTAAAACTATGTATGGTTCCTGGCTCCACTACATCACTTTCTAGGCTATTCCACTGCCTGACAACTCTATGACTGAAGAAATACTTCCTAATATCTCTCTGACTCATCTGTGTCTTCAACTTCCAATTGTGACCTCTTGTTTCTGTGTCCCCTCCCTGGAACAACCTGTCTTTGTCTACCTTGTCTATTCCGCGCAGTATTTTATATGTCGTTATCATGTCTCCCCTGACCCTCCTGTCCTCTAGTGTCGTCAGGCCGATTTCCTTTAACCTTTCTTCATAAGACATTCCCCTTAGCTCTGGAACTAACCTTGTCGCAAACCTTTGCACTTTCTCTAGTTTCTTGATGTGCTTTATCAAGTGCGGGTTCCAAACAGGTGCTGCATACTCCAGTATGGGCCTAACGTACACGGTGTACAGTGTCTTGAACGATTCCTTATTAAGGTATCGGAACGCTGTTCTCAGGTTTGCCAGGCGCCCATATGCTGCAGCAGTTACCTGGTTGATGTGTGCTTCCGGAGACATGCTCGGTGTTATACTCACTCCAAGATCTTTCTCCTTGAGCGAGGTTTGCAGTCTTTGGCCACCTAGCCTATACTCTGTCTGCGATCTTCTTTGCCCTTCCCCTATCTTCATGACTTTGCACTTGGCTGGATTAAATTCGAGAAGCCAGTTGCTGGACCAGGTGTCCAGTCTATCCAGGTCTCTTTGAAGTCCTCCCTGATACCCATCTGATTTAATTCTCCTCATTAACTTCACATCGTCTGCGAACAGGGACACTTCTAAGTCTAACCCTTCCATCATGTCGTTCACATATACCAAAAATAGCACTGGTCCTAGGACCGACCCCTGTGGGACCTCGCTCGTCACAGGTTCCCATTGTGATACATCATTGCGTACCATGGCTCGTTGTTGCCTCCCTGTCAGGTATTCTCTGATCCATTGCAGTGCCCTTCCTGTTATATGAGCCTGATCCTCTAGCTTCTGCACTAATCTCTTGTGAGGAACTGTGTCAAAGGCCTTCTTGCAGTCCAAGAAGATGCAATCAATCCACCCCTCTCTCTCGTGTCTTACTTCTGTTACTTTATCATAAAACTCCAGAACGTTTGTGACACAGGATTTTCCTTCCATGAACCCGTGCTGGTTGTCGTTTATACTCTTGTTCCATTCCAGGTGCTCCACCGCTCTCCTCCTGATAATCTTCTCCATAACTTTGCATAATATACACGTCAGTGACACAGGTCTATAGTTTAGTGCCTCTTTTCTGTCTCCTTTTTTAAAAATGGGAACTACATTTGCCGTCTTCCATACCTCAGGTAGTTGCCCAGTTTCCAGGGACGTGTTGAAAGATTGTGGTAAGTGGCACACACAACATATGTGTGGGTGTGTGTATGTGTGTGTGTGTACTCACCTATTTGTACTCACCTATTTGTGGTTGCAGGGGTCGAGTCACAGCTCCTGGCCCCGCCTCTTCGCTGATTGCTACTAGGTCCTCTCTCTCCCTGCCCCATGAGCTCTATCATACCTCGCCTTAAAACTATGTATGGTTCCTGCCTCCACCACATCACTTTCTAGGCTATTCCATGGCCTGACTACTCTATGACTGAAGAAATACTTCCTAACATCCCTTTGATTCATCTGAGTCTTCAACTTCCAATTGTGACCTCTTGTGTCTGTGTCCCATCTCTGGAACATCCCGTCTTTGTCCACCTCGTCTATTCCGCGCAGTATTTTTATATGTCGTTATCATGTCTCCCCTGACCCTCCTGGCCTCCAGTGTCGTCAGGCCGATTTCCCTCAACCTTTCTTCATAGGACAATCCCCGTAGCTCTGGGACTAGTCTTGTTGCAAACCTTTGCACTTTCTCTAATTTCTTGACGTGCTTGACTAGGTGTGGATTCCAAACTGGTGTGCATACTCAAGTATGGGCCTGACGTAGATGGTATACAGAGTCTTAAACGAATCCTTACTGAGGTATCGGAACGCTATCCGTAGGTTTGCCAGGCGCCCGTATGCTGCAGCAGTTATCTGATTGATGTGCGCCTCAGGAGATATGCTCGGTGTTATACTCACCCCCAGATCTTTTTTTCCCTTTAGTGAGGTTTGCAGTCTTTGGCCATCTACAACTATATTGTGTATGCGGTCTTCTTTGCCCTTCCCCAATCTTCATGACTTTGCATTTGGCAGGGTTAAATTCAAGGAGCCAGTTGCTGGACCAGGCTTGTAGCCTGTCCAGGTCTCTTTGTAGTCCTGCCTGATCCTCATCCGATTTGATTCTTCTCATTAACTTCACATCATCTGCAAACAAGGACACTTCTGAGTCTATCCCTTCCGTTATGTCGTTCACATATACCAAGAACAGCACAGGTCCTAGGACTGACCCCTGTGGAACCCCGCTTGTCACAAGCGCCCACTCTGACACCTCGTCGCGTACCATGACTCGTTGTTGCCTCCCTGTCAGATATTTTCTGATCCATTGCAGTGCCTTTCCTGTTATGTGTGCCTGGTCCTCTAGCTTTTGCAGTAACCTCTTGTGAGGAACTGTGTGTGTGTGTGTGTGTGTGTGTGTGTGTGTGTGTGTGTGTGTGTGTGTGTGTGTGTGTGTGTGTGTGTGTGAGTGTGTGTGTGAGTGTGTGTGTGTGTGTGTGTGTGTGTGTGTGTGTGTGTGTGTGTGTGTGTGTGTGTGTGTGTGTGTGTGTGTGTGTGTGTGTGTGTGTGTGTGTGCGTGTGTGTGTGTGTGTGTGTGTGTGTGTGTGTGTGTGTGTGTGTGTGTGTGTGTGTGTGTGTGCTTGTGTGTGTCATCAAATTGGTTTATTTATCAATTTTTTTATGAAATATTAAAATAAACCTAAATAAATCTCAAGGACAAACACAAATTGATTCCCCAGCCAGCACTCTTAAAAATTCTTTTTAAGCAAGAGAATTTTCATGCCCACAATACGCAAAATATCTTATTCATATACAGAATTAAATAAATATTATGTGTATTGCAAGCGACGGTGAACTTGAATGTCTGTGAAGTTGTGAGGGAGAACTCTCTGATGAGACGCTACTGGTCCACTTCTTTTGATGCATTCAAAGAGAAAATCATAAATAAATTGGGCTATTGTCCTGTCTGAACGAGGGAGGGAAGCGAGACTAAGACAATGACTGCTTTGAGAAGCAGGCTGGCTAGCACGCTCGCTCTCATACCAAGGAATAGTGGAAGAGATTCTGTTAGGTACGTAGGATAGAAGAGATTCTGTTAGGTACGTAGGATAGAAGAGATTGTTAGGTACGTAGGATAGAAGAGATTCTGTTAGGTACGTAGGATAGAAGAGATTCTGTTAGGTACGTAGGATAGAAGAGATTCTGTTAGGTACGTAGGATAGAAGAGATTCTGTTAGGTACGTAGGATAGAAGAGATTCTGTTAGGTACGTAGGATAGACGAGATTCTGTTAGGTACGTAGGATAGAAGAGATTCTGTTAGGTACGTAGGATAGACGAGATTCTGTTAGGTACGTAGGATAGAAGAGATTCTGTTAGGTACGTAGGATAGACGAGATTCTGTTAGGTACGTAGGATAGAAGAGATTCTGTTAGGTACGTAGGATAGACGAGATTCTGTTAGGTACGTAGGATAGACGAGATTCTGTTAGGTACGTAGGATAGAAGAGATTCTGTTAGGTACGTAGGATAGACGAGATTCTGTTAGGTACGTAGGATAGAAGAGATTCTGTTAGGTACGTAGGATAGACGAGATTCTGTTAGGTACGTAGGATAGAAGAGATTCTGTTAGGTACGTAGGATAGAAGAGATTCTGTTAGGTACGTAGGATAGAAGAGATTCTGTTAGGTACGTAGGATAGAAGAGATTCTGTTAGGTACGTAGGATAGAAGAGATTCTGTTAGGTACGTAGGATAGAAGAGATTCTGTTAGGTACGTAGGATAGAAGAGATTCTGTTAGGTACGTAGGATAGAAGAGATTCTGTTAGGTACGTAGGATAGAAGAGATTCTGTTAGGTACGTAGGATAGAAGAGATTCTGTTAGGTACGTAGGATAGAAGAGATTCTGTTAGGTACGTAGGATAGAAGAGATTCTGTTAGGTACGTAGGATAGAAGAGATTCTGTTAGGTACGTAGGATAGAAGAGATTCTGTTAGGTACGTAGGATAGAAGAGATTCTGTTAGGTACGTAGGATAGAAGAGATTCTGTTAGGTACGTAGGATAGAAGAGATTCTGTTAGGTACGTAGGATAGAAGAGATTCTGTTAGGTACGTAGGATAGAAGAGATTCTGTTAGGTACGTAGGATAGAAGAGATTCTGTTAGGTACGTAGGATAGAAGAGATTCTGTTAGGTACGTAGGATAGAAGAGATTCTGTTAGGTACGTAGGATAGAAGAGATTCTGTTAGGTACGTAGGATAGAAGAGATTCTGTTAGGTACGTAGGATAGAAGAGATTCTGTTAGGTACGTAGGATAGAAGAGATTCTGTTAGGTACGTAGGATAGAAGAGATTCTGTTAGGTACGTAGGATAGAAGAGATTCTGTTAGGTACGTAGGATAGAAGAGATTCTGTTAGGTACGTAGGATAGAAGAGATTCTGTTAGGTACGTAGGATAGAAGAGATTCTGTTAGGTACGTAGGATAGAAGAGATTCTGTTAGGTACGTAGGATAGAAGAGATTCTGTTAGGTACGTAGGATAGAAGAGATTCTGTTAGGTACGTAGGATAGAAGAGATTCTGTTAGGTACGTAGGATAGAAGAGATTCTGTTAGGTACGTAGGATAGAAGAGATTCTGTTAGGTACGTAGGATAGAAGAGATTCTGTTAGGTACGTAGGATAGAAGAGATTCTGTTAGGTACGTAGGATAGAAGAGATTCTGTTAGGTACGTAGGATAGAAGAGATTCTGTTAGGTACGTAGGATAAAAGTTTATAACCCACCTTTTTTGTGCGTTTATCAAGGCGACTGAAGACTGATAACAATGTTGGTCACTAATAGCAGTGCTGGTAACTCATAATAATCCTTGTCACTCATAACAGTCCTGGTCACTCATAATCCTTGTCACTCGTAATAATCCTGGCCACTCATAATAATCCTGTCACTCATAATAATCCTTGTCACTCATAACAGTCCTGGTCACTCATAATAATCCTGGTCACTCATAATAATCCTGGTCACTCATAATAATCCTGGTCACTCGTAACAAGCCTTGTCATTCATAACAATCCTGGTCACTCGTAATAATCCTTGACACTCATAATAATCCTTGTCACTCATAATAATCCTTGTCACTCATAATAATCCTTGTCTCTCATAATAATCCTTGTCACTCATAATAATCCTTGTCACTCATAATAATCCTTGTCTCTCATAATAATCCTTGTCACTCATAACAATCGTGGTCACTCATAATAATCCTTGTCACTCATAATAATCCTTGTCACTCATAACAATCGTGGTCACTCATAATAATCCTTGTCACTCATAACAATCGTGGTCACTCATAATAATCCTTGTCACTCATAATAATCCTTGTCACTCATAACAATCGTGGTCACTCATAATAATCCTGGTCACTCATAATAATCCTTGTCACTCATAACAATCGTGGTCACTCATAATAATCCTTGTCACTCATAACAATCGTGGTCACTCATAATAATCCTTGTCACTCATAACAATCCTGGTCACTCATAATAATCCTTGTCACTCATAATAATCCTTGTCACTCATAACAATCCTTGTCACTCATAACAATCCTGGTCACTCATAATAATCCTTGTCACTCATAATAATCCTTGTCACTCATAACAATCCTTGTCACTCATAACAATCCTGGTCACTCATAACAATCCTTGTCACTCATAACAATCCTTGTCACTCATAATAATCCTTGTCACTCATAACAATCCTTGTCACTCATAATAATCCTTGTCACTCATAACAATCCTTGTCACTCATAACAATCCTGGTCACTCATAACAATCCTGGTCACTCATAATAATGACATTTACGTCAAGCTTCAGGAAAAACGGATACATTTACTGAACAGTAAAAGGACTGAAATATATTACAATATGAAGAATGGATAAGACATTAACACATTTGTCCTACCTCTAAATCACCGCCATTCTGTAAAAATATCAGGCATGCAGACACCTACCATAGTTTTCACATAATTGTTTGTATCCTGATGTCTGATGAGGAGAGTGTAATGTTGTGGCGATAACCTTCAGCCTTTATTTATTTATTTATTATTTATTTATTTTATGTCTTTGCAAACAGTACATTGAGATTTTTTATTGACAATAGTGGGTTGCAATGCAAAGAGAGGTACTTGCCATTATTATATATAAACGATGATTTGTAGCTCAGTGGTATCGCCTTCATCTCATCCGACCGCTGAAACCAGAGGCCATCAACCATGGCCGGGTGGTCATATTCGCTTCTCCCGTCTGAGGGGTCACCGGTTCAATCCTCAGAATGAGGATCGAGCCTCCATCGTCTCACACACAAAAAAAGACTCAATCGAAATAGTCAGATTCAATCCTGGGTGGAGGCAAGTTAATTAGTCTCCTAAAAACTGTTAGATTAGTTAACCGATCAGTAGGTAGGTACCTGAGTGTTAGCCGACTGTTATGGGTGGGTACCTGGAGGTTACCTGGAGGTTATTCCGGGGAACAACGCCCCCGCGGCCCGGTCCACGACCAGATCTCCCGATGGATCAGGGCCTGATCAACCAGGCTGTTACTGCTGGCCGTACGCAGTCCAACGTACGAGCCACAGCCCGGCTGATCCGGCACTGACTTTAGGTATCTGTCCAGCTCTCTCTTGAAGGCAGTCAGGGGTTTATTGGCAATTCCCCTAATACTTGATGGGAGGCTGTTGAACAGTCTTGGGCCCCGGACACTTATGGTGTTTTCCCTTAGTGTACCAATGGCGGGGGCCCCTACTTTTAATTGGGGGCATTTTGCATCGCCTGCCCAGTCTTTTATTTTCGTAGGGAGTGATTTGTGTGTGCAGATTTGGGACCATTCCTTCCAGGATTTTCCAAGTGTAGATTATGATATATCTCTCCCTCCTGCGTTCCAACGAGTACAAGTCAAGTGCTTCCAAGCGTTCCCAGTAGTTAAGGTGCTTGACAGAACTTATACGTGCAGTAAAGGATCTCTGTACACTCTCTAGATCTGCGATTTCACCTGCTTTGAATGGAGATGTTAATGTACAGCAGTATCCCAGCCTAGAGAGAAGAAGTGATTTGAAAAGGATCATCATTGGCTTGGCATCTCTCGTTTTGAACGTTCTCATTATCCATCCTATCATTTCCTTTGCACGTGCGATCGTGGCACTGTTGTGATCCTTGAAAGTGAGATCCCAGGTCCCTTACATTATTTTTCCGCTCTATTGTATGGCCAGAGTCTGTAGTATACTCTGTTCTAGTTATTATCTCCTCCAGTTTTCCATAACGGAGTAGTTGGAATTTGTCCTCATTGAACATCATATTGTTTACCGTTGCCCACTGGAAAACTTTGTTTATATCTTCTTGGAGGTTAACCGCGTCCTCAGCAGATGACAGCCTCATGCAGATCCTAGTATCATCCGCAAAGGATGATACGGTGCTGTGATGTATATCTCTGTCTATGTCTGATATGAGGATGAGGAATAAGATGAGGGCGAGTACTGTGCCTTGTGGAACAGAGCTCTTCACTATGGCAGCCTCCGATTTAACTCTGTTGACCACTGCTCTTTGTGTTCGATTTGTTAGGAAGTTGAAGATCCATCTCCCCATTTTCCCAGTTATTCCTTTAGCACGTATTTTATGGGCTATTACGCCATGATCGCATTTGTCAAATGCTTTTGCAAAGTCTGTGTATATTACATCTGCATTCTGATTTTCTTCCAGTGCATCCAAGGCCATATCATAGTGATCCAGTAGTTGTGAGAGGCAGGAGCGACCTGCCCTGAACCTATGTTGCCTTGGATTGTGCAGATTTTGGGAATCCAGGTGATTTACAATCCTGCTTCTTAGTACTCTTTCAAAGATTTTTATGATGTGGGACGTCAGAGCTATTGGTATATAGTTCTTAGCTAATGCTTTGCTGCCACCTTTATGGAGTGGGGCTATATCCGTTGTTTTAAGTGACTGTGGAATTTCACCCATGTCCAAGCTCCTCCTCCATAGTGTACTTAGGGCACGCGAGAGGGGTTTCTTGCAGTTCTTAATGAAAACAGAGTTCCACGAGTCTGGGCCCGGGGCTGAGTGCATAGGCATGTTGTCAATGGCTTTTTTGAAATCTATCGGAGTTAGGGTAATGTCGGAAATCTGGCATTCATTTATGGAGTTTTGAGACTCATTCATGAATAAATCATTTGGGTCGTCGATCCTCAGACTGATTAGTGGTTCACTAAACACAGAGTCGTACTGGGATTTCAATATTTCACTCATTTCCTTACCTGGACCTGGAGTTTACCTGGAGAGAGTTCCGGGGGTCAACGCCCCCGCGGCCCGGTCTGAGACCAGGCCTCCTGGTGGATCAGAGCCTGATCAACCAGGCTGTTGCTGCTGGCTGCACGCAAACCAACATACGAGCCACAGCCCGGCTGATCAGGAACTGACTTTAGGTGCTTGTCCAGTGCCAGCTTGAAGACTGCCAGGGGTCTGTTGGTAATCCCCCTTATGTGTGCTGGGAGGCAGTTGAACAGTCTCGGGCCCCTGACACTTATTGTATGGTCTCTTAACGTGCTAGTGACACCCCTGCTTTTCATTGGGGGGATGGTGCATCGTCTGCCAAGTCTTTTGCTTTCGTAGTGGGTGATTTTCGTGTGCAAGTTCGGTACTAGTCCCTCTAGGATTTTCCAGGTGTATATAATCATGTATCTCTCCCTCCTTGTTGTCATCTGTGTAAGTCCCATCCTGTCTGAGTAAGGGCCCGATACTAGATGTGGTATGTGCCTTGTTTTTGGCATATGAAAAGAAATATTTTGAATTTCTTTCAATTTCACTAATAGCTTTAAGCTCCTCCTGCCTCTCCTGGTCTCCGTGAAGGTGGCCGTATACCTGAGATGGGGCTGGATTTTGACATGAGTTGACGTTCGACAGTAGCTCTTGGCCTGTAAATTCAATGTGTTAAAGAAGATTCATCAGTGATGTGTGATATATATATTTTTTTGTAAAGCTGGAAAGACCCTCGTCAGGAAAAATTTTTCCAATGTTCCTGACAAACTAAATGCCAACAAGGTCCGTCGAAACCCAACTGAGGACCTATATAGACCTGAATCTGGGGTTGAAGATGATGGCACTTACTAGGTCCTGCCTCAAATGCTAATTTACTGCACACCAACAGTTCATATTGTGAGCAGTTAGTTTGTTGTGCATCCCCAGCTCATCCTATGAGCGGCTAGTTTGTTATGCACTCTGTAATGAAGGCTATACTACATTTGCCAGTAAAAGTATGGCTAAGAAAGGGATGCCTTGTGCTACCATGATTGCTAACATATATATAGATGAGAAGTTCAGTTTTCCTCGGCAGCAGTAGAAAGGAGAGTCATCTGTGGGTCAAAATTATTTTACCCGTAGGGATCATACAGCACCTTGGGAAGGAAAGATAATCTGGTATGGCTTGATGAGTAATAGAATAGTTCTAATTTCTCGGATGAAGAGCCCTTTACCATCATCAAGGTGCCGTACTTAAAGGGATAAGATATTCAGAGCACTGGAACATGCTATCATCTCAAACTGGGAGGCACA
>NC_069400.1:31278927-31293927 GCF_026875155.1 Cherax quadricarinatus
CCAAGACTGCAACCTCCCAAGGAGAAAGATTTTGGGGGTGAGTATAACACCGACATGTCTCCGGAAGCACACATCAATCAGATAACTGCTGCAGCATATGGCGCCTGCAAACCTGAGAACAGCATTCCGATACCTTAGTAAGGAGTCATTCAAGACACTGTACACCGTGTATGTCAGGCCCATACTGGAGTATGCAGCACCTGTTTGGAACCCGCACTTGATAAAGCACGTCAAGAAACTAGAGAAAGTACGAAGGTTTGCAACAAGGTTAGTTCCAGAGCTAAGGGGAATGTCCTATGAAGAAAGATTAAGGGAAATCGGCCTGACGACACTGGAGGACAGGAGGGTCAGGGAGACATGATAACGACATATAAAATACTGCGTGGAATAGACAAGGTGGACAAGGACAGGATGTTCCAGGGAGGGACACAGAAACAAGAGGCCACAATTGGAAGTTGAAGACACAAATGAGTCAGAGAGATAGTAGGAAGTATTTCTTCAGTCATAGAGTTGTAAGGCAGTGGAATAGCCTAGAAAATGACGTAGTGGAGGCAGGAACCATACACAGTTTTAAGACGAGGTTTGATAAAGCTCATGGAGCGGGGAGAGAGAGGGCCTAGTAGCAACCGGTGAAGAGGCGGGGCCAGGAGCTAGGACTCGACCCCTGCAACCACAAATAGGTGAGTACACACACACACACACACACACACACACACACACACACAAACACACACACACACACACACACACACACACACACACACACACACACACATACACACACACACACACACACACACACACACACACACACACACACACACACACACACAGAAACACACACACACACACACACACACACACACACACACACAAACACACACACCAGCTTAAAGTAGTATCATCACCATGAAGGATGCGTGGCAAGTGGTTGCAGTCAGTGGTTTTGCAATACACCAGTAGGACGTGAGCGTATGTTTGTAATGATGCTTTGTTTTGGACTCCTATATTGAGCACTACGCCTTGTACCTGCGTCTGGTTCCTGCGTCTAGTACCTGCTCCTGGTTACCTGCGTCTGGTTACCTGCGACTGGTGTCTAGTTATCTACATACCTGTTGTCTATTCCACGGGTCTTCCTCTCCGAGGCTCCCTACATGACAATGGATCTCTCTGTAGATTACGTTATTTTATCATGCGGCTGAATAAGAAAGGCTTATAGTGTTATGAACTGAGAAAGGGGATTTGTTATCAAGCATTGTATACCTGCAATGAGTCCACACTCACATTGTTTCTACTGGGATCAAACGATCTTGCTTTCTGTTTCTGAAACAATAATAGAAAATGGATTTGTTGTCAAGCAATGTATATATGTGAGCAAGTCATGCTGAGTCCACACTTACGTTGTGTCTAGTGGGATCAAGCGATCATGCAAACAGTGATTTTTAACTTTCTGGTTCTGAAACAATATTTAGGTGACAAGAAACTGTGAACAATGTACTTTCAAGAGCTGTTTTTTTCACTGTAAGAATGTATTTTTTTTAAAGCGTCACAGCTGCCTTATAAAAAGTATCAAAAGTGTCACTTATGACTCAAATAAATAATGTCGTAATTATAATACTCAATAACTTGATATATTGAAAGGAAACCTGGCCTCAGACTCAAAAAAATAGTGATTGGAATAAGTGAGTAGAACTATACCAACATTGTGGTGTGTAATGTGCTAAACCATGTCAGTGGAAGGATGGTAAAAACGTCACTTACTTAGCATGCTGGAATGTCAAAGAGATTTTAATCAAGTCGCCTTGAAGGTTGTGAGTTGGGTAGTATATGAAAGATTCAGATTAGCTCACACAGATTACTGTTCCTTATCCAGCATGTATGAGCCAGTGGACCACTACTGTTCCTTATCCAGCATGTATGAGCCAGTGGACCACTACTGTTCCTTATCCAGCATGTATGAGCCAGTGGACCACTACTGTTCCTTATCCAGCATGTATGAGCCAGTGGACCACTACTGTTCCTTATCCAGCATGTATGAGCCAGTGGACCACTACTGTTCCTTATCCAGCATGTATGAGCCAGTGGACCACTGCTGTTCCTTATCCAGCATGTATGAACCAGTGGACCACTGCTGTTCCTTATCCAGCTTGCATGAACCAGTGGACCACTACTGTCTCTTACCCAGCATGCATGAACCAGTGGACCACTACTGTCCATTATCCAGTATGCATGAACCAGTGGACCACTACTGTACCTTACCCAGCATGTATGAACCAGTGGACCACTACTGTCCCTTATCCAGCTTATATGAACCAGTGGACCACTACTGTCTCTTACCCAGCATGCATTAACCAGTGGACCACTACTGTCTCTTACCCAGCATGCATGAACCAGTGGATCACTATTACATGAACCAGTGGACCACTACTGCATGAACCAGTGGACCACTACTGCATGAACCAGTGGATCACTACTGCATGAACCAGTGGATCACTACTGCATGAACCAGTGGACCACTACTGCATGAACCAGTGGATCATTACTGCATGAACCAGTGGACCACTACTGGATGAACCAGTGGACCACTACTGCATGAACCAGTGGATCACTACTGCATGAACCAGTGGACCACTACTGCATGAACCAGTGGACCACTACTGCATGAACCAGTGGACCACTACTGCATGAACCAGTGGATCACTACTGCATGAACCAGTGGATCACTACTGCATGAACCAGTGGACCACTACTGCATGAACCAGTGGATCATTACTGCATGAACCAGTGGACCACTACTGCATGAACCAGTGGACCACTACTGCATGAACCAGTGGATCACTACTGCATGAACCAGTGGACCACTACTGCATGAACCAGTGGACCACTACTACATAAGTCAATCTCACGACACTAACTCAAGATCTGCTGTGCTAATTATCAATAACTTTTACTAACAACTTACCATTAAAGGGCCTTCACTCCTAGACACCGTAGTTAACTTTTTTGGGATGCAAATTGCTTTCAGCATACAAAAAACGTAAGGAAAGAGGCATGCATTAGAAATACGTTTCGCTCAGAATAAATTTTTTTCAAGCGCTACGCCGTGCAAAATGTTCTTCCACCAATAGTGTACTATTTTGCACCGTGACTCAAGCTCACCATCAACTCTCCTCTTATTCATCCCTCTGAATTACGGAATGCCCCAGTCAGCCCAAATGACGAACTGCTGACTTTTGGTTTCCAGTAGCTTAGTAATCCGTGGGGTTAGATACTGATATAACCCGATTTTAAGTTTAAGTCACCAGGGACAGTAATCCGTGGGGGGAGGGGGTCAGATATGGGTATAACCCGGATTGGAAAATACGAGATATCGCAAGTATTTTCGGTCTAACATGGATCTTGCTGGTGATGCCGACAACGTTACATTCTATACAGAACTTGGTCTAGCCATAACTTGATCAGGTTCTGTATAGAACTCTAAGCCAGCTAACTCTGCAGACTGGATTTACTTACAATATACTCAATGTAGTGTGTAGTTCAATTCTCATGCATTCACAAGTTGGGAAATGGTGGAAGAATGTACTAAATACTCGAGAAAGAGGGACGAAAGCACATATTAGTCACGTAAGAGGAAAGAAGAAACTGGTCCGTTAAGGAAAAAGAGAGAGGAAACTTAGTTAGTTAGTTAGTTAAAGATTAGCCGGTATTCTCCCGGCCCGGGCCTTGTCCAAGTGGTGGCCCGGCCTTGGCTCCCTCTTTAGGGAGTGTCTGAGACCTAAGTCTCCCATGGGAGGAGGCACAAGTACCTCCTCATCTTTGGGACCAACTGTCCCCAGGCCTAGCCACAAGCTAGGCCTCTCTGGTCTGCCATCCCCACCCCAAGGGGGCTAATGGGAATGACAGTCTTATGAGCTAAAGGCTCGGGCTCAGGCACCTACCCTACCCTAGAAGGGTTAGGCATGGTGTCGATGTCCAGAGAGGAAACGAACTGAGTTAAGGAAGAACGAAGACGAAAAGTCATTTGAATCCGATACGTAGAATGTATTTAGGAATTATTTTCTTGCTCTGTTATTATTATTATTATTTTATTATTATTATTATTATTATTATTATTATTATTATTAGTAGTAGTAGTAGTAGTAGTAGTAGTAGTAGTAACAGTAGTAGTAGCAGCAGCAGTAGTAGCAGCAGAAGTAGTACCAGCAGTAGTGCTAGCAGTGGCAGCAGCAGCAGCACCAGCAGCAGCAGTAGTAGTAGTAGTAGTAGTGGTAGTGGTAGTAGTAGTAGTAGTAGTAGTAGTAGTAGTAGTAGTAGTAGTTGTTGTTGTTGTTATTGTTGTTGTATTAGTGATTGCTGTTGCTGCTGTTGTAGTAGTAGTAGTAGCAGAAGCTGTAGCAATAGTAGTAGCAGTTGTAGTAGTAGCAGTGGTAGTAATAGTAGTAGCAGCTGTAGTAGTAGACGTAATAACAATAGTAGTAGCAGTTGTAGTAGCAGTAGAAGTAGTAGAAGTAGCTGGAGTAGTAGTAGTAATAGTCGTATTTTTATTGCTCTTGTTACTATATTCATGATGAAGCCGTAAACCCGTAGAGGTGACGCAGCTTCTGAGAGTGTGAGGACGGACGCCTGGAAGCAGAGGATCGGTGACACTCCTTCATCAACAACACTTCACGAGCATCAAAGAACCCCCCTTAAAGATGTGCTTTCTTATAAACACATCGCTATCTAGACACCATGTAAAACACCCGTCACCAGCAGTGACAAACAAGAATGAGGCACCAAGAGGAACTCCTATCACCAGCAGTATCACCACGCAAGAATGACTTGTTTTACTGACGATAGGCAATAATAATCATTCTTTTTGAGGATAAAATCAAAGAGAATTTTTTAAAAGGAGTGATATTGCGGTCCAGCAACATGAAAGGTAAAAAATATCAGTGCCAAGACCCACTGGGCAGCAGTGATAGCAGAAAAGAGAAGGCTGGATATTGGCTTGAAACGTAGTATCGTAGTTAATGCTGTCAAATAATATCGCTTAACGCGTTTAACAACGTATACTATTACAGGTTTACAGGATGAGACTCGTACACAACGGGTGGTTAACAACATGGTTAACGTACACAACGATGGGTTAACGGGACACACGTACACAACGATGGTTAGTGATGCTACACACAGGTTACCAAACGTCAATAAAAAGTAATTTAATACATCTTGTGATTCAGCTGGTTGTTGTAGTTGTTGTTAAGTGACGAGCTTTTTTCAGTCATCGACGACTTGGTGACCCAGTGAAGCTTAACACTGAGCGAAACGTGTTGTCCGGCACCACACCACGTCTTTCCCGGCACATCTGCTAGTCCCGCCACTCTGTGACTAAGTTAGGTGTTGCTAATGTTTATCTTAGCATCATGCGTGTATAATGCGAGTCATCACATCGAATTTATGAATGAAGACGGCAGGACATCAGTGCAACTAGAGCACGGACACAGCCAGAGCACGGACACAGCCAGAGCATGGACATAGCCAGAGCACGGACACAGCCAGAGCACGGACACAGCCAGAGCGCTGACATAGCCAGAGCACGGACACAGCCAGAGCATGGACACAGCCAGAGCACGGACACAGCCAGAGCACGGACACAGCCAGAGCATGGACACATCCAGAGCACGGACACAGCCAGAGCACGGACACAGCCAGAGCACGGACACAGCCAGAGCGCTGACATAGCCAGAGCACGGACACAGCCAGAGCACGGACACAGCCAGAGCACGGACACAGCCAGAGCACGGACACAGCCAGAGCGCTGACATAGCCAGAGCGCGGACACAGCCAGAGCACGGACACAGCCAAAGCATGGACACAGCCAGAGCATGGACACAGCCAGAGCATGGGCATAGCCAGAGCACGGACACAGCCAGAGCACGGACACAGCCAGAGCACGGACACAGCCAGAGCACGGACACAGCCAGAGCATGGACATAGCCAGAGCACGGACACAGCCAGAGCATGGACACAGCCAGAGCACGGACACAGCCAGAGCACGGACACAGCCAGAGCACGGACACAGCCAGAGCACGGACACAGCCAGAGCACGGACACAGCCAGAGCATGGATATAGCCAGAGCACGGACACAGCCAGAGCATGGACACAGCCAGAGCACGGACACAGCCAGAGCAGGGACACAACCAGAGCACGGACACAGCCAGAGCACTGACACAGCTAGAGCACGGACACAGCCAGAGCATGGACACAGCCAGAGCACGGACACAGCCAGAGCACGGACACAGCCAGAGCACTGACATAGCCAGAGCACTGACATAGCCAGAGCACTGACATAGCCAGAGCACGGACACAGCCAGAGCACGGACACAGCCAGAGCACGGACACAGCCAGAGCACGGACACAGCCAGAGCACGGACATAGCCAGAGCACGGACACAGCCAGAGCACGGACACAGCCAGAGCACGGACACAGCCAGAGCACGGACACAGCCAGAGCACGGACACAGCCAGAGCACGGACACAGCCAGAGCACAGATACAGCCAGAGAACGGACACAACCAGAGCACGGACACAGCCAGAGCGCTGACATAGCCAGAGCGCGGACACAGCCAGAGCATTGACATAGCCAGAGCACTGACATAGCCAGAGCACGGACACAGCCAGAGCACGGACACAGCTAGAGCACGGACACAGCCAGAGCACGGACACAGCAAGAGCACGGACACAGCCAGAGCACGGACACAGCCAGAGCACGGACATAGCCAGAGCACGGACACAGCCAGAGCACGGATACAGCCAGAGCACGGACACAACCAGAGCACGGATACAGCCAGAGCACGGACACAGCCAGAGCACGGACACAGCTAGAGCACGGACACAGCCAGAGCACGGACACAGCCAGAGCATGGACACAGCCAGAGCATGGACACAGCCAGAGCATGGGCATAGCCAGAGCACGGACACAGCCAGAGCACGGACACAGCCAGAGCACGGACACAGCCAGAGCACGGACACAGCCAGAGCATGGACATAGCCAGAGCACGGACACAGCCAGAGCATGGACACAGCCAGAGCACGGACACAGCCAGAGCACGGACACAGCCAGAGCACGATCACAGCCAGAGCTCGGACACAGCCAGAGCATGGACATAGCCAGAGCACGGACACAGCCAGAGCATGGACACAGCCAGAGCACTGACATAGCCAGAGCACTGACATAGCCAGAGCACTGACATAGCCAGAGCACGGACACAGCCAGAGCACGGACACAGCCAGAGCACGGACACAGCCAGAGCACGGACACAGCCAGAGCACGGACATAGCCAGAGCACGGACACAGCCAGAGCACGGACACAGCCAGAGCACGGACACAGCCAGAGCACGGACACAGCCAGAGCACGGACACAGCCAGAGCACGGACACAGCCAGAGCACAGATACAGCCAGAGAACGGACACAACCAGAGCACGGACACAGCCAGAGCGCGGACACAGCCAGAGCATTGACATAGCCAGAGCACTGACATAGCCAGAGCACGGACACAGCCAGAGCACGGACACAGCTAGAGCACGGACACAGCCAGAGCACGGACACAGCAAGAGCACGGACACAGCCAGAGCACGGACACAGCCAGAGCACGGATACAGCCAGAGCACGGACACAACCAGAGCACGGATACAGCCAGAGCACGGACACAGCCAGAGCACGGACACAGCTAGAGCACGGACACAGCCAGAGCACGGACACAGCCAGAGCATGGACACAGCCAGAGCATGGACACAGCCAGAGCATGGGCATAGCCAGAGCACGGACACAGCCAGAGCACGGACACAGCCAGAGCACGGACACAGCCAGAGCACGGAAACAGCCAGAGCATGGACATAGCCAGAGCACGGACACAGCCAGAGCATGGACACAGCCAGAGCACGGACACAGCCAGAGCACGGACACAGCCAGAGCACGATCACAGCCAGAGCTCGGACACAGCCAGAGCATGGACATAGCCAGAGCACGGACACAGCCAGAGCATGGACACAGCCAGAGCACGGACACAGCCAGAGCACGGACACAACCAGAGCACGGACACAGCCAGAGCACTGACACAGCTAGAGCACGGACACAGCCAGAGCACGGACACAGCCAGAGCACTGACATAGCCAGAGCACTGACATAGCCAGAGCACTGACATAGCCAGAGCACGGACACAGCCAGAGCACGGACACAGCCAGAGCACGGACACAGCCAGAGCACGGACACAGCCAGAGCACGGACATAGCCAGAGCACGGACACAGCCAGAGCACGGACACAGCCAGAGCACGGACACAGCCAGAGCACGGACACAGCCAGAGCACGGACACAGCCAGAGCACGGACACAGCCAGAGCAGAGATACAGCCAGAGCACGGACACAACCAGAGCACGGACACAGCCAGAGCGCTGACATAGCCAGAGCGCGGACACAGCCAGAGCATTGACATAGCCAGAGCACTGACATAGCCAGAGCACGGACACAGCCAGAGCAGGGACACAGCTAGAGCACGGACACAGCCAGAGCACGGACACAGCCAGAGCACGGACACAGCCAGAGCACGGACACAGCCAGAGCACGGACATAGCCAGAGCACGGACACAGCCAGAGCACGGATACAGCCAGAGCACGGACACAACCAGAGCACGGATACAGCTAGAGCACGGACACAGCCAGAGCACGGACACAGCCAGAGCACGGACACAGCCAGAGCATGGACACAGCCAGAGCATGGACACAGCCAGAGCATGGGCATAGCCAGAGCACGGACACAGCCAGAGCACGGACACAGCCAGAGCACGGACACAGCCAGAGCACGGACACAGCCAGAGCATGGACATAGCCAGAGCACGGACACAGCCAGAGCATGGACACAGCCAGAGCACGGACACAGCCAGAGCACGGACACAGCCAGAGCACGATCACAGCCAGAGCAGGGACACAGCCAGAGCACGGACACAGCCAGAGCATGGACATAGCCAGAGTACGGACACAGCCAGAGCATGGACACAGCCAGAGCACGGACACAGCCAGAGCACGGACACAACCAGAGCACGGACACAGCCAGAGCACTGACACAGCTAGAGCACGGACACAGCCAGAGCACGGACACAGCCAGAGCACGGACACAGCCAGAGCACGGACACAGCCAGAGCACTGACATAGCCAGAGCACTGACATAGCCAGAGCACTGACATAGCCAGAGCACGGACACAGCCAGAGCACGGACACAGCCAGAGCACGGACACAGCCAGAGCACGGACACAGCCAGAGCACGGACATAGCCAGAGCACGGACACAGCCAGAGCACGGACACAGCCAGAGCACGGACACAGCCAGAGCACGGACACAGCCAGAGCACGGACACAGCCAGAGCACGGACACAGCCAGAGCACAGATACAGCCAGAGCACGGACACAACCAGAGCACGGACACAGCCAGAGCGCTGACATAGCCAGAGCGCGGACACAGCCAGAGCACGGACACAGCTAGAGCACGGATACAGCCAGAGCACGGACACAGCCAGAGCACGGACACAGCCAGAGCACGGACATAGCCAGAGCACGGACACAGCCAGAGCACGGATACAGCCAGAGCACGGACACAACCAGAGCACGGATACAGCCAGAGCACGGACACAGCCAGAGCACGGACACAGCCAGAGCACAGATACAGCCAGAGAACGGACACAGCCAGAGCACGGACACAGCCAGAGCACGGACACAGCCAGAGCACAGATACAGCCAGAGCACGGACACAACCAGAGCACGGACACAGCCAGAGCGCTGACATAGCCAGAGCGCGGACACAGCCAGAGCACGGACACAGCTAGAGCACGGATACAGCCAGAGCACGGACACAGCCAGAGCACGGACACAGCCAGAGCACGGACATAGCCAGAGCACGGACACAGCCAGAGCACGGATACAGCCAGAGCACGGACACAACCAGAGCACGGATACAGCCAGAGCACGGACACAGCCAGAGCACGGACACAGCCAGAGCACGGACACAGCCAGAGCACGGACACAGCCAGAGCACTGACATAGCCAGAGCACGGACACAGCCAGAGCACTGACATAGCCAGAGCACTGACATAGCCAGAGCACTGACATAGCCAGAGCACGGACACAGCCAGAGCACGGACACAGCCAGAGCACGGACACAGCCAGAGCACGGACATAGCCAGAGCACGGACACAGCCAGAGCACGGACACAGCCAGAGCATGGACACAGCCAGAGCACGGACACAGCCAGAGCACGGACACAGCCAGAGCACGGACATAGAGCACGAACACAGCCAGAGCACGGACACAGCCAGAGCACTGACATAGCCAGAGCACGGACACAGCCAGAGCACGGACATAGCCAGAGCACGGACACAGCCAGAGCACGGACATAGTCAGAACACGGACACAGCCAGAGCACGGACACAGCCAGAGCACGGACACAGCCAGAGCACAGATACAGCCAGAGCACGGACACAACCAGAGCACGGACACAGCCAGAGCGCTGACATAGCCAGAGCGCGGACACAGCCAGAGCATTGACATAGTCAGAGCACTGACATAGCCAGAGCACGGACACAGCCAGAGCACGGACACAGCCAGAGCACGGACACAGCCAGAGCACGGCCAACCCAGAGCACGGACACAGCCAGAGCACTGACACAGCCAGAGCACTGACATAGCCAGAGCACGGACACAGCCAGAGCGCGGACAAAGCCAGAGCACGGACACAGCCAGAGCACGGACACAGCCAGAGCACGGACACAGCCAGAGCACGGACACAGCCAGAGAATGAACACAGCCAGAGAACGAATACGGCCAGAACACGGACTCAGCCAGAGTACGAACATAACTAGAGCACGAACACAGCCAGATCACAGACACAACCAGAGAACGAACACAACCCAAGCACGGACATAGCCACAGTTGTTTTCCTTCATACCGATATTGCAAACAGACAAGAGCACTATCCCAGCGTACCAAACTTGAAACCTCTTTCGCTGATGTCCAGACAGCTTCACGGTATACACCGAGAAAAAAAACCCAAGAAACCGCAAAATAATAACAAACTAAAACAAACTCGTTCCTTATCGGTGGAAAAACTTATGTATAAATATATATATATATATATATATATATATTATATATATTATATATATATATTATATATATATATATACATAATACATATATATATCATATATATATATATATATTATATTATATATATAATATATATATATATATATATATATATATATATATATATATAAATATATATCGAGTCGAGTCTCCTTCAGCCAGAGATCAGTGTTTGTGTATATTTCGCCTGTTCTTGCGAATTCGTTGCATTAAAATCTCTAGTAAGGCTGATGCATGCAGGGGATGAGATGAAAAGCTGTAAGCCTTCTCTCTGAAAGCTGGCTGCCTTGGATCAACGTCTAGCGCAACCTGGACGCCAAGGTATTGGTCCAGTGTGGGTAGATTGGTAAAGCACTGCGTACCTTGTTCCAAGGTTCGTAGGTTCGAGTCTCCTTCAGCCAGGATCAGTGTTTATATATTATATATATATATATATATATATATATATAATATTATATATATATATATATATATATATTTACAAAACAACCACTCTGAAAAAATAGAGAAATTCCAAGCGCTTTCGTGACTACTCACATTATCAAGGAACTATGAAAGTAAAGCATCCAAGGAAGCTATATAAGGGGTCAGGCCAGCACCTCACTATCAGATCCCACAACGGTTAAACACCTGACGCGCGCCGACCCAACTTGGATAGGTCCTTTGCACAACTCACCCCACAAAACTATTCTACCCAAGAAAATTAAAAAATTATTTGTCCAGTGTATTATTAAATTCTTCCCCAAATTCTATTAATTATAAATGGATCTAATTTATATAAACCAAAGGAAATATTCATATTATTAGTCAAAACTGCTTTTTATGAAACAAGATTCAATTATATCCTGTCGACCATGGACTTGCTTGATACTACTTTCTCAACTTTTTGAAAATCAATTGGATGGATAAAATCTCTTACATGAATAAATATGAGCATTGGAATCTTGTTCAGTTCTAATGCTATATTTATGTTGTTTTAATCTTAGTTCGAGATTTTTTACAGTTTGACCGTAATAAACTTTATCGCAAATTTTACAAGGAATCTTATAGACACATCCATCAGCATTTTGGGGGGGAATTCTTCATCAAAAGTTTTTTTACTGTATCAAGATTTTTTAATACAACTTTAATATTAAAAGTCTTAAGAAGAGAAGGCATATCAACCAAGTTTTCATGGTAAGGGAAACCAACATATTTTTAGTTGAATAAGGTGTTTGTCCCTTTTTGGATTGTAAAAAGTATTTCTAGCAATTCCGAAATCACCTGTTTACTGTGATCTTATTGCAAAATATATATATATATATAAATTTTATTATATATAATATATATATATATATATATAATATATATATAATATATGTATATATGTTATAATATATATATATATATATAAAATAATATTATAATAATAAAATATATATATATAATTATATAATATATATAAATATATATAATGTATAAGGTTTCTTTTTTCTGTCTCATAAACACGCTAGATAACAGGGATTCTTCTACTCCACTTACACTTTGGTCACACTTCAAGACACGCACATGCATATATATATAAAAACATACATCTAGGTTTTTCTCCTTTTCTAAATTTGCTCTTGTTCTTTCTTTAAATTTCTTCTATTGTCCATGGGGAAGTGGAAAAGAATCTTTCCTCCGTAAGCCATGCGTGTCGTATGAGGCGACTTAAATGCCGGGAGCAATGGGCTAGTAACACCTTCTCCTGTAGACATTTACTAAAAAAGAGAAGAAGAAAAACTTTATAAAACTGGGATGCTTAAATGTGCGTGGATGTAGTGCGGATGACAAGAAACAGATGATTGCTGATGTTATGAATGAAAAGAAGTTGGATGTCCTGGCCCTAAGCGAAACAAAGCTGAAGGGGTAGGAGAGTTTCAGTGGGGGAAATAAATGGGATTAAATCTGGAGTATCTGAGAGTGTTAGAGAAAAGGAAGGGGTAGCAGTAATGTTAAATGATCAGTTATGGAAGGAGAAAAAGAATATGAATGTGTAAATTCAAGAATTATGTGGATTAAAGTAAAGGTTGGATGCGAGAAGTGGGTCATAATAAGCGTGTATGCACCTGGAGAAGAGAGGAATGCAGAGGAGAGAGAGAGATTTTGGGAGATGTTAAGTGAATGTATAGGAGCCTTTGAACCAAGTGAGAGAGTAATTGTGGTAGGGGACCTGAATGCTAAAGTAGGAGAAACTTTTAGAGAGGGTGTGGTAGGTTAGTTTGGGTGCCAGGTGTAAATGATAATGGAAGCCCTTTGATTGAACTTTGTATAGAAAGGGGTTTAGTTATAGGTAATACATATTTTAAGAAAAAGAGGATAAATAAGTATACAAGATATGATGTAGGGCGAAATGACAGTAGTTTGTTGGATTATGTATTGGTAGATAAAAGACTGTTGAGTAGACTTCAGGATGTACATGTTTATAGAGGGGCCACAGATATATCAGATCACTTTCTAGTTGTAGCTACACTGAGAGTATAAAAGGTAGATGGGATACAAGGAAAATAGAAACATCAGGGAAGAGAGAGGTGAAGGTTTATAAACTAAAAGAGGAGGCAGTTAGGGTAAGATATAAACAGCTATTGGAGGATAGATGGGCTAATGAGAGCATAGGCAATGGGGTCGAAGAGGTATGGGGTAGGTTTAAAAAATGTAGTGTTTAGAGTGTTCAGCAGAAAGTTTGTGGTTACAGGAAAGTGGGTGCAGGAGGGAAGAGGAGCGATTGTGGAATGATGATTGTAAAGAGAGTAGTAAGGGAGAAAAAGTTAGCATATGAGACGTTTTTACAAAGTAGAAGTGATGCAAGGAGGGAAGAGTATATGGAGAAAAAGAGAGAGGTTAAGAGAGTGGTGAAGCAATGTAAAAAGAGAGCAAATGAGAGAGTGGGTGAGATGTTATCAACAAATTTTGTTGAAAATAAGAAAAAGTTTTGGAGTGAGATTAACAAGTTAAGAAAGCCTAGAGAACAAATGGATTTGTCAGTTAAAAATAGGAGAGGAGAGTTATTAAATGGAGAGTTAGAGGTATTGGGAAGATGGAGGGAATATTTTGAGGAATTGTTAAATGTTGATGAAGATAGGGAAGCTGTGATTTCGTGTATAGGGCAAGGAGGAATAACATCTTGTAGGAGTGAGGAAGAGCCAGTTGTGAGTGTGGGGGAAGTTCGTGAGGCAGTAGGTTAAAATGAAAGGGGGTAAGGCAGCCGGGATTGATGGGATAAAGATAGAAATGTTAAAAGCAGGTGGGGATATAGTTTTGGAGTGGTTGGTGCAATTATTTAATAAATGTATGGAAGAGGGTAAGGTACCTAGGGATTGGCAGAGAGCATGCATAGTTCCTTTGTATAAAGGCAAAGGGGATAAAAGAGAGAGCAAAAATTATAGGGGATAAGTCTGTTGAGTATACCTGGTAAAGTGTATGGTAGAGTTATAATTGAAAGAATTAAGAGTAAGACGGAGAATATGATAGCAGATGAACAGGGAGGCTTTAGGAAAGGTAGGGGGTGTGTGGACCAGGTGTTTACAGTGAAACATATAAGTGAACAGTATTTAGATAAGGCTAAAGAGGTCTTTGTGGCATTTATGGATTTGGAAAAGGCGTATGACAGGGTGGATAGGGAGGCAATGTGGCAGATGTTGCAAGTGTATGGTGTAGGAGGTAGGTTACTGAAAGCAGTGAAGAGTTTTTACGAGGACAGTGAGGCTCAAGTTAGAGTATGTAGGAAAGCGGGAAATTTTTTCCCAGTAAAAGTAGGCCTTAGACAAGGATGTGTGATGTCACCGTGGTTGTTTAATATATT
>NC_069400.1:31298927-31388927 GCF_026875155.1 Cherax quadricarinatus
AGGGTCGAAGTAAAATTTAGCAAATTGACATCTACATAGTCCGATAATAATCCAAAACGTCCACTAACTAAAGTATAGAAGAGTTGAAGGTTTGAAGCTGACTGGATTATGCATTCAAAAATTATTGCCTGAAAACCAATATTTGAATTTTTTAAAAAATTCTTAAAATTGAATTTTTTAAAAAATTCTTAAAATTGTCAAGTTAGCACCATCACAACTAATACCAATACAAAAAACTTCACTGATTAGGAGACATCTGTTAAACGTTTAACGTTCAATACCAATCTCAGGGGGGGGGGGATGTCATTCTTAAGTTACTGTCTGGGAACCAGTTTGTTGAATAAAACTGGCGAGTAACAACGAACATCACCCGAAATCAATACAAACCTTTCCTTGTCCAAAGCCCCACTATCGATAAAAGTTTGAATCCGATCAATAGAGGCATTCTTCAGTTATTTCTCGAAATCAACTCATTCCAAGTTCTTCATAATTAAAAACAAAAATAAGACAATTGCATCAACAAAGCCTAAATTTGATGCTTACCATTCAGTCCATAAAATACAACAACATATAAGGAGAGGAAAACTTAAATTATTTCACGGTAAAAATGCTTCAGTTGAAAATAAAATTGATAAATTGGAAACTACGCGATACAGTAACAATCCGACACTTCTTTTAATTAGGATACACTAGTGCTGAAAGTTTGAAGCCGATCAGAAGAGGCTTTCTCGAGTTATCGTACGGCCAATAGTCAGGTTTATGCAACTACTGGCATCTACAGTAGTTGCATAAACCTTTTCCTAGTTACAGTATACCAACACTGAAAATTTGAAACCGATAGGATGAGGCATTTTCAAGCTCTATGCAAAAAAACTGGAACAGGAAAAAAATCAAGCAACTGCTTAATGTGGCACTTCAGAGATAAGTAAACAGATTTCTACTCGCAGGAGTCGTGCACCTGCTGGGTAATAGAGAAGCAGGTTTGATCCAAGGGAAGGTTAGCTCCATTTCTTTTGATGTGGTGCCCCTCACCAGCGTCTTATATTGAAACCACTGATTTTGACCGCAAATCCTCAGCGATCTCGTGTATGGTTATAGTGATCAAGTTTGTAAACAAACCTAGAGTCTGTTAGTAAGTCTGTTAACAACTTGACATCTTATCACAACGTCTGTTAAAGATGAAATCTCTTAGCAGATTTAAAGTCTGTCAGCAATCATAAACCTGTTCATCCTTCATGGTGGGATCGGCTCTTTATTTTGTCTTCGTAGTTTTAAGTTTTTAAGTTCCAATATTCTCCTGGAGGTGAAAGTTAATCATTTCCTTCATGGACTTTTTTTTTTCCTGAGGGTATTGTGTACTGTGTATTTAAGCATCATTCTGATGTACTGGCGGACAGTTTCTCAGAATGATTTCTTCTTCAGGTTTCTATAGGTCGTGTTTAAGCTTGTGGGACTCTCACGCTGCCGCAGTTGTTCCAGTTGCGACGCAAGTGATAGGTTGGGTGTGATGTTTACTCAAAGATTCTTCTCAATCCTCGAGTCTGTGAGTTGTAAGTCTCCCGTGTGATATGTTCTGGCTGGTCTCATTTCCCGTTGTCTCATTCTCATTTGGTGTGTGTATGTGTGTGTGTGTGTGTGTGTGTGTGTGTGTGTGTGTGTGTGTGTGTGTGTGTGTGTGTGTGTGTGTGTGTGTGTGTGTGTGTGTGTAAGTGCTGTTAGTACCTTAGAGAAATTAAAACAGGAAAATTAATGAAAATTTATAAAATTAAGTCATACCTGTCATATGTTTATGCAAGAGGATATAATATTTAACAGATTTCTGTTGCCCTTTCATCTGACCTCCCTGGGTAGTCATGGTCCACACACCTATTACCTACTGCTACTACTACTACTACTACTACTACTACCTACTACTACTACTACTGCTACTGCTACTACTACTACTTCTACTACTACTACTACTACTACTACTACTACTACTGCTACTGCTACTACTACTACTTCTACTACTACTACTACTACTACTACTACTACTACTACTGCTACTGCTACTACTACTACTTCTACTACTACTACTACTACTACTACTACTACTGCTACTGCTACTACTACTACTACTACTACTACTACTACTACTACTACTACTACCACCACCATATAATAATAATAATAATAATAATAATAATAATAATAATAATAATAATAATAATAATGTGCAAAGACAAAGCAAAGCATTTTTAAGTTTACAGATATTTCTTGCTACTGTCACACTTGTCAGCATCTGTGTATTACCACATCTGTCAGCATCTGTGTATTACCACATCTGTCAGCATCTGTGTATTACCACACCTGTCAGCATCTGTGTATTACCACACCTGTCAGCATTTGTGTATTACCACACCTGTCAGCATCTGTGTATTACCACACCTGTCAGCATCTGTGTATTACCACACCTGTCAGCATGTGTATTACCACACCTGTCAGCATCTGTGTATTACCACATCTGTCAGCATCTTTATAATGCAACACTTGTCAGAATGTTATTTTTTTTTAACCTTTCGCATAAATCTGACGTTGACAGAGGCAGTGTTAACGGACTCGTAGAAATAATCTAGACCAGGCAATTAAATGTCAGGAGATGAGGTCAGTAGATAGTCTCAATACCAGTATACACAAATCGGCGAGCACAAGCACAAGCACACACACACACACACACACACACACACACACACACACACACACACACACACACACACACACACACACACACACACACACACAGGGTCGTCTTATGATGAAAAACACGAACACTCTCGACTTCGACTGCCGGCTGCAGATCATAGGTATTAGTCAGATCTTGGTTAGAACTTCCCCGGTGCTCTTGCCGAGGCCCAGTGTTTCGTAGTGGAGTTTGAAGAAGAACTTCATCGTTATGACCTGAGTGAAGACGCTACCAACGCAACACGATGAATGGCCAATTGTTGTACAACTATTGTATAATAAAACAGAAGACACCACTGTTTGCTCTGACCTGCCACATCCCAGTCAATGGGACGAAGGCTCCCCGATTTTCGGTCTGCAGCCCCAGCCACATCCAGAATTACCGGGTCCCAACTATACGGGACTATTGACTACACCTCCACTTGTATATCGTCAACATTCATACAAGCCACTGATCGGGTCATCATCCAACTAAGACTCGCGTCTAGACACTCTTTACTGACGAAGAATTTGCATGCATGCATACATGCATAAATACACATGCGACAAGACATTATCTTGTGGTACATTGAAACCAACTAAATGACATACACACAAAAAATACGCACAGGCCAAGTGTCTATCGACAAGTGCCCATGACAGCTGGTAACTAACACACAAGAAACAGACAGGAGGCATTAAACTACAGACCTGTGTCACTGACATGCATAGTATACAAAGTCATGGGGAAGATTATCAGGAGAGTAGCGGAACACCTAGAAAGAAGCTCATAAACGACAATCAGCACGGTTTCAGGGAAGGAAAATCCTGTGTCACAAACCTACTGGAGTTTTATGACAAGGTAACGGAAATAAGACACGCACGAGAGAGAGGGGTGGATAGATTGCATTTTCTTGGATTGCAAGAAGGCCTTCGTCACAGTTCCTCACAAGAGGTTAGTGCAAAAGCTAGAGGATCAGGCACACATAACAGGAAAGACACTGCAATGGATCAGAGAATATCTGATAGGGAAACAACAACGAGTCATGGTACGTGATGATGCTTCAGAGTGGGCACCTGTGACGAACGGGGTTCCACAGGGGTCAGTTCTAGGACCTGTGCTGATTTTATTATATATGAATGACATGACGGAAGGGATAAACTCAGAAGTGTCTCTGTTTGCAAATGATGTGAAGTTAATGAGGAGAATTAAATCGGATGAGGATCAAGCAGGGCTGCAAAGAGACCTGGACAGGCTGCAAGCCTGGTCCAGCAACGGGCTCCTTGAATTTAACCCCGCCAAATGCACAGTCATGAAGATCGTGGAAGGGCAAAGAAGACCGCAGACAGAGTATAGTCTAGGTGGCCAAAGACTCACTCAAGGAAAAAGATCTTGGGGTGAATATAATACAGAGCTCATCAACTAGATAACTGCTGCAGTATATGGGCGCCTGGCAAACCTAAGAACAGCGTTCCGATACCTCAGTAAGGAATCGTTCAAGACTGTACACAGTGTACGTCAGGCTCATAGTGGAGTATGCAGCACCAATTTGGAATCCACACCTGGTCAAGCAGATCAAGAAATTAGAGAAAGTGCAAAGGTTTGTAACTAGACTAATACCAGAGTTAAGGGGACTGTCCTACGACGAAAGGTTAAGGGAAACCGACCTGACGACACTGGAGGACAGTAGTGTTAGGGAAGACATGATAACGACATATAAAATACTGCGAGGAATTGACAAGGTGGACAAAAACAGGATGTTCCAGAGATGGGACACAGAAACGATGGGGTCACAATGGAAAGTTGAAGAATCAGATGAGTCAAAGGGATGTTAGGAAGTATTTCTTCAGTCATAGAGTTGTCAGGAAGTGGAAAAGTCTAGAAAGTGGCGTAGTGGAAGCAGGAAACATACATAGTTTTAAGACGAGGTTTGATAAAGGGAGAGAGAAGAACTAGTAGCGATCAGTGAAGAGGCGGGGCCAAAAGCTATGACTCGACCCCATCAATCACAAATAAATGAGTACACACACATACACACACACACGTCTCGACTCCTGCAACCACAATTAGGTGAGTACAATTAGGTGAATTAGGTGAGTACACACACACATTGTAAAACACAGGAGGAGAGGTAATATACTATGGCTCCAAGTCTGCTCTTCAAGCACTGAAAAATCCTGCACACAAAAACAGACACCAGGAACGTCGTACTAGACATTACAAATGATCAGAAAAGCATTCACGACAAAGGATTTCGTATTTCATTTGTTTGGATGCCTACCTAGTTCCCACAAAGGAACCAGATCTACTTGTGAAAGACAGGAGGCAGAGTTTCAACTGGCTATCCCTCTGTCCATTACTAAATCCATCCTGCTGATGAACATCAACTCTGAAAAACGATCGAGACGTCGTTTAACGTTTTCTCTACAATATTACTGGTTATATTTGTGTATCATTTATATTGTTTATTATTTCAAAAATTCTGCGTCAAATATTTTTACTAACTATGCGGATATTGTGAAAATGAAGAATGCTGAAGGCAGCATCAGGCACTACAATTTGATCCGGTCAGAAAATTATGAGTATAGAGAACATAAAAATTCCACTAGATTGTGTGACACAGTGACTGCCAGAATCAACATGGGATATCGTCACCTGTGGCAGGTGTGTGCAACCACAGGAGAGCCTCCCATCCCTGTATATCCCACATGTAAACTCTGTGAGAAAGAAGAGGAACACGACTGTAGACTTAGAGGTGGAAGGGGACTTGCAACTGTTTCAACACTATTATATACTATATATATTACATATTATATATTCTCAATGTCCGTCATAAATTTGCCACCACCCAGCATAGTGTTATGTAAATGTATATTGAATATGTCGTGCCGAATAGGTAAAACTGGTTAGTTAGGAAAAACTCATTTAAAATTAAGTCCTTTCTAAAAAATTTTTTTATGTTGATGTAATATGCAGGAAGAAGTGTCGTTTTAACAGACGTTTCGCGTACGTGAGAGATTCTTTATATCTTTATGAAGAAAGACCTGGTGGGATCGAAATGTCTACTTAAGTCGAAAGTAGCCTGTAAATGTCGAAAGTAGGCTAAGTCGAAAGTAGTCTATTTAAAATGAAAGTAGTCTATTTTAGATCGAAACGTGGTTTATTGATGTAGAATCATCGTCTGATCAGATCGAAACGTCTTTAAGTCTAAATTCCATCGATACGGAATAACCGAAATAACTTTTTCAGACACTCGTGGCTTTGACATTCCTGCCAAAACTCAGTTGTCTCCCGAGTGTTTCTGAAGGCTTCTTTTACCCCCTAACATGACAGTATCGGGCCAAGGGCGTCATGAATAAGTTAATAGCTGTCCTAAGTTTAGCAAATGGTAACCATGGACTATATTGAGGGGTGTCTCGCATGGTTGTTGGGTAGTGAAAGCGGTTCTCGGGATGGCGGATCGACAGGTGCCAATAAAAGGCTCATCAGCAGGTGACCAAGCAAATAATAACACATACACACATACACATACACACAAAAAAAAATCACACAAACACAAGCACGTAAAACACACATACACACACACACACGCACACACAAAACTCATACAAACACAAGCACTTAAACCACACACACACACACACACACACACACACACACACACACACACACACACACACACACACACACACACACACACACACACACACGCACACGCACACACAGTGCAAAGTCATGAAGATTGGGGAAGGGCAAAGAAGACCGCAGACGGAGTACAGTCTAGGGGGGCCAGAGACTACAAACATCACTCAAGGAAAAAGATCTTGGGGTGAGTATAACACAAGGCACATCTCCTGAAGTGCACATCAACCAAATAACTGCTGCAGCATATGGGCGCCTAGCAAACCTCAGAACAGCATTCCGACATCTTAATAAGGAATCGTTCAGGACCCTGTACACCGTGTACGTTAGACCCATATTGGAGTATGCAGCACCAGTTTGGAACCCACACCTAGCCAAGCACGTAAAGAAACTAGAGAAAGTGTTAAGATTTGCAACAAGACTAGTCCCAGAGCTAAGAGGTATGTCCTACGAGGAGAGGTTAAGGGAAATCAACCTGACGACACTGGAGGACAGGAGAGATAGGGGGGACATGATAACAACATACAAATACAGAGAGGAATTGACAAGGTGGACAAGACAGGATGTTCAGAGATTGGACACAGTAACAAGGGGACACAGTTGGAAGTTGAAGACACAGATGAATTACAGGGATGTTAGGAAGTATTTCTTCAGCCACAGAGTAGTCAGTAAGTGGAAAAGTTTGGGAAGCGATGTAGTGGAGGCAGGATCCATACATAGCTTTAAGCAGAGGTATGATAAAGCTCACGGTTCAGGGAGAGTGACCTAGTGGCGATCAGTGAAGAGGCGGGGCCAGGAGCTCGGACTCGACCCCCGCAACCTCAACTAGGTGAGTACAACTAGGTGAGTACACACACACACACACACACCGCAGACGGAGTATAGGCTAGGTGGCCAAAGACTGCAAACCTCGCTCAATGAGAAAGATCTTGGGGCAAGTATAACACCGAGCACGTCCAGATAACTGCTGCATCATATGAGCCCCTGGCAAACCTGAGAATAGCGTTCCGATACCTTAGTAAGGATTCGTTCAAGACACTGTACACCGTGTACGTCAGCCCCATACTGGAGTATACATCACCAGTTTGAAACCCACACTTGATCAAGCACGTCAAGAAATTAGAGAAAGTGCAAAGATTTGCAACAAGGTTAGTTCCAGAGCTAAGGGGAATGTTCTATAAAGAAAGGTTGAGGGAAATCGGCCTGACGACACTGGAGGACAGGAGGGTTAGGGGAGACATGATAACAACATACAAAATACTGCGTGGAATAGACAAGGTGGACAGAGACAGGATGTTCCAGAGAGGGAACACAGAAACAAGGGGTCACAACTGGAAGTTAAAGACCCAAATAAGTCAAAGGCAGGTGTCAGGTCCTTGGCTTCGAACTATATACCTCCATAGTGGGAAAATTTGTGGAATCAATAATTGCCGAAGCAATTCGTAGCCATCTTGATAGGCACAGATTGATTAATGAATCTCAACACGGTTTTACAAAGGGGCGTTCCTGTCTTAAGAATTTACTAACTTTTTTCACTAAGGTGTTTGAGGAGGCAGATCATGGTAATGAATATGGTATTGTGTATATGGACTTCAGTAAGGCTTTCGATGGAGTTCCATATCAGAGGCTACTGAGAAAACTTAAGGCACACGGAATAGGAAGAGAATTTTTTTCCTGGTTAGAGGCATGGCTGACAAATAGGCAGCAGAGAGTTTGCATAAATGGGAAGAAATCAGAATGGGGGCACGTCACAAGTGGTGTTCCTCAGGGGTCAGTGTTGGGCCCGTTGTTGTTCACAATTTACATAAACGACATAGATGAGGGAATAAATAGCGACATAAGCAAATTTGCTGATGACACCAAAATAGACAGTCCAATTCATTCTAATGAGGACACTAGAGCACTCCAGGATGATTTGAATAGACTGATGCAATGGTCGGAAAAGTGGCAGATGCAGTTTAATGTTGACAAATGCAAAGTTCTAAATGTCGGATAGTTAAATAACCATGCCACATATAAACTAAATAATGTAGATCTTAATACTACTGATTGCGAAAGGGATTTAGGAGTTCTGGTTAGCAGTAATCTAAAACCTAGACAACAGTGCATTAGTGTTCGCAATAAAGCTAACAGAATTCTTGACTTCATATCTAGAAGCATAAATAATAGAAGTCCTCGGGTTGTTCTTCAACTCTATATATCCTTGGTTAGGCCTCATTTGGACTATGCTGCTCAATTCTGGTCACCGTATTCCAGAATGGATATAAATGCTCTGGAAAACGTACAGAGGAGGATGACAAAGACGATCCCATGTATCAGAAATCTTCCATATGAGGATAGACTGAGGACCCTGAATTTTCACTCTCTAGAAAGACGTAGAATTAGGGGGGATATGATCGAGGTGTATAAATGGAAAATGGAATAAATAAAGAGGATGTAAATAGCGTGCTGACACTTTCCAGCCAAGACAAGACTCGCAGCAATGGTTTCAAGTTGGAAAAATTCAGATTCAGGAAGGATATAGGAAAGCACTGGTTTGGTAATAGAGTTCTGGATGAGTGGAACAAACTCACGAGTACAGTTATTCAGGCTAAAACGTTGTGTAGTTTTAAAAATAGGTTAGATAAATATATGAGTGGGTGTGGGTGGGTGTGAGTTGGACCTGACTAGCTTGTGCTGCTGGGTCTGGTGCCGTGCTCCATCCTTGATTGGAGGTGACCAGACTGGGTGGGTCATTGGGCTAATTCGGGGGGGGGGTCATTGGGCTAATCCAGGGGGGGACATGGACCTGCTCCGCATGGGTCAGTAGGCCTGTTGCAGTGTTCCTTCTTTCTTATGTTCTTATGTTCTAAGTATTTCTTCAGTCATAGAGTAGTCAGGAAGTGGAATAGCCTAGCAAGTGACGTAGTGGAGGCAGGAACCATACATAGCTTTAAGATGAGGTTTGATAAAGCTCATGGAGCGGGGAGAGAGAGAGGGCCTAGTAGCAACCGGGAAGAGGCGGGGCCAGGAGCTAGGACTCGACCCCTGCAACCACAAATAGGTGATTTACAAATAGGTGAGTACACACACACACACACACCACACACACACACACCCCACACACACAACACACACACACTACACACACACACACACACACATACACACACACACACACACACACACACACACACACACACACACACACATACACACACACACACACACACACACACACACACACACACATACACACACACACACACACACACACACACACACACACACACATACACACATACACACACACACACACACCCCACTACACACATACACACATACACACACACACACACACACACCACACATACACACACACACCACACACACACACACACACACACATACACACACACACACACACACACACTACACACACACACCACACACACATACACACACACACATACACACACACACACACACACACACACTCAGGTAATCGTACAAACACATTTATGAATATAAGAAAGCGCTGCATCAATTACTTCAGCATCAAAGGGATGGACGAATTGCTTATATTTAGAAAAGAAAAAATAAGTAGAATTCCCTCACGATAGACTGATCTACAAACTGCCAAACTTCGGGGGAATAAAAAGCCGCTTTTATAGTGAATAAAAGATTTTCCTTTTTTCCCCGAAGGATAATGCGAACATTAATGTGGAGACAGACACAAGCAACGTTTCGCTCTGTGTGGAGCGTCATCAGCGTCTCATGATTTGGCAATGTTCTGCACAGAACGAAATATTGTTCCAAAAGAAGCTTGTTCTGCAGAATTTTTGGTTTGTTTTGGTTGGTTGAGAGTGTGACTCCAATTCCTGTTAAATGACCCATGCGGGGTTAACGCTCTACTACTACTACTACTACTACTACTACTACTACTACTACTACTACTACTACTACTACTACTACTAATAATAATAATAATAATAATAATAACATTACTACTACTAACAATAATAATAACAATCCCAAGTTCCTTGGAGCAAGAGCACCTCATCAGCTTCAAGGCTTTTTCAGCTTCAAGGCTTTTCCTTCAAGGCACGCAACGATCATAGCTCTCCTCTCGTAGCAACAAGTATTGGTAACAATGAACATATTAGACCTTGCGGGACTTTGGTGAAGAGACGAGGCCAGCAACTGGAGCTCGACGCCTGTAATCACGCCTATTAGACAGACATCAGTAAGCATAGTGACAAAGACAGAAGGAAAAATTGCTTTCTGGATCACTTTCTGCCATCTGGAGCAAGGTCCTCTTCGGAGAACAGAGAGGGAATTGACAGGAGGAAATTATTAAATGGGATGTGTTAGATGGAAAGCCAGAGGTGCCACAAGATAATGTCATTGTTTACAAGTAGATTACTGTCTGCAGCAGTAGCAAAGGTTGCCTGCAGCAGTAGTAAAGGCTGCCTGAAGCAGTAGCAAAGGCTGCCTACAGCAGTAGTAAAGACACCCTACAGCAGTAGTAAAGGTTGCCTGCAGCAGTAGCAAAGGCTGCGTGCAGCAGTAGTAAAGGTTGCCTGCAGCAGTAGCAAAGGCTGCCTACAGCAGTAGTAAAGGCTGCCTACAGTATTAGTAAAGGCTGCCTACAGCAGTAGTAAAGGTTGCCTTCAGCAGTAGTAAAGGTTGCCTTCAGCAGTAGTAAAGGTTGCCTGAAGCAGTAGCAGTAAAGGCAGGACTCGAGTTAGAGGAACATGCTGAACCTTCAACATATATCTTTCCATCAAGACCGTGTCAGTGTTTTTCTTTTCAAACGAAACTGGGATAGTTTTAAGTTCTTTGTAGAGCTTAAAAATCATAACAAATCCACAGAAAAGGACGTTAAACAACGGGAATATCAACGAGTGACGAAGTCATGACAGATCTTGACAAAGCTGGCCAAGTCCTCCAAGCTATAGATAAAAGATGGCTTCAAGAACTGGAACTTAACAACCAGTTAACTTAACTTAGCCCCTGGTGGACGAAACGCCGTCTCAGTGAATGCCATAAAACGCATATTTTGTCTTATTCACACATCGGTATATTTTTTTTTACGATTAATGGCGTACGTAGTACGCGTAGCGCACTGCACCCACCCACAGACGATTAATAATAATAATAATAATAATAATAATAATAATAATAATAATAATAATAATAATAATAATAATAGTCTTTATTTCTCCAAGTACTTGTACAAGACTCACGAAATCGTAATGACACGATTGCAAACAAACCATACCACGGGCCTAGCTGACATCAATAACATACTAATATATAGAAAACCGCTTGTTTTGCTGAGCATTTAGGGCAGATTTGGTCAATTTTGTCCCAGGAGGCCACTCATACCAGTCGACTAACACTCAGATACCCATTTCACTGATGGGTGAACATGGACAGCAGGTGTCTTATGGAAAAATGTCTTAATGTTTCCTTGGAAGCATCCTTGGTAAGCATCCTGCCAATGAGCATGCATTATTTATATATTCATGTTAAGGGTGGTCTATATGCTCCGTCCTCCAGCAGCCTCACCTTGTGTGAAGGAGGATAAACAATGTTTGCAGTGAGTAAAAGAAAGTAAACAATCTCAAAGAGCAAGACAGGAAATGAGAGACTGCACGAGGAATGAGTGATCTATTTCGTTCTTGAAGTGCTCTGTGTCGTTCTTGAGGTGTTCTGTGTCGTTCTTGAGGTGTTCTGCCTTTGTAAACTTTCTGTGCTCGACTGAAGAAACCTACTGTATAGGCGAATAAGATACCTAACTGCTGCACATGTGTCTTACCAGGAAAGACATACACCACTTGACCTCAGGGACGAAGAAGTACACTTAAGGACCTTACCAGATACTCACTTATCGTTAAATGGGAATCATGTGTGTTGAAGAGCGCTATCACGTGAATGGAGGGTGCTATGTGAATGAAGGGCGTTATCATGTGAATGAAGGGCGTTATCATGTGAATGAAGGGTGCTATCATGTGAATGGTGCTATCATGTGAATGAAGGGTGCTATCATGTGAATGAAGGGTGCTATCATGTGAAGGGTGCTAGCTGACATAAATAATGAATTATCTGACGTAAATAATGAGTTAATTATCTGACGTAAACAGTTATTTATCTGACGTGGTATAAACCTTGGTAAATACCTTGGTAAGTACCGACAAACTGAAGAGTGAGACACAATGAGTTAATTATCTGACATAAACAATGAGTTATTTATCTGACATAAACAATGAGTTAATTATCTGACGTAAATAATGAGCTAATTATCTGACACAAATAATAAATTAGTTATGTGACGTCTTGTTAGTAATGAGTTATTGTCTTACGTCTTATAAATATTGAGTTAATTATCCGACGTCTTAAAAATAATTAGTAGTCAATTTTCTGGCATCTTGTGAGTCATTAGTTTATTGTCCGACGTCTTCCACTGTAAGCAATTTTTTAGTTAATTATGTGAAGTCTGGTAAGACATAAATATTTATTGTACGTGACGTCTTCTTAGTAATTAAATTTCTCACTAGATAATAAAAGGCGCAAGTTTTGGAACAAGCGTTTACTGGGGCAGCGATTCGCTCTGTGTAGAGCTTTATCAAGTCACGTTTAAGACATGATAAAGCTCTAATTAGAGAGGGAAATGTTGTACACGAGTCTTCATTTTTATCTGCCGAACAACACCGGGATCCCTCGTTATTTCTTGAATATAGTGTAACCTTGGCAGTGGGCATGACAAACGTTGAACTATAGTGGAAGTTTTGTGTGGCAGAGGTAGGTGAGACGAGTGTGGCAGACTGTGTCGTCAGAGAAAGACGAGGGTGGCAGACTGTGTCGTCAGAGAAAGACGAGGGTGGCAGATTGTGTCGTCAGAGAAAGACGAGTGTGGCAGATTGTGTCGTCAGAGAAAGACGAGTGTGGCAGATTGTGTCGTCAGAAAAAGACGAGTGTGGCAGATTGTGTCGTCAGAGAAAGACGAGTGTGGCAGATTGTGTCGTCAGAGAAAGACGAGTGTGGCAGACTGTGTCGTCAGAGAAAGACGAGTGTGGCAGATTGTGTCGTCAGAGAAAGAGGAACTTTAATAATGACTGTATGTCTCACTCTTTGCTTTTTAGAAAGTTAGGAAGTTTGTATTTTTTTTAATTTATGTTAGTGTGACAGAGATGGGGACATAAGTGTGACAGAGATAGAGACGTCAGAATATGAGAAACAGGTGCGTCAGTGTGGTGTTGGCGATATGTCAGGAAGGACATTCTTCCTGTTAAATTTAAGGGGCCTAGAACCAGGCGACGAAAATTTGAGTCACTTGGCTTAAACAGCAAATACTTGTGGCACAATGCCATCAATGGTCAATGTCAGGAAAGTCCAGAGAATTAATATTAATGACCCGGTAACGCAAACGTTAAGGAATTGTTGTGTAAGACAATTAATACTCAAGCTAAGGACAGTTCAAAGAATCTAAGGCCCCAGGATCTCAAACATTAAGGTTTTGTATGACAGAACGAATTTTAGGGGCTAAAAATAATTATTAAAATAAACTTTTAGCACATTATTATACAAAGTTACTTACTCCTCATCATATACGGATTCCAACACTGTCTTGCTGTAAAAGTTAGGGATCCACAACTGCTACAATAAGAGAATAATAACACAAGTCAGAAGGGACCTATAGTATACTATAAATATTTAATTATCATTGAGAGACACGTGTATGTACCTGGTCCTGCAGTAAAGGTTAGCAGCCCAAAATAAATGCTTGAGATATGTAGATGTAGACAGACGCTAGTCATGCAGGGCTTTGCATGAAGCACCAGCACCGTGCAACACTGGCTTCCTACACGCGAGTGTTTACCTCTGAAAAACATGCAAATGTTAAAATCACTGTCGATGCCTTCATATAATCATTGCTTATTTTAATACGTCTGTTTTTCTGACGTGCTGTTAAACGTCAGCAACTTCTGAACGCTTATAGCTTTTTTGCAATCCTAATTTTAGGTCTTGCTAGGTTAATTTAGTTTGGTCAGATTATACTGAGTTAACTTAGGATGGATTCAGTTACACTAAACTTATAAAAATGTATAAATACCCATCAGTAAGCCAACTAATAAATCCGCGATGCTTCTGGTAACGAGGTAGTCGAGAAAAATCTCCCAACGTTCATGTAAGAAAGTCCATCATTCGTCATGGAGAATGAATTGCTTGATAGCGACTCATTGACCTCAACCATAGGTTTGTCGCCCTGCCTCTTTTTACCGTCTTCTTTTGTATATTATCGATATTTTTACTCTCTCTTCTTTGTGCCGCTCCTCTTCTCTCCAGCCACAAGAGTGAAGAATGCCCTAGGCAGTAAAGGACAACTGGATTCTCGAATAACTCTCAATGTTTAGAGAACTCAGAGGTGCATTTACAAACCAATATCCATTATGCAGCATCTGGAAGATAATATCTGTTATACTGCCGCATGTGCAATAAAGTGTTCGTTACTGGTGAATCTGGAAGACAACATCCACCACTAGTGCATCTAGAATATATTCTCAACCACGCGATGAATTAAGTTCACTGGACATTTGAAATCAGGACTCTGTAAGTTCTGATTTCAAACATTAGCACCAAAACAAGCCCTAATGGGGAAAAATAGGAAATAAAATATTTATAAAACGAAAGAAAACCCGTTTTAACTATAAATTATTTAAAGGAATTTTTTTACCCTTAAACGCTCGCTAATACAAATTTATTACTTAACAGATGGAATAATTAATGTCTCGTGAAAGCATAAATAAAATGTAATGAGTATACGTCACTTAGTCGTAACTTCCCCTAGATTTTCTTCCATATTTGAAGCATGTTAATAAACAATGATGATTAATGCACTAGGTTCTCTACACATATGCTGCTATGTATGATAATTCTATGTAACTGTATTTGTGTATACCTAAATAAACTTACTTATGCTGACTTACTCATCCGTATGAAAGTAAACTCTCATATCATTATTATTATTATCATTATTATTATTATTTATTATTATTATTATTATTATTATTAGTAGTAGTAGTAGTAGTAGTAGTAGAAGTAGTAGTAGTAGTAGTAGAAGTAGTAGTAGTAGTAGTAGAAGTAGTAGTAGTATTTATATACCACTGACAGGTGTCACAGTCAACGTAGTATGCCCCTTGCTACGGAATAAGTATGGCATAAAAATCGTCCTGCGTGATAAAGTATGACAGGACAGCCATCCGTTGTGAAGGTATGTGACAGGAGAACCATGTGCGTGATGTAGTGTGAAAGGAAAATGCATCCTACTTGAAGTATGACAGGAAAATGGAATGAGGCAAGAAAACCAGCATTGCTGTGTAATGGAGTATGAAAGATCATCTCGCATGACGAGTCTGAGAAGTGAATACAGTTGTTGCTTTAATAACTTTTTAAATGTCATGAAAATAAGGGCAGTAACACGATGTGGTGTACATAATTTCGATATTTAAAAAAAAAAAAAAAAAAAAACAATCACTATATGCTATATTCTCAACTAGTCAAGATATTGAACGTTGAATTCACACATACTAGTTACGAACCTAATGATCTTTCGATAATTAGTGATAATTAGTTATCTGTTGTTTAATGTGTGTAAACTTTAGCTACGGTAGACCAGCGGATGTTTAATCAGTTTACGTGATATTATCTGGCAAAGACCTGTATCCAGAGACACTGTTTCTTAACGAACAAAATACCAACATCGTCAGTTTAATAATAAACCAAAGCATACAACGGTCACTTCACACACACACACACACACCGCAGCAACACCCTGTTATAATATTTTTATGCCTTCCCGATACTGTTTCTTTATTTAGCTTCGCCTAGTAATCTATCCGTCCTTGACCCGACAAGGTTCCAGTTCCTGCACTCGACGAACCACACTCTTGTGTGCTTAGTGGGGATCTAGCTAGCATTACCAGAACTTTGCCTCTTCATATCCTTCATCCTCTCCCTCCCCAGCCTCTCTACAACCTTCCCCATCCTACACCATTAACCCCAAGTCAATCACTGAAAGCTGTTAACTCGCCTAAGTACTATCCTTGGGACCTTGTCCGTGGAAGGAAAAAAGGTCTCAGGACTGAAAGCAGTCTTATACGAATGTTTGTTCAGCTTTCTTTTCCAACCCGTTGGAACACTGGTTCAGGTCCTCAGAAGAACCGCTCACCAGTATCAAGGAACCTCCCTTGAGGGGAGCCATGGTGAAGGCAGCCATCACGAAGGCAGCTATGGTTAATGCAGCCATGGTGAAGGCAGCATGGTGAAGGCAGCCATGGTGAAAGCATCCATGAACAATAACCATTTCCATTCGACAGTCTTTGATGACTTCCCCCGCACCATAAGACTTGCAGTTCAGTGCCAAAGTTTGGTCCATCACTAGAGAGACTTGTCTGGCTGGAGAAGCTCTTAAGATGAACTTTAAGATTTGCAGTGTGTGTTGTGTGTCAGTGGCGTTGTGTTGGAAGCTTAGCTTTGGAGACACTTGTATTGGAGTGTTGTCGAAATTTCTCTGAGTAATTCTTTGGAATGGCAATATAAACACAAATGCATTATAATGTGATCACATTATACTGCATTTGTGTTTATATGTCAATAAAGGATCACATTATACTGCATTTGTGTTTATATGTCAATAAAGGATCACATTATACTGCATTTGTGTTTATATTGCCATTGTGTCGGTATTTTATACCATTTATTTCCAATTCTTTGGAATGATGGAACTGTTTAGTACTGAAATTCTCTTTGAAGGGGAACCCGGGGGAGGGGGGTTCTTCATGCCAGTGAAGGGCTCTTGATCCCAGGAACTGAATTTTGCTTTCTTCTCCCTCGGTTGAAACCTGATTACCTCCCATTCCCAAGGCGCTTCTTTATAATTGCAATAGTAAATAATAATAATAATAATAATAATAATAATAATAATAATAATAATAATAATTATTATTATTATTATTATTAATAATAATAATAATTATTATTAATAAATACTACTACTACTGCTGCTATTATTATTACTACTACTACTACTACTACTACTAATAATAATAATAATAATAATAATATTATTAATTATTATTATATTATTATTAAATAATAATTAATAATAATAAATAATATTAATTAATTAATTAATAATAATAATAATAATAATAATAATAATAATAATAATAATAATAATAATAATAATAATAATAATAATATTTACTTAGAGTAATGAGACTGGTGTAGTGCTTGATATAAGATATTCTTTAAAATTTGCACCAAAGTTTGTTGTTGAATATTTAAATAACTTGAGGGTGAAGGTCAGACGGCAGTTGGGTGGTGACCGACTGCTCTGCTAGATGTCATGACATCAGGCAGTGTGTCATGGCACTGACAACCTTGCATCAGTGTGTCATAGCAATTACAACTTTGACATCAGTGTGCCCTAGCGTTAATGTCATTGACATCAGTGTGGGATGGAGTTGATGTCCTAGATATCAGTATGTCATGGCGTTGACAATCTTGACATCAATGTGTCGTGGCCTTGACATTTTTTGACATCAGTGTGCCATGGCTTTGATATCCTTGACATCAGTGCGTCACGATGTTGACAACCTGGACTGCCTTCTTGCAGTTCAAGAATATGTACTCAACCCACAACTCTCTCCTGCCTCATTTCTATTTTTTTCATAAAACTCCTGTACATATATGAGACAAGATTTGCCAACTATGAACCCGCTCTGGTTGTTATGAAACCGCTTCTCTCTAAGTGCTCTACTGATTTTCTTCTGATTATCTTCTCTATTACTTTACATGACACATATATCAGTGATACTTATCTGTTGCTGACCGCTTCGTTGTTCTCCATTTACTTGTAGATTTTAGCTAGTGGTTCATGTTGTGTTTCAGTTCTCTCTGACAGAATCTGTGCTAACAGGATTTCATTGTCTTTGGTGTGTGAAACTCACCCAGTAATATAATAGTTATGATTATAACCATAATTTTTACAGGGATGGACTAGTAAGACAGCGGAAGGTCTCTGTCAGATGATCAAAAGCTCCAACTGCGGCTCATAATAATAATAATAATAATAATAATAATAATAATAATAAGAAGAAGAAGAAGAAGAAAGAAGAAGAAGAAGAAGAAGAAGAAGAAGAAGAAGAAGAAGAAGAAGAAGAAGAAGAAGAAGAATCTTTATTTTTACAAGTACATGTACAAGGTATACAGGTCTAGGTGACATCAATGACATACCAATATATAGAAAGCCCCTTCTTATGCAGAGCATTTCCAGCAAATTTGATCAATTTTGTCCCCAGGATGCGGCCCATACCAGTCGACTAACACCCAGGTACCTATTTTACTGGCAAGTGAACAGGGACAACAGGTGTCTTATGGAAAGACGTCCTAATGTTTCCACCCGTACCGGGGAACGAACCACGGGTTTCAGTGTGTAACATGAGTGTGCTATCAATCCAGCTATGACTAAGATCCGAGTCAGGAAAAATTGGTCTTATTTCCTGACAAACCTCTCCTAACCTAACCTAACCTAACCTAACCTAGCCTCACTCTGGAGTTTCACTGTTTGTAAAGGTGTTCGGGCCCGTTGGTGTACTCTCTTTTGATTTTCTGGTGTTGCCCTTGTTTCCACTGAGAGCAACACCTCCTTTCATCGCCCGCTCAAACTCCTCACAGACTAGCGTCGTTTCTCCTGAGTTCTACTTCTTCCTCATCCTTTCTTATTACCTGATCATCTACTGTTGTCTTTCTTCGTACGTGACTGTGGTGTGGAGCACGGCAGTGTCTGGGCTGCACGCAGGCCGGCGTGTTCACCAGACTTTGAAACCTAACACATCATCGTAAACAGAAGCCCCGGAACCAGAGTCACGAACATCACGAAGTTTTCCTCCCACCAAAGGCCTGAAGGGAGTTACAGGTCAAGATCAATGTTGTGTCATATTATTTGTTTTGCCGTAAACATTTCTTATTCATTAGATGCTTTAATACAAAAAAAATGTTAGTGTTTATTTATTTATTTATTTATTATAATTGATACTGTTCATTTTTTAATGAGACATGTGCTTAGTACTAGGATATTTATTCACGATTCATTTCGCTCAGAGCTTTATGAAGCTCTTTGAGCGAAACGTTGCCTCGATGTAAATGTTAGTATTACACATGTATCTCAAGTCACATGATTGCCGGCAGTTAACACCATCTCCAGTGACGTAATTTTTTGCTCCTAGTTTTTTTTTTTTTAATCTTTAAATGACGACTATTTTCGCCAGATAATTGAGGATACACTCTTTTAATGTTATATTTTAACTTTTCTTCTTGTGCTATATGTTATTATAGTCCCACCAACACTCTGGAACTTACTCTGTGAGTCTCTATACTCAGAGAATACTGAAACACTCTACATATATCATTTATTTCCCCTGATATATTATTTTCCACAATCGTAGCACATCTTAGAACATAAGAACGAAGGAACACTGCAGCAGGCCTACTGGCCCATGCGAGGCAGGTCCAAGTCTCCTTAAGCCAATGCACCCAACCTAGTCAGGTCAGGTCACATTGACTTAAGGGAGAAGCACGGCAACCGACCTGGTAGCACAAGCCAATCAGGTCCAACTCACACCCACCCACACCCACTTATGTATTTATCCAACCTATTTTTAAAGCTACACAACGTTCTGGCCTTTATAACTGTACTTGGGAGTTTGTTCCACTCATCCACAACTCTATTACCAAACCAGTACTTTCCTATATCCTTCCTGAATCTGAATTTTTCCAACTTAAAACCATTGCTGCGAGTCCTGTCTAGGCTAGATATTTTCAGCACACATTTACATTCCCTTTATTTATTCCTGTCTTCCATTTATACACCTCAATCATATCCCCCCTAATTCTACGTCTTTCTAGAGAGTGCAGATTCAGGGTCCTTAGTCTATCCTCATAGGGAAGGTTTCTGATACATGGGATCAACTTTGCCATCCTCCTTTGTACATTTTCCAGAGCATTTATACCCATTCTGTAATACGGTGACCAAAACTGTGCAGCATAATCTATATGAGGCCTAACCAAGGATGTATAGAGTTGAAGAACATCCTGAGGACTCCTATTATTTATGCTTCTTGATATGAAGCCAAGGATTCTATTAGCTTTATTGCGAACACTTATTGCGAACACTTGGTTTCAGATTACTGCTAACCAGAACTCCTAAATCTTTTTCGCAATCCGTAATATTAAGATCTACATTATTTAGTTTATATGTGGCATGGTTATTGTCCTGTCCAACATTTAGAACTTTGCATCTGTCTATATTAAACTGCATCTGCCACCTCTCCGACCACTGCATCAGTCTACTCAAATCTTCCTGGAGTGCTCTAATGTCCTCGTCAGAATGAATTCGACGGCCTATTTTGGTGTCATCGGCAAACTTGCTGATGTCGCTCTTTATGCCCTCATCTATGTCGTTTATGTAGATTGTGAACAGCAGGGGGCCCAACACTGACCCCTGTGGAATACCGCTCGTGACGCTTCCCCACTCTGATTTCTCCCCATTTATGCAAACTCTCTGCTGCCTATTTGTCAACCATGCCTCTATCCAGGAAAAAATTTCTCCTCCTATTCCATGTGCCTTAATTTTCCTCAATAGTCTCTGATGTGGGACCCTGTCAAAAGCCTTACTGAAGTCCATATACACAATATCATATTTATTACCATGATCTACCTCCTCAAATACCTTAGTGAAAAAAGTTAATAAATTCGTAAGGCAGGAACACTGAGATTCGTTGATTAATTTATGTTTTTCAAGGTGGCTACGAACTGCCTCGGCAATTATTGATTCCATAAATTTTCCCACTATGGAGGTTAGGCTTATTGGTCTATAGTTCGAAGCTAAGGACCTGTCACCTACTTTGAAAATAGGTATCACATTTGCCATTTTCCACTTATCTGCCACCATGCCAGTTTGTAGTGATATGTTGAAAAGATTAGCCAAATGTTTGCTACGTCCCTCTTTACATTTCTTTAGAACCCTTGCATACAGTTCATCAGGGCCTGGGGATTTGTTAGGTTTTAATTTATCTATTTGCCTAAGGACCATGTCACTTGTGACCCTAATCGTGCACAGTTTATTATCGTCCTGCTCTACATAATTTATCATTTCTGGAATATCGCTGGTATCCTCCTGTGTAAAAACTGAGAGGAAGTATGTGTTAAAAATTCTACACATTTCCTTATCACTGTCAGTGAGCTGACCCGAGGAGCTTTTGAGTGGGCCTATCTTGTCCCTGATCTTACTTCTGTATACCTGAAAGAATCCTTTTGGGTTAGTCTTCGATTCTCTTGCAACTTTAACCTCATAATCTCTTTTTGCTTTTCTAGTTCCCTTTTTTATTTCTCTCTTTAACTGAATATATCGATTTCTTAATTGCCCCTCTCCTCGTTTGATTTACCTATATATGCCTCTCTTTTGACCAATTAGATATTTTAATCTATTGTTCATCCATTTAGGATCATTTTTGTTTGATCTGATTTCCCTATTTGGAACATAATTTGACTGAGCAGCTAGAACTATGCCCTGGAAAGCGTCATATCGGCAACCATCACCACCTACCTGACCCTCAGTCAGGTCATTCCAGTTCAGCTCACCTAAGTAATTTTTCAGTCCTATGAAATCAGCCAAGCGGAAGTCAGGGACAGAGACTTGATTGCCATTATTAGGGGAATTCCATGAGTGATTTGTGATCACTTTCCCCAAGCTCATCATTAACCTCAAGATTATTAATTAGTGTTTTCCTACTGGCAAGAACCAAGTCAAGGAGGTTATTTCCCCTAGTTGGCTCTGTCACAAACTGTTTTAAAAAACAATCATGGATCGTATCAAGAAAGTCACCTGACTAGATTTCCTGTCAAATTGCTCCAGTCAATCTGTCTATAGTTGAAATCTCCCATTAGCACAACATTTTCGTATGTAGATGCCTTACGAATTTCGTCCCATAGAAGTTTACTGCACTCCCTATCAAGATTTGGGGCTCTGTAAATCACACCCAAAATTAGTTTTTCTCGGCCCTCGAGAAGCTGTAATCAAACAGATTCAGTGGCTGACGCTTCTAATTTTATATCTTATCTAACACAACAATTTAAATTGTCTCTGACATAACGCTACTCCACCACCCTTCCTGTTGACCCTGTCAGTGACATTCAGAGTGTATCTCTCTATCTTTGAGATTGAGCCAGGTCTCTGTTATAGCAATAATATCTATGTTTCCTGCACTTGCAATTAATCTTAGCTCATCTATCTTATTTCTTACACTCCTGCTATTAGTATAGTAAACCTTAAGGGAGCTAGTCCCTTGCTGCCCTCTGCTGTCCCCCTTTGTTTGCTGACCTAATCTATTGTCTTTATTTATAACTTCATGCTGAATGCCTTTTATACATTTACTGTTTCCTACCCTAGTGTTGCAACCTGCTTGTTTCCCACACACATCCATACCTCTATCTTCTATCAGTTTAAAATCATAGTCATTTCACCAATGGCCTTCTCAATCGAGTTCTGCAAGTGCTACCACCCCAGCCCCAGTGAGATGTACCCCATCCCTTGCATACATATCATGTTTGCCTTAAAAGTTGTTCCAGTTGTCAATGAATGGGATTGCAAGTTCCTTGCAGTATCTGTCTAGCCAGCAATTTACACCAATTGCCCTAGACAACCATTCATTGCCAGCATTCCTTTGGGTGTCTTCCAAAAGCCTTCTTTTCACAAATGACTTAATAGAATTAGAACTACTGTTGACAATATTTACATGAAGAGAATCTTACCTGAAGTATACCTGGAGAAGGTTTCGGGGGTAAACGCCCCCCAGCTGCAGAATACAGCTCGTTCAGGAATGACTTATATATTTCCAGTTTTCAAAGCTTTTAGCCCCATCTTCAGAGGTGTTTAATTCTAGAAGAAAAATGAGAGGCATTTTTACAATTCTTTTAAAAGATTCAGATTTAATCAATCAAGTGTTCTAGGAAATGTAATATTCCATACTCACTAAGAAATGAGCTTCACTATTGGCTTATCTGAATTATTTAGAGTTATTAACCTTCAGAAGCAAAAAAAATTAGTCTGTTTTTCTTCCTACATAGCAAGTTAACTTTGCAAATTGCCAAGCATCGCTGGCACTCAAGATTTATTCATTATTTTGGCTCCAATTATGCGATCGCCGTGCATCACCTACATAAGGGATAATAAATGCTAGAAGAACTACTTAATCGCAGTGAGTAGGATTCAAACCTTCGTGGGAAGATCCCATCTGATTTCTAGTCAGACGCCTTAACCACACGGCCATCACTGCATACTTTACGTTGCACATTTATTAATATACAAATCAAAAGTTTTGTGAGGCTGATAAAGCAATATATATAATTGTCCCACAAACTGGAGGTAATGATTTAGACTAGGTTTTGCTATGTTCTGGACAATTATCAAGTCACGAAAAGTCATCTAGTGGTAAATAGGCAATAAGGGGCTAGCCAGCTGATGTCTGACGCATTTCGGAGAAGACCAAAGGCTCCCTTTAAAGATAAGCCACACAAGATTCCTTGGGTTTTCCGTTGTTTATTAGCCCTTCATGATTTTTAACCCTTGATGATTAATAATGACCATTCAGGGTTATTCGTAAACCTTCAATATTAATAATCTGAATAGTCTTCCTCCAGTCACATTATTGTAAATTTTATTCTTCTAAGAACCAGAACAATTTTCCACTCTTTTCCTAGGTTCATATGGCTTAAATTATGTTCATATGGAAATAAAACAACTTCAATGCAGTCATTAAATTATCCACGACTATAAAAGGGAGACTACGTATAAGAAGAAAATCTTTGCCAAGATTGTATCTCCCAGAGAACCATTAAGGATGACAACTAGCCGGCTTATTATTTTTGCACATTAACAGAGAATCCGGTTCCACAGATATTGCGTTGAGTTAACCTAAACGGGTTAGCACCCCACATAAAAAAAAATCTAACTACTTTATCCAAGTTCTCGTTAAGGCAATTGTTTTTAATGCAATTTCTTCTATCATTCTTGTATACATTATAACTTATTAATAGGATAACCCTAATAAAGTGTGATATCTTGAATCATGGTGAAAATAGTTCTGTTGGGAAACTCAACTCTTTGCTTGAGCACATGGCGGCATCTTCCAGAAAACTGACTCAACTAGCCCAAAGTTATAGGGGTTTGGATCCTTCTAATCTCAAAAAGTTAAAGAAGACTGGTGGCAGACTGCTGGAATCGGGCATCTTCTCTGTTTCGAGAGGTGAAACTTTCCTGTAGATTTGAGAATTACTTCTAGTGAGAAATGTGTGTGACTTTGTTGTAGTTGGAGAAAGTAGATATCGGGTTTGTTAATAATTATTTTCCCATTCCCAAGATACTCACTTTGTGAAAATCTTCCCAGATATCTTAGCATTAGATCCCTCCCCGTATAAAATTACATTGTATAAGTATTTAAGTATGTAAATTGTAAATAGTTTGAATATAGATTACACTTTCCCCACTTTGTTTGTTATCTAAATAACACCGAGTATTACGTGGAACTGAATAAATTCGTAACAGTAGTTGTTGTATACGGAGTGAGGTAGTGTGTATTATGCTAACTATACACATTCTAAATGACAAGAAGGTTTCCAGGGGCTCCCGTGATACGACAAAAGCAGTGTAGCCGCTTATTTCCATTGGGGTCTTTGATCCTCTTCCTCACAAATGCATCCATAAAATCAGCTGAACAACTCTGGATAAACAGGGACACAGAGTGAAAGGAGACTTATCTGACGTCTCAAGTCTCCCCAGCTGTTTACCTGTGTCCAGGACACTCCACTGTGCGGAGTAACGGTTCTTGTTCCTTCAAGTTATATCCCTGTGCAGAGTGCGGTTCTTGTGCCCTTCACGTTAACCACTGTCACGAGTGCGCTCTCTGCCCTTACGTATACCACTGTGCACAGTTGCGCCTCTGCCCTTCACGTTAACAACTGTGTCACGAGTGCAGCTCTCTGTCCCTTCAACGTTAACCACTGTGCAGTAGTGCGTCTCTGCCCTTCACGTTAACCACTTGTGTACGAGTGCGCTCTCTGCCCTTCACGTTAACCATGTGCACGATGCAGCTCTCTGCCCTTCACGTTAACCACTGTTGCACGAGTGCAGCTCTTTGCCCTTCACGTTAACCACTGGTCACTAGTGCGGCTCCTCGCCCTTCACGTTAAACCACTGTGCACGAGTGCGGCTCTCAGCCTTCACGTTAACCACTGTGCACGAGTGCGGTTCTCTAGCCCTTCAACGTTACCACTGTGCACGAGTGCGGTTCTTGCTGCCTTCACGTTAACCACTGTGCACGAGTGCGGTTCTCAGCCCTTCACGTTAACCACTGTGCACGAGTGCGGCTCTTTGCCCTTCACGTTAACCACTGTGCACGAGTGCGGCTCTCTGCCCTTCACGTTAACCACTGTGCACGAGTGGGGCTCTTTGCCCTTCACGTTAACCACTGGCACGAGTTGCCGGCTCTCAGCCTTCACGTTAACCACTGTGCACGAGTGCGGTTCTCTGCCCTTCACGTTAATCACTGTTCGTTTTGGTCAATATCTGGAGGATTTTCCCATCTATGACGATAAATCTAATAATGTTACAGGCTCGTGGTCCCATAGAAAAAAATCAAAAGTATTATTTCTCAAGATTACACAGTCGTTACAAAATTATTCGTTTTGTTTTATTTTTCATCAGACAAGAATTAAAACTTACAACTACTTGACATGTTAATGCTGTATAATTATAGTAAGATATAATTAAGTAGTCTGAAGATAAGAATATTAAGTCTATTAATTATTAAAACAACAGTATTATTATTATAGGGAGAAAATATTACAAAAAAAGTTATAATTGCTAAAAGTAAAAAGTAAAGGCTATGAAAGCAAAAGTTATAATAATTATTAGGGAGTAGAAATATACTGGTGAGTATAATGCACAAGTCTGACTGGTGACTGGACTGTGGACATGCTGGAGACATTATTTAGACTTTCATATCCCATCTATGAGAATTTAAATAAATTCATAGGGTGTTTTACAGCAATATTTCTGAAGCAGTTAGCAGATTGAGCTTGTTTTTTTAAGGATGCACACTGTTTTAGAAAATTTTCTTAGATATATGTTAGCTGTGAGCATTAACTATCAAACCAGAAATAGAGTTAGACAGATGAGCGTGACAGCGGCCGCGGACGCTGCCAGTAGGAAGGTTTTTGTATTTTTAAAATACCACTCTTTGAGGCATAAAATGTTATGTTTCGTAAAATGACGCCCGCGGTGAACATCCAACTGCCTGTAGGGCCCCATAATTCTCTCCCTCAGGATGCGACCCACTCCAGTCGCCTAACACCCAGGTACCTACTTACTGCTAGGTGAACATTCGCAGCAGGTGCAAGAATATAGTGTCACAAGAGTTCCATTCGTGCCAGGGATCGAGCTCCTGGTCTCCAGAATGCAAACCGAGGCGGCTACCAATTAAACTATCAGGTGGTTCATCCTGTGCAACTTACACGACGGGAAGGTTAGTTAGTTAATGTGGGTTTAAAGCCTATCGACTACGCTAACGTCGTTAAGGCTGCACGTAATCTTTTCACCACCAGACAAAAATACTTAAATCCCTAAACTTGAGATTAAAGTAAACTCTCCGTGTATATACGCCGAGAGAACTACACCTCTCGGTGTATACTTCCTGTGACAGAGAGAGCAGTTTCAAGTATTATATTGGTGGTGTCGTGTCCACTGTGACTTACACGATGGAGCTAGCAATCTCCAATATTATATTGGTGTTGGTGGTCATCTGTATAACACACGACGGGGAACGCTGCGGACTATGGTGGCTACCAAGAGTATTGGTGGCGTGGACAGTGTACCAGTTTACCTTACATGTCGGGTGAGCGACACATTCAGGCGGCTACAAAGTGCATCGCTGAGTGTGACTGTTACACCAGTGTATCTTGCATGACTCTGACGACGGTTGAGTGTACTGGATGTCTGTTCAATGTATCAATGTATCTTTCATGGCAAGGGTGTAGCCAGAGAGTCTGGCGACTACTGAGTGTACTGGTGATGTAGCCAGAGAGACAGGTGACTACAGATTGTACTGGTGATGTAGCCAGGGAGTCAGACGAGTACAGAGTGTACTGGAGGTGTAGCCAGAGTCAGGCGACTACAGAGTGTAATGGTGGTGTAGCCGGAGAGCCAGACGACTACTGAGCGGTGTAGCCTGCACGACGGGGAGCACACTTATATCTATTATTATATTAGTGGTCTTGTAGCAAGTTAGGTTCCATAAGTTGTGAGCGTCCGCTGCTGTGTTGTGTTTATGATGAGGGAAGCCACGCTGGGCTGGTAATAGTGTTTAATACGCTGCATCCTGGTTTTTTCTCTGTCTGGCTTTCTCTTAGTTACTTTCATATCGGCTGTTTCTCACCGAGGTAGGGTGACCCGAAAGAGAAGAAAAACTTGCATCATCACTCACTCCATCACTGTCTTACCAGAGGCGTGCCGTCAATACAGTTTAAAAATTACAACATATCTCCTTCCCTCCTTCAGAGTGCAAGCACTGTACTTCCCACCTCCAGAATTCAAGTCCGGCAAACCGGTTTCCCTGAATCCCTTTATAAATGTTACTTTGCTCACACTCCAGCGGCACATCGAGTCATAAAAATCATTTGCCTCCACTCACTCCTATCTATTCACTCATGGGTGAATATACTCAGCGGTAATGATAGAGCAGTAACTGCATCTGGTGCCCATATTTTACAAGAGAGATTAAATCTGATGTAGTTTCTATCCTTTCGAGCAATTCAACGGCCGCCGCTGCCGTGGCCGCCTGATCACCGAGCACAGCATTAGTAACACAGCAGTTGGTGGTACTGTGGTGTACCATAGTGAAGAGACCACTAAACCCAGCATGGGTAAGCCAGTGGTCATTGCTTCCATGGCCCGTCCTCAATCATTTCTTTGTTTTCTTCTCCACTTTAGGTTATTATTTTCAAGTGTCCTTCTCTCTTAGCTCTCATAGTGAGCCCCGTGGCCTGGTGAATAAAGCTCTCTCTTCACAAAGCGAGTTTCCGGGTTCGATTCCCAGAGAGGGTAGAAACATTGGAAGTGTTTCTTTACACCGATTGTCTGTGTTCCTCAAATGGGTACCTGGGGTCGCATCCTGGGACAAAAATGACCTAATTTGCTCGAAATACTAAGTATAACAAGCGGCTTTCTATATAGTAGTATGTCATTGATGTCAGCTAGGCCTGTATACCTTGTACATGTACTTGTAGAAATATATATTATTATTATTATTATTATTATTATTATTATTATTATTATATTATTATTATTATTATTATTATTATTATTGAAATATACTTTGAATAACTATATGATAAACGAGGACCTGAACCAATATTTCGAGAGAATGAGCTCAATGGAACTAAAAGTATGCCCCAGACACATCATTACGGAGGTGGAGGAGACGGTGCAGGTTAGAAAGGAAAAGATGCGCACTATATAGGTGAAAACGAGAAATAACAGAGCGCCTCCAGTATAGCTGACTCTTTGAAGATCGAAAAGTAAGACTGGCTAGAGAAATGGCAGACGCCTACCTGAAATTGAATGAATCGTAGAGAGTCCATGAGAGACAGAGAGAGCAAAAAAAAAAAAATGTAATGAGAAAGAAAGGCATCTACAGAGACGAAGCCTGGACTATGATTCATATTAGGAAAGCTGTGTACAAGGGATGCTTCAACAAGACGGGGTCTCTGTAATCGACTGATGAGGCCAGGAGTGCAGACGAAACCTTTCGTCAATAAATATTCCTGGTGGTGCACATGTGTCTTACTCTTCAACTTGTTGGTTATTGTATAACACGAGCAACACAATGCCAGTACGCATCTGGAAAGAAAATGATGGGTTGCATAGTTTGAACTTTCATAACAAGAGATACCAAGTCAATGACGATACTCTCCAGGTCACTCGTTCTCTCTATGTTGGAATATTACTGTGTACTAACAGCTCCCTTCATTGCAGGTGAAACTGCTGAACTGGAAAATGTACAGAGAACCTTCACAGCTTCTAAAACACACAATGGCGCCGAAATTACTGGGAGGGCATGAAGTCCCTCAGATTGGGCTCTCTGGAACGTAGAAAATTCTGGAGGAACTGGGCCCAGATCTACTCTCTGAGATCACTGCATATGATAACAAGAGTCTTGATAGACGGTGCAAGATACAGTCTATCAAGAACACAGAGAGAATTCAATATGTGTAAAGGGACTACAGCTGTCCAACACCCTCCCTTCATGTATAAAGGGGGCTTACCAACAGACTCACGGCGGTGTTCAAGAGGGAACCCAATAAATTCCTGTGCCGTGATGTTCAAGTCGGACTGCAGGCGGCTGGTATCAACAACCTGATCGATAAGGCCAGTAACCACGAGGCCTGTTCTATAACCGGGCCACGGGGACGATGACATACGATAGCGACAATAGGTAACCCACAGATAAACCTTTTCCTTATCCTCCGTAACTATTTATATCAAGTGTGGCTCTTCCTTCCTGTCCTGTGACTATTTGTGTCAGGTGCGTGTCAGCCAGCGGCTCGCGGATGTATTTTCGTCTCGCTGCTGCAGTTCAACAACTCCCCCAACGCGCCATAATGTTCCGGTTGGCTCTCGGTGAACTAACAAATGTGATTACATTTGTGTGACAAAAATCCCCTTTAGAAAATAATATAAAAGCCGGTAACAAGAAAAGCCACCCGTTCTCGCAGTGAGTAGGATTCGAACCTACGCGGGAAGATCCCATTTGATTTCTAGTCAGACGCCTTAACCACTCGGCCATCACTGCTCTTGTAAACCGCTCCTTGCAACCATATTACATAAATCATTTAAGCAACACTTGTTTGAAGGTCACTTTGTGTAAGTAGGTTTACAAGTGCAATCGTGTATTGATAATCGCATACGATAAACTCATGATACACTGTATATTGTCAAACAGTGAACAGTGTCTTGACAGCGGAATGCTTAAAGCGGTAGACAGGTAAGCCAGCGGAAGGCCTCTGTCAGATGACCATTGGCGGGGCATCATATGACTAAGACACTCGTCAGGAAACACTTGTCCTGTTTCCTGACCTAATCTACGTAAGTCATGCTGCATACCACATTCTTGAGGCTGAGATGGAAACCTAGGTCAGTGACGAGGACTCCAGTGGAAATAAGTCACATTTTTGGGTTATCCTAGGTAATTTACACTATGTATGATAATTGTACTTATGTGTACCTGTGCCTAAATAAACTTACTTACCTGGGGTTTCAATATTTCAGTAATCAATATTCCTGAGTTCTCAGCTTTATGGAATAAGTTATGGTTTTATTATATTAGTAAGAGGCTCATTTGTATTTTGTTCTTTCTTAACATATAACAAAATAAAGAAATGCTTATAAATAATAATAACTGCATAATTTCTACCATAATAAGCTGATTCTGATTTAATTGTATAATTTATTCCATAGTTACTTTCTTCCAGTTTAATTAATTTCCAGCACACAGGGTATATATACACCGAAAAGTTGTCACTCAGCGATCGACACCATGCCTAACCCTTCTAGGGTAGGGTAGGTGCCTGAGCCCGAGCCTTTAGCTCACAAGACTGTCATTCCCATTTGCCCCCATGAGGCGGGGATGACAGACCAGAGAGGCCTAGCTAGGCCTGGGGACAGTTGGTCCCAAAGATGAGGAGGTACTTGTGCCTCCTCCCATGGGAGACTTAGGTCTCAGACACTCCCTAAAGAGGGAGCCAAGGCCGGGCCACCACTTGGAAAAGGCCCGGGCCGGGAGAATACCGGCGAATATTTAAGAAGAAGAAGAATGTCACTCAGCGTATATACACGAAGACGAAGGTATATACACGAAGACGAAGGTATATACACGAAGACGACGGTATATACACGAAGACGAAGGTATATACACGAAGACGACGGTATATACACGAAGACGAAGGTATATACACGAAGACGAAGGTATATACACGAAGACGACGCTATATACACGAAGACGAAGGTATATACAGCCCACCATTTAACAAAACATCGGAAGACAGGACATTAGCAAGATAAATAAGGAATTGTACTGTATTCTGAGATGCAGAAATCGGGAAAAGTATATTTTTGTAATGTTAATATATGCGTTTTTTTTTTAACACCTTACTACCAAGGTAAGATGATCAAAAAAAGAAGAAACACCTTCACTATCGCCGTCTTGTCAGAGGTGTGCCAACACCATAGCTCAGATACCATCTTCCTCCTTCATCACAGGCACCGTTTAACAGAACTTAAGTTCGGCTAACCGGTTTCTCTGAACCCTTCATAAATACTTAATATAATTATCCACTAACAGAAGTTAGTATTGTAGATGTTGCACATTTGTCTAATTCATCATCTTGTCAGTATTAAATACCACAGACACACAATATCTCTGTAAGCGCGAGCATGTATTGTGCTTCAACGTGCAAAAATACTGGCCCTTCTCCTGCTGACCTTTGAGCCAGTCACAACTGAATCGACAGTTCACGCAGTCTATGCACGTCGCACACTCCACCATTAAGCATTAGTCTGGTATCATGGAAGTAAGGAAACCATTCAAGTAGGCGCCTGTCTCGGGGAATATTTCTGCCTCCTGGTATAATACCAAAGATACATTCTGCAGTTTTCAAATTTTCCGCAGCGAAAGATGCATGTGCGTGAACATCACTGAGCAGTCGTGGTATCTATGTTTGTCTACTCCATCTACGTGATACTGAATGTCTATCCCTATGCAACCCATATGTAACCTGGGGTGGGGTGGAGTACCTCAACCTTGCGGTATGCAGGACAACTCTAATCCCAGCCCATGTAAATAGGTCGCAACTCCCTCAAAAGTGCACGGATTCCATCCCATGGCTCTTGCAACGACCGTTCAATTAAACCACTGATTGTTGTTTTAGTTTCCTTGTGTGTAGGAGGCAGACTTTCTAATAATCCCGCTGTTTTCGCTTTGTTTGATTCATCAGCTTTTTCTCTGATATCTCGCTGTGACTTTTCGTCCATTCAAACACCACTTGATCGACCCCAGCTCATCTAGAGCATCTCACACCCGAAGTATTAGATGAGTGGCGCTGCCCACCTCATTTATGCTCTGCAGGGCCCCCAGGGAGTCACTGAAGATCACTAGCGTGTGCTGCCCTATCCAGCAACGTTCTGTATATAATACAAAAACCCTCACTATAGCATACAGTTCCACAACATAAATTGCAGAGGACAAAGGCTAACGATACCTCCCACAATATGCCTCTTCAGTTACAAACGCATCAGCCATCTAATTCCCCACTCTTGCTCCATGTATATAGATTACCACCCACCGTCGCCTGAACCATCACCGTGAACCCGAAGGGAAAAACGGACAATCGGAAAGATTATCCTGAACATGCTCCCCACAGGTACTGGTTCCATGCCCTCGACTCATCGTTGTTGTGCAATGACACGTTTCCAGTCCACCACAGTTGGTAAAGGATGCGGCAGAAGGATATAAAAATGATAGAGAGAGCAGTTAAATATTATAGAGTTAGATTTTTGGCGCCGAAGTAGCTAGTTTATTGTGCACCAGAAATCCACCCTGTGGACAGTAGCGCAAGAGCATGTGGATTTACAAAAGGCCTAGGAAACAGGCCGAAGAAGGGTTAACAGTAGATTTATATCTACTATTGTCTTATCCGTTTGCAAGCAAATTTAGGATATTAGCTTAATATATGTGGTATCCTATTCTCATTAATAAAATACCTTGACATCACCTTAAGTTATTATATTATTTCTACATTCCTCAATAAGGTAACAATAAAGCAGTGTTCAAGATAGTGACCGTGCGGCTGGCCACATACTTTGCACTTAATTTAATCATCATCTGTGCGTCTACTAACCAGTCAGGGATACCTTAAAATCTCCCGGAGTTGGGGTTAAAGTAAACAGCGTATGTACGCGAGACACCTCTTCTTTCACGTATCCTTGAAAAATATCGGTAACGTACCAATGTTGTATGCCACTTTAGACATACATGAACTCTCAAGACACATTATAAAAATTTATGCTTGTGCCTGTAAAAATATTTGTAAATTTTCTTTAATGAAAATGATGATGATGATGATGATGATGATGATTATTATTATTTTTAAATTATTATTATTATTATTATTATTATTATTATTATTATTATTATTATTATTATTATTATTATTATTATTATTATTTTCATTATTATTATTATTATTATTATTATTATTATTATTATTATTATTATTATTTTTTATTATTATTTTTTACACTGTCGACCATCAAGCTAGCATTCAGAAACGTCGACAATGCACAAAAAAAGTGGTTTAAATTAACGTACGCTAGGCTAAAACGTCAATACAGAGCAGTACCTCATGCACCTCACACATTTTGTAAGTGTGCACCTCACACATCGTGCGAGTGTGCACCTCACAGATTAGGGAAGATCTGTCAAGAAACAGGAAAAGTGTTTTTTGACGCGGGTCTTAATCATATGATAACCTGCCACTGGAGCTTTTGGTCATCTGACCGAGGCCTTCCACTGGCTTACTAGTTCACCACTTTAAAAATTAAGGTACAAAAGAGGAAAAGTTCAGTGTTAAGGTAAGAAATACTCCTGGAGCTCAAAGTAAAATTAGTTATATAGACGGCAGAAAACCACTTACATGGCCTCGCTTACTAATAGGAGGAAAAGAGAGATGGTTATCAAATTTATGATCATAATTACACGAAAAAATATGCAAGAAATAGCTCCATAAATAAAGAAAGGAAGCGGACATATTTGTAAACCAAGTTAAAAGTTCTTCTCTGTAGGTACTGGAGGGCCCCGCTTTACAGCGTTTTGTTTTACGGAGTTTCATTAAAAGAGCGATTTTCAGTTATACCCATACTTCATTTATCAGACTTCCTACAATAAATGTGTTCACCACTCTATATAGGCTAATAAAGAAAATATTTTAAGGTGAATAATGTGTGTAATGTGTGTAAGTAATGTCCTAGGATCTCACCTTCAAGGACCATAACATTGTATCAATCGCATCTGCTAGAAAAATGACAGGATGGATAATGAGAACCTTCAAAACTAGGGATGCCAAGCTCATGATGACACTCTTCAGGTCGTTTGTTCTATCTAGGCTGGAATATTGCTGGACACTAACAGCGCCTTTCAAGGCAGGTGAAATTGCTGACCTAGAAAATGTACAGAGAACCTTCACGGCGCGCATAACGGAGATAAAACACCTCAGTTACTGGGAGCGCTTGAAGTTCCTGAACCTGTACTCCCTGGAACGCAGGCGGGAGAGATACATGATTATATACACCTGGAAAATCCAGGAGGGACTAGTACCAAACTTGCACACGAAAATTACTCACAACGAAAGCAAAAGACACGGCAGACGATGCAACACAGTTTGTGTCAGGGGCCCAAGAGTGTTCAACTGCCTCCCAGCATGCATAAGGGGGATTACCAATAGACCCCTGGCTGTCTTCAAGCAGGCACTGGACAAGCACCTAAAGTCGGTACCTGACCAGCCGGGCTGTGGCTCGTACGTTGGATTGCGTGCAGCCAGCAGTAACAGCCTGGTTGAAAAGGCTCTGATGCACCATGAGGCCTGGTCACAGACCGGGGAACGGGGGCGTTGACTCCCGGACCTCTCTCTCCAGGTAAACTTCAGATAAGCATTTTTCAGGCTTAGCTCCACTGGTCACTTAATATATGAAAGTAAGAACATGTTATCAGGCTTTTATACTCATCTTAACGTGAAAAAATGCCATGTTTCACTTTACAGCGATTTTAGCTCTGCAACAGTAGCCCATAACCTAACCTGCTGTATAAGCGGGACCTGTCCGTACTAGAAAGTATTTCACAGAATCTTAGAAGAGAATAAAATCCATGAGGAAATAAATGATATACATAATGAATACCTAAGATGGGACACACCCAGCAGGAAAGACGATCGAGTTTCTGAAGAAATGGTGTAAAAAAATGATTGCAATAAGAATTTACGTAGTTGATGACGGATGGACTGACTCCCAGATGACTGGGAGTGCATCAACCAATGCCAAGTTAATAAATAGTTAAGACAAGTTGATGAGCAAGACGTTGACTTTTGAGGAGTCTCCTTTGATGCCAATAATTAGTACCCTGCTGACATCAGCGTCCTACCGTGCTGTCTACACTTCGTCAGTAATCTGTAAGACAAATCTGAACACCAAAAAAAGACGGGACTCACGAACTGAACCCGGGTTCTCAACTAACCTCCCAAAAACCTGGGGTTCAATCTTTAAAGGATGTGTCGTGACTTCTGTTTCTTTTTATCTTGTAAGACACTAACAGGCAGTGCGGAGGTGAAACACAGGGGTGTGTAATATCACGCAATGCTTCATAAATATTTTATACCTGGGATATTTCCGTCACCCGCATGTTATTGACACTGAGATGTGTATCTCTCAGTGTATATGCACTGAGAGATGTGTATCTCTTAGCGTATATACACTGAGAGATGTATATCTCTTAGCGTATATACACTGAGAGATGTGTATCTAATTAGTGTATATACACAGAGAAATGTGTATCTTTTAGTGTACATCCACTGAAGTATATGAACTCTTTGTGTATATACACCAAGAGATGTATATGTATCTGTGCAGATATATTGGCATGTGTGTGTAACTCTCACTGTATATACACCGACTGGTGTGTATCATACAGTGTATATCTACTGAGAGATGTGCTTTCTCTGTGTATATACTTCGACAGTTTACCCCATTTTCGGGTTTAAAGTATTCTTGACTCGTGGTTTACACGTTGCATACAACCTTAACGATCCTCGTGTCGATAGGTTTTTAAACCTAATAAACCAAACAACTACATCTCGTGATCAGCTACGAGGGATCTTGTTCTGAGAAAAGCATAAGAAATGGATGATTAAAAAAACTGGAAATGTCAGCCAATGTCTTGGAAGGAGCCTTCAAGAGAGTCTTAAGAAGCTAAAAGAGGAGGTATTAAGAGGTTAAGGTGAGGCTGGTCAACATTAACAGCAAGTAGGGTACGTAAGTGATCCCGGGAGTAATGTTAGGTAGGTCAGGAGAGTGACGGTGTATCACGCCATGATGCAATCTAGGAGAGTGGTGGTGGTGGTGGTGGTGGTGTGGTGGTGGTTGTGGTGGTGGTTGTGGTGGTGGGTGGTGGTTTGGGGGTGGTGGTGGTGGTGGTGATGGTGGTGGTGGTGGTGGTGGTGGTGGTGGTGGTGGTGGTGGTGGTGGTGGTGATGGTGGTGGTGATGGAGATGGTGGTGGTGATGGTGATGATGGTGGTGGTGGTGGTAGTGGAGGTGGTGGTGGTGGTGGTGGTGGTGGTGGTGGTGGTGGTGGTGGTGGTGGTGGTGATGGTGGTGATGGTGGTGGTGGTGGTGGTGGTGGTGGTGGTCGTGGTGGTCGTGGTGGTGGTGGTGGTGGTGGTGGTGGTGGTGGTGGTGGTGGTGGTGGTGGTGGTTGTGGTGGTCGTGTGGTGGTGGGGTGGTGGTGGGTGGTGGTCGTGGTGGTCGTGGTGGTGGTGGTGGTGGTGGTGGTGGTGTGGTGGTGGTGGTGGTGGTCGGGGTGGTGGTGGGTGGTGGTGGTGGTGGTGGTGGTGGTGGTGGTGGTGGTCGTGGTGGTCGTGGTGGTGGTGGTGATGGTGGTGGTGGTGATAGTGGTGGTGGTGGTTTGTGGTGGTCGTGGTGGTCGTGGTGGTGCTGGTGGTGGTGATGGTGGTGGTGGTGGTAGTGTGGTGGTGGTGGTGGTGTGTGGTGGTGGTGGTGGTGGTGGTTGGTGGTGGTGGTGTGTGGTGGTGGTGGTGGTGGTGGTGGTGGTGGTGGTGGTGTTGTGGTGGTCGTGGTGGTGGTGGTGGTGGTGGTGGTGGTGGTGGTGGTGGTGGTGGTGTGGTGGTGGTCGTGGTGGTGGTGGTGGTCGTGGTGGTGGTGGTGGTCGTGGTGGTGGTGTGGTGGTGGTGGTGGTCGTGGTGGTGGTGGTGGTTGGTGGTGGTGGTGTGGTGGTGGTGTGGTGGGTGGTGGTGGTCGTGGTGGTGGTGGTGGTGGTGGTGGTGGTGGTGGTGGTGGTGGTGGGGGTGGTGGTGGTGGGTGATGGTGGTGGTGGTGGTGTGTGGTGGTGGTGGTGGTGGTGGTGGTGGTGGTGGTGGTGGTGGTGGTCGGGGTGGTGGTGGTGGTCGTGGTGGTGGTGGTGGTGTGGTGGTGGTGGTGGTGGTGGTGGTGGTGGTGTGATGGTGGTGGGGGTTTGGTGGTGGTGGTGGTGGGGGTGGTGGGGGTGGGGGTGGTGGGGGTGGTGGTGGTGTGGTGGTGGTGGTGGTGGTGGGGTGGTGGTGGTGGTGGTGGTGGTGGTGGGTGGTGTGGGGGTGGATGTTAGGAAACAAAGGAGGAGAGAAGAGGATAGGAGGGGAAGGATAAGAGGAGGAGAAGGAGGAGGAGCATATTCTGAGAGAGGATGGCAGTAATGCCCACAATCACCTTAATGCAATCGAGCCATATTTAGCTACCTTCTCTGACTGGTTGTACCCTTGTAGTGGTTGAACACTCGTAAACTGGTTGTACACTCGAAGATTGGTACCCTCCTACACTGTACTCTGATACCCTCCTACACTGACTGTACTCTCCTAAACTGGTTGTAACCTCGTACACTGGTTGTACCTCCCTACACTGGTAGTATCCTCGTACACTGGTTTACCCCCGTACAATGGTTGTACCTTCGTACACTCGTTGTACCCTCGTACAATGGTTGTACCCTCGTACACTGGTTGTACCTTCGTACACTGGTTTTAATCTTGTACAATAGCTGTACCTTCGTACACTGGTTGTACCCTCGTACAATGGTTGTACCCTCGTACACTGGTTGTACCTTCGTACACTGGTTGTACCCTCGTACAATGGTTGTACCCTCTTACACTGGTTGTACCATTGTACACTGGTTGTACCCTCGTACAATGGTTGTACGCTCGTTAAATGGTTGTACCCTCGTACACTGGTTGTACCCTCGTACACTGGTTGTACCCTCGTACAATGGTTGTACCCTCGTACACTGGTTGTACCTTCGTACACTGGCTGTACCCTCGTTCACTGGTTGTACCCTCGTACACTGGATGTACCTTCTTACACTGGTTGTACCCTCGTACACTGGTTGTACCTTCGTACACTGGTTGTACCCTCGTACACTGGTTGTACCTTCGTACACTGGTTGTACCCTCGTACACTGGTTGTACCTTCGTACACTGGTTGTACCCTCGTACGCTGGTTATCTCTTCGTACACTGGCTGTACCCTCGTACACTGGTTGTACCCTCTTACACTGGTTGTACCCTCGTACACTGGTTGTACCCTTGTTCACTGGTTGTACCCTCGTACACTGGTTGTACCTTCGTACACTGGCTGTACCCTCGTTCACTGGTTGTACCCTCGTACACTGGTTGTACCTTCTTACACTGGTTGTACCCTCGTACACTGGTTGTACCTTCGTACACTGGTTGTACCCTCGTACACTGGTTGTGCCTTCGTACACTGGTTGTACCCTCGTACGCTGGTTATCTCTTCGTACACTGGCTGTACCCTCGTACACTGGTTGTACCCTCGTACACTGGTTGTACCCTCGTACACTGGTTGTACCCTTGTTCACTGGTTGTACCCTTGTACACTGGTTGTACCCTCCTACACTGGTTGTACCCTCGTACACTGGCTGTACCCTCGTACACTGGTTGTACCCTCGTGCATTGGCTGTACCCTCGTACACTGGTTGTACCCTCGTACAATAGTTGTACCTCCCTACACTGGTTGTACCTTCGTACACTGGTTATACCTTCGTACAATGGTTGTACCTCCCTACACTGGTTGTACCTTCGTACACTGGTTGTACCCTCGTACACTAGTTGTACCTTCGTACACTGGTTGTACCTTCCTACACTGGTTGTACCCTCGTACACTGGTTTTACCTTCGTATACTGGTTGTACCTTCGTACACTGGTTGTACCTTCGTACACTGGTTGTACCTCCCTACACTGGTTGTACCCTCGTACACTGATTGTACCTTCGTACACTGGTTGTACCTTCGTTCACTGGTTGTACCTTCGTACACTGGTTGTACCTTCGTACACTGGTTGTACCTCCCTACACTGGTTGTACCCTCGTACACTAGTTGTACCTTCGTACACTGGTTGTACCTCCCTACACTGGTTGTACCCTCGTACACTGATTGTACCTTCGTACACTGGTTGTACCTTCGAACACTGGTTGTACCCTCGTACACTGGTTGTTCCCTCGTACACTGGTTGTACCTTCGTACATTGGTTGTGCTCTCGTACACTGGTTGCACCTTCGTACACTGGATGTACCCTCGTACACTGGTTGTACCTTCGTACACTGGTTGTACCTTCGAACACTGGTTGTACCCTCGTACACTGGTTGTACCCTCGTACACTGGCTGTACACTCGTACACTGGTTGTACCCTCGTACACTGGTTGTACCTTCGTACACTGGTTGTACCCTCGTACACCGGCTGTACCCTCGTACTCTGGTTGTACCCTCGTACACTGGTTGTACCCTCGTATACTGGTTGTACCCTCGTACACTGGCTGTACCCTCGTACACTGGTTGTACCCTCGTACACTGGTTGTACCCTCGTACACTGGTTGTACCCTCGTACACTGGTTGTACCCTCGTACACTGGTTGTACCCTCGTACACTGACTGTACCCTCGTACACTGGTTGTTCCCTCGTACACTGGTTGTACCTTAGTACACTGGTTGTACCCTCGTTCACTGGTTTTGCCCTCGTACACTGGCTGTACCCTCGTACACTGGTTGTACCCTCGTACACTGGTTGTACCCTCGTACACTGGTTGTACCCTCGTACACTGGTTGTACCCTCGTACACTGGTTGTACCCTCGTCCACTGGTTGTACCCTCGTACACTGGTTGTACCCTCGTACACTGGTTGTACCCTCGTACACTGGTTGTACCTTCGTACACTGGTTGTACCCTCGTACACTGGTTGTACCTTCGTACACTGGTTGAACCCTCGTACACTGGTTGTACCTTCGTACACTGGTTATACCCTCGTTCACTGGTTGTACCTTCGTACACTGGTTGTACCCTCGTACACTTTTTGTACCTTCGTACACTGGAGAGTCCCTTGTTTGTTGTCTGATGTATAAGTCATGAATGTATATTGTTGAATAATTATCTGCGCTCATGCATTATAAAAATATTGAATATGTATTTCTAGTACGACCCCAATGGAAAACAAGAATCTCTGTGAAAATTTGGCACTTTGACATTTTGGGTTATCCTAGGGAATTTACACATACGTTAGTATGTATGATGATTGTAGTTATGTACACCTGTACCTAGGTAAGCAAGTTTATTTAAGAATAGATACTAGTAAGTACTTTTATCATACATAGTGTAAATTATCAGGGATAACATAGTCAGAGTGACCCATTTCACCTAGGATCCTTGAATAAACTTACTCCTACGCATTTTACTCCTCAGCTTTTTCATTGAAAGAATGAGTTTCAGCTGCTGGTATGATCTGTGTGGTAAGCAACGTCGCTACCACCAACAGCCACGAGGATCAGGAAAAAATTAAAAATGCAAATACTCTGCTCCCTCCAACAGAAATCAGGCAAGGTATCTGAATTAAGATTCCGTTAATTTTTCGAAAACGCAAATAAACGCCGGGCAGTGATGGCCGAGTGGTTAAGGCGTCTGACTAGAAATCAGATGGGATCTTCCCGCGTAGGTTCGAATCCTACTCACTGCGGGTCAGCGCTTTTGTTTTTAAAATTAACTTCTGTGGTTGCTGAACCCATAGTGGAGTGCTGCAAGACTGGCTGCTGAGCCCACTTGGGGGTAATTCTCAGGAGGGATGAGAGAGGTATAAAGAAATCTTCCCCTACACTTACCAATCCGACATTTATTCTGTGTCATTATAAGCGATGTGGACTGCGTGCAGTGTGCTGAAACAACTGGAATCTAGTTATTGTTACATGGAAACTTTGTTATCAGTGTTTCACCACGACACGGAGCCTTGGCTTCCTGTCGTGGGAGTGTCTCAGACCAATGTCTGCAATGGAAGGAGGTACAAGTACCTCCTCATCTTCTGAGACTAGCTATCCCCAGGCCTAACCCCATTCCCCGCCCCTATGGGGCTCGGAGGGAGACGCTAAGCACCTTGGGCTGCCACAAACCCCGCCCACACTGGGCTCGAAGGATGTGGCAGCTGCATAGCAGCAGACGATGTCAGGAGGTGTAAAGGCAGCAAGCACTAAAGGGTCCTTTTGGAGCCACACCCCAGCGTTGGGCATTAAGCCCGAGAGCTGGGGAAGCTCAAGAATGCCTCTTGCTGTGAGTGTGCGTGCTGCTACTACACTTGTCCTTTGCACTCGCGTGCATCACTGCTATGACTAACTCAACCATCTACTTTTGCCACTGTTGCTGTTAATCTGGTTCACTGGTTGAGAGCTGTTCGTCTTGATACAGTTACTGAGCAAACAACAGGAATCAGGATTTCAGTTTGCCTCAGTGTAGTATCTCAAAGTGCTTGTCCAGCTTGTTCTTACGTGACTGTATTGTGAAGTATCAAAGTGTGTGTGGGATTCTATCAGGTGGCAAAATCCCACTGAGGGAGAAATGTCACTAGATAAAAAGACTTGCCTATTTTATGGCGTTAATTCCTCGCCACTTAAAAAAGATACAGTGCAACATAAGAACATAAGGATGACAGGTTACAGGTGCTTAGACTTCAGATGTCTTCATTCGTTTACGTTTCGGCCTTAAACATAGATCCGAAACGTGCCCATTAGAGACTCCTACGTGTGCACTTGTCCCTTCTTCCATATTGTCGACATGGTTATACTCTCTAATATTATATAAGCGCAAGAGTACATCCGGATCATTGCATCAGCGGGTCTACTGACCCTAGCTGGGCTAGTCCTTCCTGCCGAGGGTGGGGAACCAGGCAGCTGACGACACACCGAGGACGACTCACCTCATGAAATTTGCACCTGACCTGGTAGACATTGTGTGTGTGTCTCGCTGAGCCGATAGATCGATAGAGGTGAGTCACATCACGTAATATCGAGTTGCCAACGCGGCGCCACAACCTCTCCACACCACATCACGTAACACTGTGTTGCCAGCTCGGCGCCACAACCTCTCCACACCACATCACGTAACACTGTGTTGACAGCTAGGCGCCACAACCTCAACCAAAACAACTACTTGACTTTAATCGGTTCAGGAAGTCCCTATCATCCCAACACGTACTGTGCCTCTTCAATATAGCTTTTGATCACCGAATATGGAGCTAACCTACCTTGGGTCAATTTGTTTACCTCCCATTTTCCAGGCGTTGTTTGACCCTCACGGTTTTAGCGTTTCCCTAGAATAGAATAATAATAATCATAAAAATAATAATAATAATATATTAATAATTAATTAATAATTAATATTAATTAATTAATAATAATAATAATAATAATAAAATAATAATAAATAATAATAATAAAAAAATAAGAAAAAGAAGAAGAATAAGAAGAAGAGAAAAGAAGAAGAAGAAGAAGAAGAAGAAGAAGAAGAAGAAGAAGAAGAAGAAGAAGAAGAAGAAGAAGAAGAAGAAGAAGAAACGAAAAGTCAAGAATAAAAATAATAATTTATATTGTTGATAATTATTTTTAACCTAAAATTATTCCATTTATTTCTCAGTTCACATTTTTGTTACTAAATTTACAAGTGGTGAATGTGACTCACAGGCTGCAGCACCACCATCACAGGCTGCAGCACCACCATCACAGGCTGCAGCACCACCATTACAGTCTGCAGCACCACCATCACAGGCTGCAGCACCACCATCACAGTCTCACAGGCTGCAGCACAACCATCAAAGTCTCACAGGCTGCAGCACCACCATCAAAGTCTCACAGGCTGCAGCACCACCATCAAAGTCTCACAGGCTGCAGCACCACCATCAAAGTCTCACAGGCTGCAGCACCACCATCAGTCTCACAGGCTGCAGCACCACCATCACAGGCTGCAGCACCACCATTACAGTCTCACAGGCAGCAGCACCACCATCACAGTCTCACAGGCTGCAGCACCACCATCACAGTATCACAGGCTGCAGCACCACCATCAAAGTCTCACAGGCTGCAGCACCACCATCAAAGTCTCACAGGCTGCAGCACCACCATCAAAGTCTCACAGGCTGCAGCACCACCATCAGTCTCACAGGCTGCAGCACCACCATCACAGTCCCACAGGCTGCAGCACCACCATCAAAGTCTCTCAGGCTGCAGCACCACCATCAGTCTCACAGGCTGCAGCATCACCATCACAGTCTCACAGGCTGCAGCACCACAATCACAGTATCACAGGCTGCAGCACCACCATCACAGTCTCACAGGCAGCACCACCACCATCACAGTCTCACAGGCTGCAGCACCACCATCACAGTCTCACAGGCTGCAGCACCACCATCACAGTCTCACAGGCTGCAGCACCACCATCATAGTCTCACAGGCTGCAGCACCACAATCACAGTCTCACAGGCTGCAGCACCACCATCACAGTCTCACAGGCTGCAGCACCACCATCACAGTCTCACAGGCAGCAGCACCACTATCACAGTCTCACAGGCTGCAGCACCACCATCACAGTCTCACAGGCAGCAGCACTACCATCACAGTCTCACAGACAGCAGCACCACATCACAGTATCACAGGCTGCAGCACCACCATCACAGTCTCACAGGCTGCAGCACCACCATCACAGTCTCACAGGCTGCAGCACCACCATCACAGTCTCACAGGCAGCAGCACCACTATCACAGTCTCACAGGCTGCAGCACCACCATCACAGTCTCACAGGCAGCAGCACTACCATCACAGTCTCACAGACAGCAGCACCACATCACAGTATCACAGGCTGCAGCACCACCATCACAGTCTCACAGGCAGCAGCACTACCATCACAGTCTCACAGACAGCAGCACCACAATCACAGTATCACAGGCTGCAGCACCACCATCACAGTCTCACAGGCAGCAGCACCACCATCACAGTATCACAGGCTGCAGCACCACCATCACAGTCTCGCAGGCTGCAGCACCACCATCACAGTATCACAGGCTGCAGCACCACCATCACAGTATCACAGGCTGCAGCACCACCATCACAGTCCTATCAGTGAGTCAGTCATGGCTGTATAGTGCACCATGATTTATGGGATTATTGGTTAGTTAGATAATGGGTTTAAAACCCATCGACTGCACGATTGTCATTAAGGTTACATGTAACCTGTTCACCACCAGTCAAGAATATATTTATCCTTAAAATGGGGATTGAAGTGAATCTCTCAAAGTATGTTAACTGAGAGGTACATACTTTTAGGGGAATATTATTATTATTATTATTATTATTATTATTATTATTGTTAGGTAGCAGGCTGGTAGACAGCAACAACCCAGGGAGGTAACAGGCCGGTAGACAGCAACAACCCAGGGAGGTAGCAGGCTGGTAGACAGCAAGCACCCAGTAAGGTAGCAGGCTGGTAGACAGCAACAACCCAGGGAGGTAGCAGGCTGGTAGATAGCAACAACCCAGGGAGGTAGCAGGCTGGTAGACAGCAAGCCCCCAGGGAAGTAGCAGGCTGGTAGACAGCAACAACCCAGGGAGGTAGCAGGCTGGTAGACAGCAAGCACCCATGGAGGTAGCAGGCTGGTACACAGCAAGCACCCAGGGAGGTAGCAGGCTGGTAGACAGCAAGCACCCAGGGAGGTAGCAGGCTGGTAAACAGCAAGCACCCATGGGGAAGCAGGCTGGCAGACAGCAAGCACCCAGGGAGGTAGCAGGTTGGTAGACAGCAAGCACCCAGGGAGGTAGCAGGCTGGTAGACAACAACCCAGGGAGGTAGCAGGCTGGTAGACAGCAAGCACCCAGAGAGGTAGCAGGCTGGTAGACAGCAAGCACCGAGGGAGGTAGCAGGCTGGTAGACAGCAACAACCCAGGGAGGTAGCAGGCTGGTAGACAGCAACAACCCAGGGAGATAGCAGGCTGGTAGACAGTAACAACGCAGGGAGGTAGCAGGCTGGTAGACAGCAACAACCCAGGGAGGTAGCAGGCTGGTAGACAGTAACAACCCATGGACGTAGCAGGCTGGTAGACAGCAAGCACCCAGAGAGGTAGCAGGCTGGTAGACAGCAACAACCCAGGGAGGTAACAGGCCGGTAGACAGCAACAACCCAGGGAGGTAGCAGGCTGGTAGACAGCAAGCACCCAGGGAGGTAGCAGGCTGGTAGACAGCAACAACCCAGGGAGGTAGCAGGCTGGTAGATAGCAACAACCCAGGGAGGTAGCAGGCTGGTAGACAGCAAGCCCCCAGGGAAGTAGCAGGCTGGTAGACAGCAACAACCCAGGGAGGTAGCAGGCTGGTAGACAGCAAGCACCCATGGAGGTAGCACGCTGGTACACAGCAAGCACCCAGGGAGGTAGCAGGCTGGTAGACAGCAAGCACCCAGGGAGGTAGCAGGCTGGTAAACAGCAAGCACCCATGGAGGAAGCAGGCTGGCAGACAGCAAGCACCCAGGGAGGTAGCAGGTTGGTAGACAGCAAGCACCCAGGGAGGTAGCAGGCTGGTAGACAGCAACAACCCAGGGAGGTAGCAGGCTGGTAGACAGCAAGCACCCAGAGAGGTAGCAGGCTGGTAGACAGCAAGCACCGAGGGAGGTAGCAGGCTGGTAGACAGCAACAACCCAGGGAGGTAGCAGGCTGGTAGACAGCAACAACCCAGGGAGGTAGCAGGCTGGTAGACAGTAACAACGCAGGGAGGTAGCAGGCTGGTAGACAGCAACAACCCAGGGAGGTAGCAGGCTGGTAGACAGTAACAACGCAGGGAGGTAGCAGGCTGGTAGACAGCAACAACCCAGGGAGGTAGCAGGCTGGTAGACAGCAAGCACCCAGGGAGGTAGCAGGCTGGTAGACAGCAACAACCCAGTGAGGTAGCAGGCTGGTAGACAGTAACAACGCAGGGAGGTAGCAGGCTGGTAGACAGCAAGCACCCAGGGAGGTAGCAGGCTGGTAGAAAGCAAGCACCTAGAGAGGTAGCAGGCTAGTAGACAGCAAGCACCCAGAGAGGTAGCAGGCTGGTAGGCAGCAAGCACCCAGAGAGGTAGCAGGCTGGTAGACAGCAAGCACCCAGAGAGGTAGCAAGCTGGTAGACAGCAAGCACCCAGAGAGGTAGCAGGATGGTAGACAGTAAGCACCCAGAGAGGTAGCAGGCTGGTAGACAGCAAGCACCCAGAGAGGTAGCAGGCTGGTAGGCAGCAAGCACCCAGAGAGGTAGCAGGCTGGTAGGCAGCAAGCACCCAGAGAGGTAGCAGGCTGGTAGACAGCAAGCACCCAGAGATGTAGCAGGCTGGTAGACAGCAAGCACCCAGAGAGGTAGCAGGCTGGTAGACAGCAAGCACCCAGAGAGGTAGCAGCTGGTAGGCAGCAAGCACCCAGAGAGGTAGCAGGCTGGTAGACAGCAAGCACCCAGAGAGGTAGCAGGCTGGTAGACAGCAAGCACCCAGAGAGGTAGCAGGCTGGAAGACAGCAAGCACCCAGAGAGGTAGCAGGCTGGTAGGCAGCAAGCACCCAGAGAGGTAGCAGGCTGGTAGACAGCAAGCACCCAGAGAGGTAGCAGGCTGGTAGACAGCAAGCACCCAGGGAGGTAGCAGGCTGGTAGACAGCAAGCACCCAGAGAGGTAGCAGGCTGGTAGACAGCAAGCACCCAGAGAGGTAGCAGGCTGGTAGACAGCAAGCACCCAGAGAGGTAGCAGGCTGGTAGACAGCAAGCACCCAGAGAGGTAGCAGGCTGGTAGACAGCAAGCACCCAGAGAGGTAGCAGGCTGGTAGGCAGCAAGCACCCAGAGAGTGTAGCAGGCTGGTAGACAGCAAGCACCCAGAGAGGTAGCAGGCTGGTAGACAGCAAGCACCCAGAGAGGTAGCAGGCTGGAAGACAGCAAGCACCAGAGAGGTAGCAGGCTGGTAGGCAGCAAGCACCCAGAGAGGTAGCAGGCTGGTAGACAGCAAGCACCCAGAGAGGTAGCAGGCTGGTAGACAGCAAGCACCCAGGGAGGTAGCAGGCTGGTAGACAGCAAGCACCCAGAGAGGTAGCAGGCTGGTAGACAGCAAGCACCCAGAGAGGTAGCAGGCTGGTAGACAGCAAGCACCCAGAGAGGTAGCAGGCTGGTAGGCAGCAAGCACCCAGAGAGGTAGCAGGCTGGTAGGCAGCAAGCACCTCAGAGAGGTAGCAGGCTGGTAGGCAGCAAGCACCCAGAGAGGTAGCAGGCTGGTAGGCAGCAAGCACCCAGAGAGGTAGCAGGCTGGTAGGCAGCAAGCACCCAGAGAGGTAGCAGGCTGGTAGACAGCAAGCACCCAGAGAGGTACTGCCATCCTGCCAAGTGAGTGTGAAATGGACACCAGTGACTACTTTACATGATGGTAGGATTGAAGGGGTCTTTTCTTTCTCCCTCATAAATATGCAAGATAACAGGTACATCTTTTTCCACTTACGTTTATTTCACACTACATATGTTATATATATATATAAATATATATATTTATATATATATATATTATATTAATATATATATATATTATATATATATATATAAATATATATATATATATATATTATATGTATACACCCCCATCTGCGTTTCCTACTGTTTTCTTAACAGTTATTGTTCTCGTTTCTTTCCTTCCATCTCCAGGTGGTAACCGTGACTAGGGTACTGGTCGAGTATCCATTTAGTAGCAGTGACTGGGGTACTGTTTAAGTACCCAGGTGGTAACAGTAACCAGGGTATTGGTCAAGTATGTAGGTGGTAGCAGTGACCAGTGTACTGGTCAAGTACGTAGGTGGTAACAGTGACCAGGGTACTGCTCAAGTATACAGGTGGTAACAGTGACCAGGGTACTCGTCAAGCAAGTGGTAACAGTGACCAGGGTACTTGTCAAGCAGATGGTAACAGTGATCGGGGTACTGGTCATGCATGTGGTAACAGTGACCAGGGTACTGGTCAAGTATGCAGGTGGTAACAATGGCCAGGGTACTGGTCAAGCAAGTGGTAACACTGACCAGGGTACTGGTCAAGCAAGTGGTAACACCGACCAGGGTACTGATCAAGCAAGTGGTAACAGTGACCAGGGTACTGGTCAAACAAGTAGTAACAGTGACAGGGCACTGGTCAAGCAAGTGGTAACGCTGAACAGGGTACTGGTCAAGCAAGTGGTAACAGTGACCGGGCACTGGTCAAGCAAGTGGTAACACTGACCAGGGTACTGATCAAGCAAGTGGTAACAATGACCAGGGTACTGGTCAAGCAAGTGGTAACACCGACCAGGGTACTGATCAAGCAAGTGGTAACAGTGACCAGGGTACTGGTCAAGTATGTAGGTGGTAGCAGTGACCAGTGTACTGGTCAAGTACGTAGGTGGTAACAGTGACCAGGGTACTGCTCAAGTATACAGGTGGTAACAGTGACCAGGGTACTGGTCAAGCAAGTGGTAACAGTGACCAGGGTACTTGTCAAGCAGATGGTAACAGTGATCGGGATACTGGTCATGCATGTGGTAACAGTGACCAGGGTACTGGTCAAGTATGCAGGTGGTAACAATGGCCAGGGTACTGGTCAAGCAAGTGGTAACACTGACCAGGGTACTGGTCAAGCAAGTGGTAACAGTGACCGGGCACTGGTCAAGCAAGTGATAACACTGACCAGGGTACTGATCAAGCAAGTGGTAACAGTGACCAGGGTACTGGTCAAGCAAGTGGTAACACCGACCAGGGTACTGATCAAGCAAGTGGTAACAGTGACCAGGGTACTTGTCAAGCAAGTGGTAACAGTGACAGGGCACTGGTCAAGCAAGTGGTAACGCTGACCAGGGCACTGGTCAAGCAAGTGGTAACAGTGACCAGGGTACTGATCAAGCAAGTGGTAACAGTGACCAGGGTACTGGTCAAGCAAGTGGTAACACTGACCAGGGTACTGATCAAGCAAGTGGTAACAGTGACTAGGGTACTGGTCAAGAAAGTGGTAACACTGACCAGGGTACTGGTCAAGCAAGTGGTAACACTGACCAGGGTACTGGTCAAGCAAGTGGTAACACTGACCAGGGTACTGGTCAAGCAAGTGGTAATCGTGACCAGGATACTGGACATTCTTTAATCATCTTCGCTTCATGAATCACGGAAGATGCAACTATTCCCCTCACATTAGTTTCCTGCCGACCATGACGTCTTGGCAGAATATTAAATGGGTGGAAAGGCGGCGTAATCGGCCATGGGTACAAGGGGTGTCGCGGAATGTGAGTAGAAGCACCGCAAACGGTGGGTAGCATCGGTACTGCAAACTTTTTTAACCCTGGTAAGAATGTAAGAAGAAGGACGGGATGGTGAGAAAGGCAAATGGTGAAAAAGGCGGAGGAGGATATAAAGGCAAGTTGCCGTTCCTCTTTTGTTTCAACTTGGTGGTGTGATTGACATTTTACATCAACACGAAATACATATACAGACTGCATACAGGACGACCCAACTCACATACAAGTATATACAGGAAAAGTTTTATACATACGTACTTGCGTGGTAAGTGTAGATATGCTCTTCTTCGTGAAGTTGTTTGCTCACGAAGCTTGTGGGCACAAAACGGGTACACAGGTGGCTCATTGCGTTGCACTTGATAGGCTAGTTACTCGACCTTCCCTGTTCTTTGGGAAATTTAGGTAACGGGGGGTTTCACATTTGTGATGAATTCATGGACTCTGCACACAGACTGGACCTTCATCTTCTCTTTGATCTCGGTAGCTCATCCTTGTAAATGTGGTTAGGTTAGGTAAGGTTCATCACGATTTCATGACAAGAGTCTTATAATAATAATGATAATAATATAATATCTTTATTTACTACAAGTACATGTACAAGGTATACAGTCCTAGCTGACATCAATGACATACTACTATATAGAAAGTCCCTTGTTATGCTGATCATTTTGGGCAAATTAGGTCAGTATCCCAGGATGCGACCCACACCAGCCGGCTAATACCCAGGTACCCATTTTAAACTGATCAGTGAACAGGGACAGGGGCAGCAGGTGTCTTATGGAAACACGTCCCTAATGTTTTCCAGCCATACCGGAGGAGATTCGAACCCCGGACCTCAGTGTGTGAGCTGAGTGCGTTGGCGATCGCGCTACGGGTGAGATTTCTTCGTGGGGAAGGTATTCATTCATGTTGTACAGCTGGCGCTTCTTGATTTTGACGAGTTTGACGCTGATGGCATAAATATCGTGTAATACATGAATGTCTTCCAGTCTGACTCTGTCAATCAGTCTGGTGTTTGAGAAATAGCAAAGGACATTGTTCTAGACCCTTTGGTGTGTTCAGCACGATGGTTTTTTGCCTTTCAGAGACTTGAGCACACATGGATATTAGAGTATTTAACATATTATCTTGTGGAAATATTTCTTGATGTTGCCTGGAGCCCGTCTGAATCCATATACTGTAGAGAGTGGAGATGAATTTTTACTAAATTTACTCCGTCAATTGACTTATTTGGTGGCATTAAACAACCAGTCAGTTTCATAACCGAAGATCTTGCTGATTATCTTGGTCGCGACAGGGACATTCCTGACCGTAATTGTTTCCTTGTTCTCGACAATTGTTGGACAAAATCCAATGATACTAATTTATACAAGTACCCCAATGAAAATAAGTCAACTTTATCTGATTTTTTGGGTTATTCTAGGTAATTTACATACATTAATATGTATGATAATTGTATTTATGTATACCAGTACCTAAATAAACTTACTTTATCAGGGTTGGTGGTAATTCTCCATTTCCTCTCCTAATTAGCAGTCTTCTTCAGTTCCTCACTCATTTTTTTCAGTTACTTTCTCGCTTTGGCGGTTGCCACCGATGCCTTCCGAGGTGAAGAACGTGTGTATTAAATCGTCCGTAAATTGGTTCGAAACAGATGTTGAACAGTACTGGAGCCAGCAGGAGCTCTGGGGCACACACACACACACACACACACACACACACACACACACACACCACACACACACACACACACACACACACACACACACACACACACACACGCACACACATACACACACACACACACACACACACACACACACACACACACACACACACACACACACACACACACACACGCACACACACACACACACACATACACACACACACACAAGAAAGTGTACATCTCGCAAATCGTGCTAGATGTAGGCTTCATCGTGCAACTGTGCACCTCGTACATTGTACGAGTGTGCATTTCACACTTCATGCGAGTGTGCACCTCACATATCACAAGAGAGTGAACCTCATCATTCACTTCACATATCGTGCCTCATCGTGCGAGAGTGCTCCCCACACATCGTTACCAGCTTTCTTATTGATTTCCATAACACAACAGCTGGATCCTGGAGGTGATGCTGAACAAGGGAGTCTCGACACTCTGGGAGACGACAGGTGCTCGACCCGACCCTCCCCAAGTTCCAGCGATAACGAGTGATTTAATACTCCTTATTGATCTGCCATCTAGGAAGATGGGAGAGGCTGAGATGAGACAAAGGGAGATGCTGGGAGGGAGGGAAGAGGCTGAGAAGAGACAAAGGAGAGATGTTGGGAGGGAGGGACGATACAACGGGGACAGGGAGAGGGGACAAAACAATGACGGGAGAGAGAGAGAGAGATAGAGCAAAAAAAGAACTAAGAGGGCAGTAAGAGACAAGGAAGGAAGGTGTAAAAGAAAGGCATGAAAAGAGAGAGTGAGAAACAAGAAGTTGAGAGGGAATAGATGAAGAGTAGATGATTTCTTTCAATGATCAACTAAATCCACTGACATCCTCAGAAATTATTTTATAATAATGTACACACTGCCTGTTTAGTAATGATGTACACACTGCCTGTGTAGTAATGATGTACACACTGCCTGTGTAGTAATGATGTACACACTGCCTGTGTAGTAATGATGTACACACTGCCTGTGTAGTAATGATGTACACACTGCCTGTGTAGTAATGATGCACACACTGCCTGTGTAGTAATGATGTACACACTGCCTGTGTAGTAATGATGTACACACTGCCTGTGTAGTAATGATGTACACACTGCCTGTGTAGTAATGATGTACACTGCCTGTGTAGTAATGATGTACACACTGCCTGTGTAGTAATGATGTACACAATGCCTGTGTAGTAATGATGTACACACTGCCTGTGTAGTAATGATGTACACACTGCCTGTTTAGTAATGATGTACACACTGCCTGTGTAGTAATGATGTACACACTGCCTGTGTAGTAATGATGTACACACTGCATGTGTAGTAATGATGTACACACTGCCTGTGTAGTAATGATGTACACACTGCCTGTGTAGTAATGATGTACACACTGCCTGTGTAGTAATGATGTACCACACTGCCTGTGTAGTAATTGATGTACACACTGCATGTGTAGTAATGATGTACACACTGCTGTGTAGTAATGATGTACACACTGCATGTGTAGTAATGATGTACACACTGCCTGTGTAGTAATGATGTACACACTGCCTGTGTAGTAATGATGTACACAATGCCTGTGTAGTAATGATGTACACACTGCCTGTGTAGTAATGATGTACACAATGCATGTGTAGTAATGATGTACACACTGCCTGTGTAGTAATGATGTACACACTGCATGTGTAGTAATGATGTACACACTGCCTGTGTAGTAATGATGTACACACTGCCTGTGTAGTAATGATGTACACAATGCCTGTGTAGTAATGATGTACACACTGCCTGTGTAGTAATGATGTACACACTGCCTCCTTTATAATGATGTACACACTGCCTGTTCTATAATTTTTTTGCAGCTAAAGTCACGATGTTGAATATTATCATCATTATATGTTATTGTTGCTGCTGAAGTTGTTATTGGAGTTTTTATTGTTGTTATTGTTGATGTTAATGCTATTAGTGTTGTTGTTTTTTATTGTTTTATTCTTTTTCGTTTTGTTGTTTTTATTATTTTTAAGAGTAACAGATATTAATTTTGAGGGGGTTTTTAAAAACGATTAAATTATGCGATTTTTGGGAATTGTCAACTGTATCTGTTGCTACTCTTTTTCACCTAGCGAAAATTTTAAAAAAAGGTGTTATTCGTTTGGTATGGTGGCCCTGGGCGGGTAAACCCGCAACAAGTCTCCTAAATCCGGGGTACTCTCTTTACCTGGGATAAATGGGTTTCGGGGTGTGGGGGACGCAGTTGGCTTATTTACCTGGCTTGCCTGTTTTTTACCTGTGGATAAGTTTGATATTTCTTTATTGCACGTTTGTCTGAAAAACTCAAGACTGGGGAAAATTTCAGACAAGGGTTCAATAAAGCCTGAATTTTTTAGGGACATTTTTATATCCCATTTTTCTACAATGGGTTACGCACTGGCCTTGAGTTTTTTGACTCACCCCATGGGGTCAAACCCACCCGCACCATGGTTTATTATTTTTACAAAAAAATCAGGTTTGTAAGGGAGAAAATAATGTTTAGGGGCCTTGGGTGCATATTAATAAGCCGCTGCTTGGCCTTTCCTCACCGTGACGTTTCCCGTGACGTTTTCCGGACGGCCCTGCGCCGTCTTTTCATCAGCTGTAGTCACTACAAGTCCCGGAGGGAAAATGGCTCGTGGGCGTCAACTGTGGTTCGTTTAAAGTCTTTTAAAAAAGGCGACTATCGTCTGGGGGGGCCCGTGGTGGGGATCCTTCACCATTCAATTATTACTCATTTTCATCGTCCCGCGCGTAGGAAACCCTTGGGGATGGGAAGGTTCCACTAAACACCAGTAAAGGTCGTTTAACGGGGTTTACCTCTAAGCCCTCTGCCTTAAAGGACAAAAAAGGGACAATACCGTGACTGGAACAGTTCACAATAATCGGCCATAGGAGGAGAAATAATCACCACCTGCTTTTTTGGGGTTTTCCTAGGCTCTACACATAGCGCTAGTAGATAATTTTATGGAACTTTTTTTATACCCGAATAAACTTACTTCTTACCGAAATGTTTCGTCCGACTTGGACCATTTACAAAGTCACACTAAGACAAAAATGCGGCTCCTTCACTCTTTTGCCTTACTGTGAATTTGTAAATAGTCCAAGTCGGACCGAAACGTTGTCGTAAGTCTCTCTCTCTCTCTCTCTCTCTCTCTCTCTCTCTCTCTCTCCCTCTCTCTCTCTCTCTCTCTCTCTCTCTCTTCTCTCTCTCTCTCTCTCTCTCCTTCTCGCTCTCTCTCTCTCTCTCCTCTCCTCTCTCTCCTCTCCTCTCTCTCTTTCTCTCTCCTCTCTCTCTCTTCTCTCTCTCTCTCCTCTCCTCTCTCTCTCATCTCTCTCTCTCCCTTCTCTCCTCTCTCTCTCTCTCTCTCTCTCTCTCTCTCTCCTATGTCCGGGTTATTGTTATTGTTCCATCACGATATTGACCTTTTGTTCTTTATAGAAGCAGGAAGTTTACAGATAAACTTCCACTTGAACTGTACCCTTAACTCTTCCATATCCCTTTGTAGGGGGGTTTAATGGTAGGGTTAACATGAGCCTCCTGTAAAAGTGAATTTATTGATTTTGTTATTAATCCACTAGAAGATGTCTACTTGTATAATTTAAAGTTAATTATCATTAATAATTAGAAGTCTTGAAGTTTTGATCTGTCTGTAAAACCCTGGAGTTGTTACTTGTGAAATATTAAATGAATTATTGCTAATTATTTTGTTTTTAATATTGATGTTCAACACTAAGGTGAATCATCAATTTACGTGTAGCTGTTTGTGAATTATTCACTATTATTACAATAAATTTATCGTTTCATTATTAATTACTTATAACTAGCCAAGAAGTGGAGTAGTGGCATGGCAGTGTCAGTCGACTGTTGTGGGCGGCATGCTGGACACGGTGAGACGTATGGGAAAATCGTACACCCGCTGCCCTTGTTCACTTAACAGTAAATAGCTATTGAGGTATTAAGTGACTGTTGTGGTAGCACTCTGGGTAGGGTGATATGTATTTTCAAGTCTCCTTTCACTTTCTGCTCCTGTTCACCTAGCAGTAAATAGGTAACGGTGGCATTAGTCGATGATACTTGGTATCATTCTGAGATATGGAAAACTGTCTGACTTGTGTAACCTCAGTGTGACCTGTACCCATGACTGAAGTATCATATATCTCTCCTCATTTGCTCCTTCTAATGCTTTTTACAGATATTCGGTATTCGCATCATCATCTCCATTATTACTAACTTTGCACTTTACAGATCCTTCTGGTGAAAGACATGTATGCACTGATCAAGTAGCTTTTTGTTAAAGAAATATTTCGCCACGAATGGCTTCTTCAGTCTTAGCTGTGGTGAAACTGTTCTTTAATAAATGTGTTGATGAGCGGTGCATACGTGTCTCTTACCTAGAACTTGTCGATATCATCATACCAGTTCTGCCAAGTCCTTCTCAAGACGTCTGCAGTTCTCTTCTAATGGCGACTTGCGTTCCAGATTTGCATCAGAAGAGGCTTTAGATATATTGACATTATGTAGGTGTGCGAGCCACTGGGAGTAATAGCCTTCTTGATTAAAGATATGTAGTAAGAATAGAGAGCCTACTTCTCTGAGTAACTTGATAAAACTCTCACAGCGAGACGTTCTTTTTAAGACTTACACATGTTGATTTACTACGGTTTCCTTCTCTTTCCTCCTTTGCCTCTTTCTCCTCGTTCTTCCTTGCTAGCTCCCCGCGAAGTTCATCATGAGAGGGGCATAAGTGGGTGAGTTAGGTTCCTCCCAGAGGGACTCCTGACGCAGCGACACTCAACAATATAACTCGCTGGCCTAGCAGGTCAATACCTCTGGCGTATTACTGTGTTCCCAGGTTAGGTGAGTCCATCCTTCCCCACCCGACTACCTTCTGATATATCACGCTATCACATCACCGCACACCAAGCTACACGTTATGTCACGCTACCACGTCACCTCACATCTCGCTATGCGTTATCTCACGCTATTACATCACCTTACACCACGCTACACGTTATGTCACGCTACCATGTCACTTCACATCTAACTTATGCATAATAAACCTGTCTCACTGCATCTTACATCATCTGATACCACACCCATTATTTCATACCCCACCCCTTACCTCATATCCCACCCATTACCTCATACCACATTACCTCACATGTGTTAGCTGTCAACTCATTGTGGGTGGAGTTGCCCGTATAATGTGTAGTTATACACAGGGAGATGTAGCTGGTACTTGACACTTATTTTAGTGATGAATTAGACACATGTGCAACATCTGGATATCTTGTAGACGTTTCACCGCCCAGTGGTTTTATCAACTCACGTATTGATAAAGCCACTAGATGGCGAAACGTCTGCAAGTAAATATAAATGGTATAAAATACCAACATGGTGGAAAAATAAACACAGAAGCATTATAATGTGATCCTTTATTGACAACGTTTCGCCCACATACTGGACTTTATCAATTAACAAACAGATCTACCTGAATAAAGAACACATGAATATATATAGTGTGGAGAATCAGGTGGAGAATGTTGGGTAGGATGTACATGTGTCTAATTCATCAAGTCGTCGTTATTGTATACCAGTGATATGCAATTTATTTTAGTGATCAGAGATCATGGGGGCTAAGATGTGTGAAATTTAATATTTGAGAAAGGTTCCCAGTGATTGTGGTTGAAAATGCCAGAACATGTTATTGTTGGCATTGTGTTAAGAATAATTTCAGCGTTAAAAATATATTTTACGACTATGGAATGAAACGGAAATGTTCTTTTTTTTCTTTTAATTTTTATTAAGTTGGCAGAAATTTGTCATGGGTTTATGTGAAATAGCTGACGGCAGAGTGACTATTTTTTTCTGTTCCAGAGAGTTTGTTACGGTCACAGTGTTGGGTTACTGTTGCAGGTGAGTATTGTAGGACGTGTCTCGTAGTTTGACGATGAGCATCCAACTTTTGTGTTGTAAAAAAAAAAATGACAGCTCTCCATGACAAAAGTTTTGAGTCATTAAGGTTACGAAGGCTTTGATGTGTGCGCTACACCGAGACTGGTGACCAGACCTTTTTGTTTATGCACACCTTTAACTTTCCAGGGTAAGAGGTGTTATCCTACTTCAGCCTCTCTTGTATCCCAGCCCTGTCTGTAGTATATGGACATAAATTCATTGGAGAATACTCAAAGAATAATGACAAAATTAGATCACCCCATAAGAGATCTCTCTTACGAAGATAGATTGAGAGCCCTGAGCCTACATTCTCTTGCAAGACGTAGAACGAGGGAAGACATGATTGAAGTGTATAAATGGAAGATGGGCATAAATAAAGGAGCTATAAATGAGGGTCTGAGGATATCCCTTCAAGAAAGACCTATAAATAATGGAAATAGAGTATTTGATGAGTGGAACAGTCTGCCTAGTAGGGTCATTGAAGCAAAAGACTTGCGTAGCTTCAAATATAGATTGGATAAATACATGAGTTTGGAGGGGATGGACTTGAATTGGACTTGCACAACATGAGTTAGTAGGGTTATTATAGCTTATTCCTTGAACAGCAATGAAAATGGGTTGGGTAAATAATTTTGTTAGGGGTTTGGGTTTGAGAAGAACGTACCTAGTGTACCTGATGTGGATCCTAACCCGAAATGATCTACTCACTAGAGCAGCAGGGAAGTTGTGTCATGCTTTATGGAATGGAACCTCGAGAGCACAAAAGAAATCATTGGCATTGTGAAGACGTCTGTTATCAGTGGAGTGTTGCTAGTGACATTGTCTTGGTCGTTGGCTGAAAAATTCACACAATGTGTCTCAGAGATTTATACCTTTCATTGTATACATTTTGCCTGGTTGTTTCTCGTTTATTTCTGGGTGTGAGCTTGTATGTCCTTGTAAGTAAGTTTACTTAAACACATAAGGACAATTATCAGATATGTACAGTTATCAAACATAATATAAATTATCTAGGGTAACCAAAAAAAAAAGTCAAAGTGACTTATTTCCACTGGGGTTCTTGTATGATATGCGTATTCGTGTGTATACATGGAGGTGATCACAGTCGTGAGGAGGTGATCACAGTCACCTGTACGCGTATCAATAAATGACGTATGTATTTATGTGCATATATGAAATGCCACAGTCAGGAATATGTCAGGAAACCTGGCTCGTCCCAGGTGCCGTAATAATGTTGACTTGCTAGACGGGACCGACCCAATAAATCTTGTTTAATTTTGAGAAGGACCTGCTGCTTTGAATAGGCCAGTAGGCCTGCCACAGTGTTCCATAATTCTTATGTTTTTTATGCAATGTTTCTTGAAACACAAGTCTTGTCACTCTTACCATTATCACCTTCCTAAGAATTACCATCAATATCATCTTTATAATCACCAACAAGTATCACTCCCATTGCTGGATACATAACGACATAACTGCCTAATATACCTTCAAAATCTTCTTTTCGGAGTCACAAGGCCTGGTTACGGACCGGGCCGCGGGGGCGTTGACCCCCGAAACCTCCTCCAGGTATACTCCAGATATGTCTGTCCACTGAGCAACTAAAAACTTTCAGAGAATCAGACAACCCTACTAAGCTCATTCCTTCTGTAGCCTCGAGAATGAGTTAGGCAAAAATTTTTGTTAGGGAGTTTGAGTTTGTGATGCAGTTCAGCTGGGCTTGTGAGGCCTCTGGGGAGACCTAATTTAACCAATTATATGGTCACACCTTGCCTTGGCAAACGTCTGTCAGCCACGCCTTTTCGGCTTAAGACTGAGGTCTTTTGTTCTGGACGGCGTCAGACCTCGGCGTCAGATCAACATCACTTGTGCACACCTCATTGTGGGGGGTGCTCTTGGGACAATATAAGCCCAAGGAACAGCTGAGCAGGGGAGATTCGGGCAGAGCTCTGGCTTGGGTGCAGAGCTCTGAGCAGAGAGACTTCGAACGGAGCTGCTGCTGGGGTGCAGGGCTCGGGAGAAGGCTGCTGAAGTCTCTGGAGGAGACTGTTGGAAACATTGGGCAGAGTACTGGCTTGGAGCAGTACTGGTGCTGTGTAGGTCTTGTGACCTGTGACTGAGACCTGTGGTGAACTGTCCTCTGAACTATTTTTAAGTTACATTCTGTTTTGCCAAGCTAATTGTGTTCCCTGTCTCACTGCTTATGTGCACCACCCCATTTATATAAACCCCAATGATGTACTCCTGTTCCCAAATATATTATTGTACAAGGACTTAATAATAAACTGTGTTTGAGTAGAATAGTATTATTCACTGTCCCCGTTATTTGTTTTCTATTTCTTATATTTTATTATGTTTAGTTAAAGTAGTGAGAGGGAGAGTAGTGTGGTGGGTAGAGTAATTAGAGGTGAAGGTGTAGTCACCAGTGACCTTACATTACCTACCTACCTCCGCTAATCATCCCTCCTACTGCCTCGCCTGTCCCCTACCTACTGACTCCCTCCGTTTACTCCTATGTTCCCCGATAATAGCTACGTTCCAATAATCCCCTACATGACAAGTTTAAGTAGGACCTTGTTAGTTTTGGCAACGAAATACTAACACAATTCAGTATCAACACAACGAAAAGCAAACGCAGTTCAATATTACTCAAAGAAATGCTAACAAAAATCCTTTTTAACACAAGACTAACATTTCAGGTATCACAGACTGGAGGAACAATGTGAATTTAGCAAAGCAAAAATATTAAGAAATTGATAACGCGTTAAAAATAGGAAGAAAGAAGGATGATTTACACTTCCATGCGAAAATAACATATAATTAGATGGTGAAAAACAGATGATAATAATAACAGCAAAGGGGCGGTAACAGCGAGAAAAACAACAAAAAAAAAAAAAACACATATAGCAGGGGAGAGAGATAACAGGACAAAAGAGATAATTACGATTAGAATTTCAAGGTAAAACCTTCGCTGTTTTAATAGGACATAACGGAAAATCAACAGGAAGCAAAAGCCGATAACAGCGATGCGGTGAACAGGGATACAAGATAACGGGGGAATGAAACAGATGGATTGGTAATCCCTAATGCAGACAGAAAGTATACTGTTGCGTGTATGTATACTTCGTCAGCTCCAGTGTTGTGTGTGTGTGTGTGTGTGTGTGTGTGTGTGTGTGTGTGTGTGTGTGTGTGTGTGTGTGTGTGTGTGTGTGTGGTGTGTGGTATGTGTGTGTGTGTGTGAGAGTATTTCATCAGCATTATTGGAAGCTAGTATGTGTATATTTCTTCAGCCTCAGTGTATTCTTGTGTATATATACCATGGCAGCTCCAGTGTATACTAGCGTATGTATACTATGCAGTTCCAGTACAAAATTGTGCATGTATTCCTTGTCGGAGTATAATAGTGTACGTATTCCTAGTCGTCTCCAGTCTATACTAGTGCATGAGTATGCCCGGTAGCTCCAGTGTATACTGACGTGTACACACACACACACACACACACACACACACACACACACACACACACACACACACACACACACAACACTGGAGCTGACGAAGTATACATACATGCAACAGTATACTTTCTGTCTGCAGTAGGGATTACCATTCCATCTGTTTCATTCCCCGTTATCTTGTATCCCTGTTCACCGCGTCGCTGTTAACGGTTTTTGCTTCCTGTTGATTTTCCGTTATGTCCTGTTAAAACAGCGAAGGTTTTTCCTCGGTGTGTGTGTGTGTGTGTGTGTGTGTGTGTGTGTGTGTGTGTGTGTGTGTGTGTGTGTGTGTGGGGTGTGTGTGTACTCACCTATTTGTAAATCCCTATTTGTGGTTGCACGGGTCGATTCACAGCTCCTGGTCCCGCCTCTTCACTGATTGGTGTGGTGTGTGTGTGTGTGTGTATGCTATGTATATGTGTGTATATGTGTGTGTTGTGTGTATGTGTGTGTGTGTTTGTTGTGTGTGTGTGTGTGTGTTATGTGTGTGTGTGTGTGTGTGTGGTGTGTGTGTGTGTGTGTGTGTTGTGTGTGTTGTGTGTGTTTGGGGTGTGTGTGTGTTGTGTGTGTGTTATGTGTACTCACCTATTTGACGCACCTATTTTTGTGTTTGCAGGGTCCAGTCCTACCCCCTGGCCCCGCTTCTTCACCGGTTTGCTCTAGACCTCTCTCTCCCAGCTCCATGAGCTTTATCAACCTGTCTTTAAAACTGTGTATGGTTCCTGCTCACTACGTCATTTTCTAGGCTATTCCACATGCCTTACAATCAGATGACTGAAGAAATACTTCCCCACTATCTCTCTAAATCATTTGTGTCTTCAACTTCCAATTGTGGCTCTTGTTTTTGTACCCTCCCTGGAACATCCTGTCTTGTCCACCTTTTCTATTCCACGCGTATTTTTATATGTCGTTATCCAGTCTCCCCTGACCCTTCCTGCCTCCAGTCGTCCCCCTCAGGCCGATTTCCCTTAATCTTTCTTCATAGGACATTCCCCTTAGCTCTGGAACTAACCTTGTTGCAAACCTTTGTACTTTTTTCCCAGTTTCTTGACGTGCTTTATCAAGTGCGGGTTCCAAACAGGGGTGCATACCTCCAGTATGGGCCTGACATACACGGTGTACAGTGTCTTGAATGATTCCTTACTAAGGTGTCGGAATGCTGTTCTCAGGGGGTTTGCCAGGCGCCCATATGCTGCAGCGGTTATCTGATTGATGTGTGCTTCCGGAGACATGCTCGGTGTTATACTCACCCAAGATCTTTCTCCTTGGTGGGTTTGCAGTCTTTGGCCACCTAGCCTATACTCTGTCTGTGGTCTTCTGTGCCCTTCCCTATCTTCATGACTTTGCATTTGGCAGGATTAAATTCGAGAAGCATTTGCTGGACCAGGTGTCCAGTCTGTCCAGGTCTCTTTGAAGTCCTGCCTGGTCCTCATCAGATTTAATTCTCCTGTGTATGTATATATATGTGTGTGTGTGTGTGTGTGTGTGTGTGTGTGTGTGTGTGTGTGTGTACTCACCTATTTGTATCACCTATTTGTGGTTGCACGGGTCGATTTCACAGCTCCTGGTCCCGCCTCTTCACTGATTGTGTGTGTGTGTGTGTGTGTGTGTATGTTTGTATATGTGTGTATATGTGTGTGTGTGTGTGTGTGTGTGTTTGTATATGTGTGTGTATGTGTTTGTGTGTGTATGTATATGTGTGTGTGTACTGTATCTCTTATTGTTAGTGTCATCTGCCCTGTGTTTCTTTGTTTACCTCTAAATGTGTACATATTTAAGTACAGGTTGGAGGTTTTTATTAAAATTTTGAGTTTTTTAAACTGGAGTGCCTGCTTGTAGCACAAGGTCATGCTCCAGCGTCACAGACTAGTGAATTATAGAGGGTCAGTCCGAGGCTGGTCCACTCCCTGAAATAAAACTTCTTGCTCTTTAATTTATCGTCACGTGACTGGACCAGCTGTGTCCGCCATGTTGGCGGTCAGACACGCCATTTCCATTCATTAGCCATCGAGTATGATGAATCTATCAAGTCTACACTTACGAGAGAGTTATGCAATACAGATGTCCTTTACAGGTACATGTTACTTAAGAGATTATTACTTAGTAGAGCAGGAAGAGAGTTTATATACAGCTACAGCCAGTTTGATTGTCTCTGGCTTCCAGTTCTGATTACTCGCACTAAATAACCTGAGGTCTGAATGTAACTAACTTCTGTACGTGTGTGTGTGTGTGTGTGTGTGTGTGTGTGTGTGTGTGTGTGTGTGTGTGTGTGTGTGTGTGTGTGTGTGTGTGTGTGTGTGTGAGTGTGTGTGTGTGTGTGTGTGTGTGTGTGCGGCGCGCGCGCGCGCGTGTGTGTGTGTGTGTGTGTGTGTGTGTGTGTGTGTGTGTGTGCGTGTGTGTATGTGTGTTTGGCCTTGTACAGAAGTTAGTTAGTTACATTCAGACCTCAGGTTATTTTGTGCGAGTAATCAGAACTGGAAGCCAGAGACAATCAAACTGGCTGTAGCTGTATATAAACTCTCTTCCTGCTCTACTAAGTAATAATCTCTTAAGTAACATGTACCTGTAAAGGACATCTGTATTCCATAACTCTCTCTTTCTCACACACACACACACACACACATATAAATAAATATATATATATATATATATATATATATATATATATATATATAATATATATATATATATAATATATATATTAATATATATATATATATATATATATATATATAATATATATATAATATGTCGGGCCGAATAGGCAAACTTGCGATCTTGGCTTAAATAGCAACGCTCATCTTGCCATATAGGACAAGCGAAAATTTGTGTATGCAATAATTTCGCCAAAATCATTCTGAACATAACGAAAAAAATATATTTGATTGTGTTTGTTTAGTATTAAATTATTGTAAACAAATCTAAAATATATTTAGTTGGGTTAGGTTAAAATAAATTGCTCTTGTTATAATAAGGTTAGGTAAGTTTTCTAAGATTCTTTTGGTGCAATATTATAATTTTTACATTAACGTTAATGAAAAAAATATATCTTTAAACGTATAAGAGAAAATTTCAGAAAGGGCTTAATTTTAAATGAGTTCTTGCTAAATGACCAGTTTTATATATTCGGCACGACATATATTAATATATATATATATATAATATTATATATATATATATATATATATATATATATATATATAAAATATATATATATATATATATATATATATAAAATATGTATGTATGTATATATATAGGGAGTATCACCTCTATAGCTGGAATGGGGACCCTCATCCTCAGAGAAGACAATAAAGGTACCTCAGGGAAAACTCAGAGCTGTTTGAATATTTTCTTCTCCTACCACCCCCTATAATTTATATTTTATGTGAACATTTATTAATAAACAGAATACATTTGCAGAAAGACACAAACATGAATACAATGGTAAAATGTATTAAAGATCATGAATTTCCTCCAGCTCCTCCAAAGCTGGACGCGAGCCAAGTATGTAGCAAGCATTTCCCCTCTGGATGGCCACGCTGAGGCGCTGGAGCATGAAAGTGGCTGCCCTTGGGTCCCTGGTGGTGTCGATGAGTCTGGAACCCAATTCTTTAAGGAAACGTGTGGCATTTTTTCCCCATGATCCCAAAGTCTCTAATCCCACTGGGACAAATTGATACTGTGGGCTTATGTCCCTGTACTTGCTGATCTTGTACTCCTCCCTGTCGTGCCGAATATGTAAAACTGGTCAATTACCAAGAACTCATTTAAAATTAAGTCCTTTCTAAAATTTTCTCTTATACGTTTAAACATATATTTTTGTCATTAATGTTGATGTAAAAATTTATAATTTTCACCAAAAGAATCTTAGAAAACTTACCTAACCTTACTATAACAAGCGCAATTTATTTTAGTTTAACCAAACTAAATACATTTTAGATTTGATTACAATAATTTAATACTAAACAAACACAGTGAAATATATTTTTTTCGTTAGGTTCAGAATGATTTCGGCGAAATTATTGCATAAACAAATTTTCGCAAGCCAAGATCGCAAGTTCTGCCTATTCGGCACGACATATATATGCACACACACACACACACACACACACACACATATATTTATATATATATATATATATATATATATATATATATATATATATATATATATATATATATATATATACAAATATTGTCTCTACGTCCACAGAACTCGAGCATGCAAACTCTGTATCAGAGTACACAGCACCAAATCTTGGGAGGGGGTACCACATTTCAGAACATTATATTTCACAGTGTGAAGACACTCAACCATTAAACGATACTTTAAAACAAGCCCTAAAGGCAGTGACAAGTAATTTCAGTGTTTATCTTAAATCTTGAGAGTGAAGACATATTTTTCTTATGATACGTAAATCAACTTACATGATAAGATTCTGGCCAATATTTATAGTGGTAATAATAAATACTTTTAAGCATTGTGTTTGCATATTACATTGAATAGATAAGTTGTATAAGATGAGCTTGAAATATGTGACATGATTGTAATGTCTTAACGAAGAAAGTAAGCATGTCTGTGGTATTAAGGGAAGTCCCAGTGTGACTGTGACTGTTTATTGCACTGACCAGTGTGACTGTGACTGTTTCTTACACATCCCAGTGTTACTGTGACTGTTTTTTCAACTGCCCAGTGTTTCTGTGACTCTTTCTTACATTGCCCAGTGTTACTGTGATTGTTTCTTGAACTGCAAAGTGTTTCTGTGACTGTTTCTTACACTGACCAGTGTTACTGTGACTGTTTCTTGAACTGACACTGTTACTGTGACTGTGTTTCTTGCACTGCCCAGTGCTACTGTGACTGAGTTTCTTGCACTGCTTAGTATTACTGTGACTGTTTCTCGCATTTCCCAGTGTTACCGTGACTGTTTCTTGCACTGTCCGGTGTTAATGTAGAGTGTTTCTAGCCCTGCACAGTGTGACAGTGACCGTGTTCCAAGCACTACCCAGTGTGACAGTGACCGAGTTCCAAGCACTACCCAGTGTGACAGTGACCGTGTTCCAAGCACTACCCAGTGTGACAGTGACCGTGTTTCAAGCACTACCCAGTGTGACAGTGACCGTGTTCCAAGCACTACCACTCACTGGATGAAGTGTCGAGACACACTAAATACTGTCCATAGAACAAGTGCCTGTACTCATGTAATATATTAAGAACGCTGTAATGCCCTCTTCCTCCTCCTTCTCTCCCCCCGACAGTACGCAACCTAATATTGATGCAAGAGTGTTCCATAATCTGTATTATGTGAACAATGTCTCTAACATCATGTAATATATTAAGACCTGTACGAGCCCTTATGGTTCCTCCTCCTTTTTTCCTCCTCCAGACTTAACCTGATAATTTGCATTGCCAAGATTCATAATGCTCTAATTATCGTGACGTAGGGTTTTTTTCTTCTAACCATCACGTTTAATCTAGAGTCACCAGATACGAGCCACAAAGTTATGGTTCTCTCTCTCTCTTTCCTACCACTGCTGGCATTGTACTTTCACCAACTTGCGAAATATATATAACCGCTTCCTTCTAGGAAAGGTTGGACGGAGGGGGTAAAGGAGGTATTGCGTGCGAGGCTTAGACTTCCAGTAAGTGTGCGTGAGTGTGTTAGGAGAAAGTGGAAGCAAATGGTTTTTATGACTTGACGTGCTGTTAGTGTGAGAAAAGTAACATATATGAAGGGAGCCAGGAAAACCGGAAGGCTGGACTTGAGTCCTGGAGGTAGGAGTACAGTGCCTGTGCTCTGAAGGAGGGGTGGAGATATGTCGCAGTTCTTGAACTGTAGTGTCGGCGCACCTCTAGTAAGACAGTGAGGGAATGAATGATAAGTGTTTCTTCATTTTCAGGTCATCCTACCTTGGTGGGAAATGGCCGACGTGTTAATAAAAAAATAATATATATATATATATATATATATATATAATATATATATATATATTATATATATATAATAATATAAATATATATATATATATATATATATAATATATATATATATATATATATATATATATATATTATATAATATATATATATATTATATAATGTTGTGCCGAATAGGCAGAAGTTGCGATCTTGGCTTAAATAGCAACGCTCATCTTGCCATATAGGACAAGTGAAAATTTGTGTATGCAATAATTTCGCCAAAATCATTCTGAACCTAACGAAAAAAATATGTTTCACTGTGTTTGTTTAGTACTAAATTATTGTAAACAAATCTAAAATATATTTACTTGGGTTAGGCTAAAATAAATTGCACTTGTTATAATAAGGTTAGGTAAGTTTTCTAAGTTCCTTTTGGTGCAAAATTATAAATTATTACATTAACATTAATGAAAAATATATATCTTTAAACGTATAAGAGAAAATTTAGAAAGGGCTTAATTTTAAATAAGTTCTTGCTAACTGACCAGTTTTACATATTCGGCACGACATATATATATATATATATATATATATATATAAATTATATATATATATATATATATATATATAATATATATATATATATATATATACACTCAGAGTATATTCCCAATGAATTAACAACACAGTCTCGGAAACGTGCATTTATATGTACTGGAAATTTGTTGAATCCCTATTTTAGGAATTAAATCATTATTGAATGGTGATTAACAGGTTAATAATAGTGGTGAACAGGTTAATAATGGTTGTGAACAGGTTAATAGTGGTGAACAGGTTAATAATAGTGGTGAACAGGTTAATAATGGTGGTGAACAGGTTAATAATGGTGAACAGGTTATATTCAGTCTTAATTAGTCTTTGAGTGGTCGATAGGCTTTAAGGCTAATTAACTAATCAACCAATAAGTAAGACTTAACCAACACTGTACTAAGCCTGGCATGTTGCGCAGTACCACAGCGGAAGGTCTCGGTCAGATGACCAAAAGCTCTAGCGGCGAGTCATCATCTGACTAAGACCCGCGTCAGGAAACATTTGTCCTGTTTCCTGACGAACCTTACCTAACCCAAAAGACCACTGTAACTAAACGTAACCCCACTCAGAGCTAACAAAAACCCCAAACACCAACGAATTTTCAACTTGTATCTGATGCTTTTGGGGGGTGGATCTGTTATGCCCACTAATTTCTAAAACTTAAGGAAAAGGGAAAAGTAATGGAAGCAGATAGTTAAACATCCAAAAAAATGTCATCAATATAAATAAGTGCTCAATAAATTGCAGGGAAATTTTAACGGGTTTAAGGGTCTTTCTTTTTTCCCAAAAATTGGTATCTTTTTTTTTCCATTCTCGCCTGAATCTGAAGCAGTGTCCGGGAAAATCTGTTCCTTTTTTTTTTTTTCTGCCCTTAAAAAAAAATTTCCCCTTCCCTTCCCCCCACCCACTCCCCTCCCTAACTATCCGTTTTCCCCCAATCCCCCCCCATTCCCGCACTCCCTGCACCCGTTTGGGTTTTTAAAAAAAGTATTTCCCCAGCAACTTAAAAAATGTTTGAATTAGCGAAGGAGGTTAGTGAAAAATGAGTGAGAATGAGAGGGGGAAGGTCAGCAGTGAGTCGTGGGTTTAAAAAATTTTTACACAACCACTTGGAAAAATTCTCGGGGAACCCACTTTTTTTCTCCAGGGACATTTTCCGGAAACCCCTTCGGGAAACAGAGACATTGAATGTTACTTCCTCAAAGACGGCTAGAGGTATTATCAAGAGTAAATATATGTACAGACTTTCTCAATGAAAGGAGCTGAAGGGAATTAAAAGGGAATACAGATATTGGTGCCCCCTTTTCCAGCCTTTCCGGGGACAACCTCTCCCCTCCTTTGACTTACCCCAGATTTATCCCCCTCCAAACTCTCCTTTAATGCCAACCCCCTCAAAAACCCCCTTTGAATAATACTTTTGGAAACCCTTACTTTAATTGTAATCATCAGGGCTTCGAATTCCCCTTCATAATTTTTGCCCCATACGATGCTCTTGAACACATCCCCGCTCCCCCCAACTTCCTACTCGTTAAACTTTTTAAAAACCCCAAAAGAGGTCAGGGCCCCCACCCATCTTTTCCTCTTCATTTGTGTGGTTGCTTCATCTTTCTTAGACCCATCTAAAGAAAAATATTACACCACACAAACACCACACACACACCACACCACACAAAACACACAACACACCACACACAACACCACAACCCCCAAAGAAGAGGCTAAAAGCCATGGAGCAAGGGGGAGAGTCCTAGTGGGCCCAGTGAAGAGGGGGGCCAAGATTTATGAATCGACCACTTTAACCCAAAATTAGGTGAGTTACCCAAAAATTATATATATATATATTATATTATATATATATATATATATATATATATATATATATATTATATATTTATTATTATTATATTTATCTATATAACACAATCAATAAAAACGCGCGCTAACCGAGGGCTCGAACCCATGCGTTTTGGCCCCCCACATGGTGAGCGAAAATCACACTGACGCCTAACCCAGGGGATCACGAATCCAGAGAATCAAGCACCCAGCAAAACTGGTGTCTTCCCTTGATCCGAGGACATGCGGTGGCGTGAGTGCCTCAGTTTTTAAATTTATCCCGTTTGAGGGGGGCCAAAACGACAGGGGTTTCAAATCCTCGGTATCCGTTTTGTTATTGATTAATACCACTCGTTTTTTTTCGTTTTTATATATTATATATTATATATTTTTTAATTTATATATATTATATAATATATATTATAATTATATATATATATATAAAAATAAATTTTAAATATATATATATATATATTTTATATAATATAAATATATTATTTATAAATATATTTTTAATTATATATATATATATATATCACCACACACATAAATGCCCCTCTTCCTCGTCCTCCTCCTCCCCCACCTACCCCTATCCTACCCTCCTCCTTTCCTTCATCGGTTCATTTTTTTCCCCCATTGACTCGAAACTCAGTGGAAGAGCTTTCACCCTCAAATGAAACCTGAGTTCTACTCAGACTCTCCCAGAGAAAGCAACTAGGCTCCCTACAAAAATAAGCCACATGCGGGGTTTTTTCTTGATTGCCCGGGGTTAAAATAATTTCCGCAGATTTAAATTTATCTCCAGCATGGCTTTTTCCGGGCCTTTTTTCCCCTCCCTCGTCTCCTTCCTTTCCCTTCCTTCTAACCTACCGGGGCTCCAAACACCCCCAACCCACCCCCAGCGACCCCTCCAGATCCGCGCCCCCCCAGACTAACCTCCTGCTTTTTTAATACCCCAAACCGGGGGCCCGGTGTTGTGTTAGATGGATTTGTGTGGGTTTTTTCCCCGGCTATACTTGTGTTTTTTCCCTTTTGACAGTTCCTTTTTACTGGGGTTTGGTGAGTTTCCTGACCCCGTACAGGGTTTCGCAGTTTTGAATATAAAAATAATAAAATAATAATAATAATAATAATAAAAATAATAATAATAAAAATTTAAAATAATAATAATAATAAAAATAATAATAATAATAATAAAAAGGGCGTATGATGGGGTGGATAAAGGGGCAATGTAGATGTTGCAAATGTAGGGGAATAGGAGGTAGGTTATTGCCAGCAGTGAAGAGTTTCTACGAAGATAGAGAGGGTCGGGTTTAGAGTATTTTGGGGGGGAGAGGGAGATAGTTGGCCAGTAAAATGGGCCCCTTTTTACGGGAAATGTGTAATGTCAACATGGTTGCTTAATATATTTATAGAGGGAGTTGAAAGGGGAAGTAAAAATGCCGGGTGTTGGCAAGAGGTGTGGCTTTAAAAAGAAAAGAAAAAGGGAATTAACACACAGTGGGAGTTGTCCAGTTGTTTTGCTGAGACACGTGTTTTTAGGAGATTGTGAAAGAATTTCAGAGGTTGGTGGATGAGTTTGGTAGGGTATTTAAAAAAAGGAAAATTTAAAAAAGTGAATATGGGAAAAGAGAAAAAGTGATGAGGATAACAACACAAAAAATAGGTTAGGGAAAAAGACTAAATATCAGATTGGGGGAGAGAGTATGGAAGGGAATGTATTCAATTTTTAGGACGGATTTTTGTCACGGATGGGTTTTAAAAGATGAAGTGAATCAAGAATGATGAGAGGAAAAAGGTGAGTGGTGCTTGAGGAGTTATGGGAAAAAGATCTTTATCCTGGAAGCAAAGAGGGGAAACTTTAAAGGTTAGTTATACCAACACCTTTATACGGGGTGAAACAGGGGTGGTAAAAATGTTGCACAGGGGAAAGGCGGGGCGTGGATGTCTTTTCTGAGGCAATGGTGGGTGAAAAAATGTAGAGAATTTCATTTTTGGAGATTGGGAGGGGGAGAGTACCAAAAACTATTATCAGAGGGCGAGGGGGGTTTTTGAGGTGATTCGGACAGTCGAAGGGGGAAAAAAATAAAATTTATCGGGTATAAATCTGTAGTGGAGGAAGGCGGGGTAGGAGTCGCCCTAGGAAAAGGTTGGAGAGAGGGAAAAAGGATGTTTTGTGTGGAGGGGCTTGAATTTCCCAGCTGCATGCATGAGAGAATGGAGACAAATTTTTTTTAAAGGACTTGCGTGCTTTTGGAGTGTGAGCAGGGTAACATTTATGAAGGGATTAGGGAAACCGGTCCCCGGATTTAAGTCCTGGAGAGGGGAATACAGGTCTGCACCTAAAGGGAGGGAGTTAATGCTGCAGTTTTAAAAATTGAGTTCAGCATCCCTTGGGGAAAGGGCATGATGGATGAAGATGATGAAAGTTTTCTTTTTTTCGGGTCGTCCGCTTTGGGGGGAAACGGCGATGTGTTTAAAAAAAAAATTTTAATAAAAATAATAATAATAATAATTAAAATAAAAATAATAATAATAATAATTTAATAATAAAATAAAAAAAATGGACTATTAAAATACGAGACTACTACTATTCCACCACCACCACTAACTATGCTATTGCTATTATACCCCTACCCTCCCACTCCCGCTACTACTACTATTAAAAAAATGCTGTTTTTAAAAAAGCCATTCTTTTTCTTTCCGTTTGCGGTTATTTAGTTTTTGTAAGCGCATTATTTTAATAAGTTAAAGTTAAAAAAAAAAAGGGCAAACTAAATAAAACACTAAAGTTGCTAAAAAGCATGACAGAGAAAGATGAAACATTAATAACTGATGAAATTTCATTTATTTGTTGAGGGCAAACATTCTAAACAGGGGCGCAAGTATTTTTGTAAGCAGGAAAAAAAGGAGTCACTAAGGTCAAAAAACACCCAATATGGCTGGAGTCCAGCCAATCAGGATAGAGCTAAAAAAAAAGAAAATGCGTTTTATGAGTCCGGGGTTCTTTTTTTACCTGCCTCTGTGCACTCATCTATTGTGGTGGGAGCGGTCGTGTCTGGCTTCTGGTCCCCCCATTCGCTGGCCTCTTCTGGGTTCCATCCGGCTTGAGGGGTTTATGTACCCGTCTTAAGTTTAGTAGAATTCTGCCTCTAATTTTTTATTGTTCATGTCGTTTACTGGCTGATTGTACAAGACGGGGAAATACTTCCTAACATCCTTGGGACTCATTGTGGTTTCAACTTCAGCTGTCCCCCTTGTTCCTACTTCTCCCATTGAACAACCATGCTCGTACGCCCTATTTCTTCATATTTTTTACTTCTTTTATCTTATATACCTCCCCTTTTTCCCCTCTGACGTCATCAGGTTTAGCTCCTTAAAATTCTCCTAACTCCAGGACGGGGCTCGTTGCAAACCTTTCCACTTTTTTGAGTTTCCGAAAAGTTGTCAGGGTGAGAGTTCCATGTACCTTCATGAATGATTCCTTTCTTAGGATCTGATTTCCCAGACGTGTGTTTTGCTGCGGGAGTTTTCGTTGATGGCACCCGTAGTTATGCTCAGTCCAGCTCACCCTGAGGCCTTCTTTAATGAAGTTTGCGCCTTTGCTCCCCCAAGCCTGTATTCCAGGTTGAGGCAAGATTCACTCCTGCTAAAGCTGTGCTTGTTGTTGTTTACAAAACCCCCTCTTTCAGGTGCTCACGCTTTCTCATAAACTTCTCCGTAAAATTTCATGTATGCTGTCAATGATTCAACCGTTGATTAAAACTATCTTTTTCCCCATTTCCTAAAAATTATGACGCACTAGTTTTTTTTTTTTCCCACTTCCCCCAGTTGGAGTGTGTCGTCTGACTTGTTTTAGATGGGGGGTCCCTATTTCTTCCAAAATCACCACCTTAAATTTTTTGGAGCTCCCTTTCAGAATTGGGTTTTATTTCTTTTGAGCCACCTTCATTCTTCAACCCGTTACCTGGGTTTTTTGCTGTTTTTAAAATCAGCTCCAGGAGGTCACCCCAATGATAGGTTTTGTATTCAGTATCCTTCCATAAAGACAGCTTCTCTGTCTCTGTCTGTCTGTTTGTTTGTCTGTCTCTGTTTCGTCTTTTTGTTGTCTGTCTGTTTTTCTCTCTCTCTCTCTCTCTTTTTCTCTCTCCCTTTTTCTCTTCTCCTCTCCTTTTCTCCTCTCTTTCTCTCCCCTTCTTCCTTTTTCCCCTCTGGTTCCACTTTTAGCAGATTTTTCTCATTTCTCTAGGCTTCCCCTCCTTGGTTCTTCTTAACTCCTTTCTTCCTCTTGCGTTTTGGGGGGTTTGTCACGCAAACAACCGTCTCCTTATCTTGATTCCTCTATTAGTTTTTCTTCTCTATTTTTTCCTTAATTTCTCAAAACTTAACTTTTTTTTTTTGATTTGCCCATTCTTCCCCCATTTTCCCCTTTTCCTTTCCCATAATTTTCCCCGGGGCCTCTGTTATTGGTTTTTTGTTTTGTTTTTCAGTCCTTTTTCTGGGTGCCTCCCTTTGTATTTCTCCTTATTTTGCTTTAAATTTCCACTTCCTTTTTTGTACATACTTTCCATTTCTCTTCCTTCCTTTTCATTCATTTCCTGGGTTTCCTGGGATGGGTTTGGGGGGTGGGTGGTGTTTGGGGGGGGTTTTTAATTTAAAGTATATTAAGGCCCGGTGGTTCCTAAATGAAAAAAGGGGGTCTCTGGATTCTTGGGGGAAAAAAGGGAGGAGGGGTGGGGTGGGGGGGTGGTTGGAGGTAGGTAAGGTGGCCTGTTTAAAGAAAGGTTGATGCCCTGGGAGGGGGGAGGGAGGGTTTAAGAAATCCGGGGAGGAAAACCTTGGAATGATACCAAAATGGTTTTAAAAAACATGAGGAAAAACCACTGGACAAAAAAAAAAAATGCTTTTGTCCCAGGGGGAAAAAGTTTTCTAATTAATATGTTCTGTGTTTGTTCATGTATTTTTTTAAACCAATTGGTATTACCAAAATTTTTAGTTAATCAAGAACCCAGGGAAATAAGTCACTTGTCTTTTTTTGGTTTCCAGATAATTTACGCTATATTGATACTATAGTTAGGTACCCCCCTTAAAAAAATTTCTTACTTGTTTGAGTTTGAATGGGGTGTGAGGAAGAGGGAGTCAGGTCCTGTACGGGGCCCCCATGTAGTTCTTTGAGTTTTTTACACTTTCGATGCATTCCCCGGTTCTCTTCCCCGTCCCCGACATTTCTGCTCCTTCCCCCACTCAATTTCTTTCTTTATGATCAAGGTTTACGCTGTATTTTTTCTGATTTCTTTAACGGTGTTTTTCCCTTTTTTAACTTTTTTTCGTGCTATTTCTGGTGGTGTGTGTGGGTGGTGGGGGTGGTGTGTGTGTGTGTGTGTGTGTGGTGTGTGGTGTGTGTGTGTGTGTGTTGTGTGTGTGTGTGGGTGTGTTTTGTGTGTGGTTTTGTTAGTTTGTTCCATTTTTTTGTGTGTACTCACCATTCTCACCCTTTTTTGGGTTGCAGGGGTCGAGTCCCAGCTCTTTGGCCCCCCCTCTTCACCGGTTGCTATGGGCCTTCCCCTCCGCTCCGAAACTTTTTCATACTCGTCTTAAAACTATGTATATTCCTGGCTCCCTACATCACTTTCTAGGGTTTCCACTGCCTGACAACTCTATGACTGAAGAAATACTTCCTAAATCTCTCTGACTCATCTGTGTCTTTAACTTCCATTTGGACCTCTTTTTTCTGTGTCCCCTCCCCGGAACAACCTGTCTTTGTCACCTTGTCTATTCCGCGCAGTATTTTTATGTCTTTCATTCTCCCTGACCTCCTGTCCTCTAGTGTGTCAGGCCGATTTCCCCTTTTAAACCTTTTTTTCATAAACATTCCCCTTAGCTCTGGAACTAACCTTGTCGCAAACCTTTGCACTTTCCTAGTTTCTTGATGTGCTTTTCAATGCGGGTCCAAACAGGTGCTGCATACTCCCGTATGGGGCCCAACGTACACGGGTACAGGTCTTTAAAAGATTCCTTTTAAGGTATCGGAACGCTGTTCTCAGGTTTTCCCGGCGCCCGTATGCTGCAGCAGTTACTGGGTTTATGTGTGCTTCCCCAGACATGCTCGGTGTTATAAATCACTCCAAGTTTTTTTCCTTTAGCGAGGTTTGCAGTCTTTGGCCACCAGCCTATTCTGTCTGCGATCTTCTTTGCCCCTTCCCCTATCTTCATGACTTTGCATTGGCTGGATTAAAATTTGAGAAGCCCGTTGCTGGACCAGGTGTCCAGTCAATCCGGGCTTTTAAATCCTCCCTGATCCCCCTTGTTTAAATTTTCCCCATTAACTTCAATCGTCTGGAAAAAGGGACCTTCTAAAGTCTAACCTTTCCTCATGTCGTTCACATATACCAAAAAATTGCATGGTCCTAGGACCGCCCCTGTGGGACCTTTCCCCCGTCACAGGTTCCCATTGTGATAATATTTCGTACCATGGCTCGTTGTTTGCCTCCTGTAGTATTTTGATCCTTGCAGTGCCCTTCCCGTTATATGAGCCTGATCCTCTGCTTCTGCACTAATCTTTGTGAGGAAATGTGTCAAAGGGCCCTTTTTGAGTCCAAGAAGATGCAATCAATCCACCCCTCTCTTCGTGTCTTACTTCTGTTACTTTATCATAAAAACTCCAGAAGTTTGTGACCAGGATTTCCTTCCATTTAACCCGTGCTGGTTTTTCGTTTATATTTGTTCCATTTCCCGGGCTCCACCGCTTCCTCCTGATAATCTTTTCCATAAAATTTGCATAAAAATACCCCCTCATGACACAGGTCTATAGTTTAGGGTTTTTCTGTCTCCTTTTTTAAAAAAGGGAAATACATTTGCCCTCTTCCTACCTCAGGTAGTTGCCCGTTTTCCAGGGGCGTGTTGAAAGACTGGGTAAGTGGCAAACAACCCCCCCCCATGTGTGGGTGTGTGTATTGTGTGTGTGTGTACTCACCTTTTGTACCACTATTTGTGGTTGCAGGGGGGCGATTCACAGCTCCTGGCCCCGCCTCTTGCTGATTGCTACTAGGTCCCCCTCTTCCCTGCCCCATGGCTCTATTACCTCGCCTTAAAACTATGTAAAGGTTTCCCGCCTCCACCAATACTTTTTGCTATTCCATGGCCTGACTACTCTTGACTAAGAAATACTTCCTAAAAATCCCTTTGATTCTTGAGTCTTCAACTTCCAAAGGGGGGGGGCCCTTTGTGTATGTGTCCCCTTTTTCCGGAACATCCCGTCTTTGTCAACCTGTCTATTTCCCCGCGATTTTATATGTCGTTATTCATGTCTCCCCTGACCCCCCTGGCCCCCATGCGTCAGGCCCATTTTCCCTCAAACCTTTCTTCTAGGACAATCCCCCAGCTCTGGGACTAGCTTGTTGCAAACCTTTTCACTTTCTCTAATTTCTTTACGTGCTTGTTAGGGGTGGATTCCAAACTGGTGCTGCATCTCAAGTATGGGCCTGCGAATGGTATACAGGTCTTAAAAAGAATCCTTATGAGGTATCGGAACGTATCCCTAGGTTTGCCAGGCGCCCGTATGCTGGCAGCAGTACTGATTGATGTGCGCCTCAGGAGATATGCTCGGTGTTTTTACTACCCCAGACCTTTTTCCTTGAGTGGGTTTGCAGTCTTTGGCCACTAAACTATATTTTGTATGCGGTCTTCTTTGCCCTTCCCCAATCTTCTGACTTTGCATTTGGCGGGTTAAATTCAAGGAGCCAGTTGCGGACCAGGCTTGTACCTTCCAGGTCTCTTTGTAGTCCTGCCCCGACCCCACCGATTTGATTCTTCTCATTAACTTCACATCATCTGCAAACAAGGACACTTCTGAGTCTATCCCTTCCGTTATGTCGTTCACATATACCAAGAACAGCACAGGTCCTAGGACTGACCCCTGTGGAACCCCGCTTGTCACAGGCGCCCACTCTGACACCTCGTCGCGTACCATGACTCGTTTGTTGCCTCCCTGTCAGATATTTCTCTGATCCATTGCAGTGCCTTTCCTGTTATGTGTGCCTGATCCTCTAGCTTTTGCAGTAAACCTCTTGTGAGGAACTGTGTGTGTGTGTGTACTCACCTAGTTGTACTCTCCTAGTTGAGGTTGCGGGGGTCGAGTCCGAGCTCCTGGCCCCGCCTCTTCACTGATCGCTACTAGGTCTACTCTCCCTGAGCCGTGAGCTTTTATCATACCTCTGCTTAAAGCTATGTATGGATCCTGCCTCCACTACATCGCTTCCCAAACTATTCCACTTACTGACTACTCTGTGGCTGAAGAAATACTTCCTAACATCCCTGTGATTCATCTGTGTCTTCAGCTTCCAACTGTGTCCCTTGTTACTGTGTCCAATCTCTGGAACATCCTGTCTTTGTCCACCTTGTCATTCCTCTCAGTATTTTGTATGTCGTTATCATGTCCCCCCTATCTCTCCTTTCCTCCAGTGTCGTCAGGTTGATTTCCCTTAACCTCTCCTCGTAGGACATACCTCTTAGCTCTGGGACTAGTCTTGTTGCAAACCTTTGCACTTTCTCTAGTTTCTTTACGTGCTTGGCTAGGTGTGGGTTCCAAACTGGTGCCGCATACTCCAATATGGGCCTAAGGTATACGGTGTTACAGGGTCCTGAACGATTCCTTATTAAATGTCGGAATGCTGTTCTGAGGTTTGCTAGGCGCCCATATGCTGCAGCAGTTATTTGGTTGATGTGCGCTTCAGGAGATGTGCCTGGTGTTATACTCACCCCAAGATCTTTTTCCTTGAGTGAGGTTTGTAGTCTCTGACCCCCTAGACTGTACTCCGTCTGCGGCCTTCTTGCCCTTCCCCAATCTTCATGACTTTGCACTTGGTGGGATTGAACTCCAGGAGCCAATTGCTGGACCAGGTCTGCAGCCTGTCCAGATCCCTTTGTAGTTCTGCCTGGTCTTCGATCGAGTGTATTCTTCTCATCAAACTTCTATCTGCAAACAGGGACACCTCAGAGTCTATTCCTTCCGTCATGTCGTTCACAAATACCAGAAACAGCACTGGTCCTAGGACTGACCCCTGCGGGACCCCGCTGGTCTCAGGTGCCCACTCTGACACCTCGCCACGTACCATGACTCGCTGCTGTCTTCTGACAAGTATTCCTATCCAGTAGTGCCCTTCCCAAAAATCCTGCTTGGTCCTCCAGTTTTTGCCCCAAATTTCTCTTTTGTGGAACTGTGTCAACGCCTTCTTGCAGTCCAAGAAAGCAATCCTCCACCCCTCTCTCTCTTGTCTACTGTTCACCATGTCATAGAACCATAGGTTTGTAACAGATTTCCCGTCCTGAAAACCATGCTAGGCTGCTGTTGATGAGACACATTTTTGGTGTTCACACTCTTCTCCTGAAATCTTCCCCATGATTTTGCAGCTATACATTGTCAGTGACACTGGTCTGTAGTTTTATGCTTCTGTCTGTCTCCTTTTTTAAAGATTGGATACATTTGCTGTCTTCCATGCCTCAGGCATGTGTTTTGTGTGTGTGTTGTGTGTGTGTGTGTGTGTGTGTGTGTGTGTGTGTGTGTGTGTGTGTGTGTGTGTGTGTGCGTGTGTGTGTGTGTGTGTGTGTGTGTGTGTGTGTGTGTGTGTGTTGAGTGTGTGTGTGTGTGGGGGTGTGTGTGTGTGTGTGTGTGTGTGTGTGTGTGTGTGTGTGTGTGTGTGTAGTGTGTGTGTGTGTGAGTGTGTGTGTGTGTGGTGTGTGTGTGTGTGTGTGTGTGTGTGTGTGTGTGTGTGTGTGTGTGTGGTGTGTGTGTGTGAGTGTGTGTGTGTGTGTGTGTGTGTGTGTGTGTGTGTGTGTGTGTGTGTGTGTGTGTGTGTGTGTGTGTGTGTGTGAGTGTGTGTGTGTGTGTGTGTGTGTGTGTGTGTGTGTGTGGTGTGTGTGAGTGTGTGTGTGTGGTGGTGTGTGTGTGAGTGTGTGTGTGTGTGTGGTGTGGTGTGTGTGTGTGTGTGTGTGTGTGTGTGTGTGTGTGTGTGTGTGTGTGGTGGTGTGTGTGTGTGTGGTGTGTGTGTGTGTGTGTGTGTGTGTGTGTGTGTGTGTGTGTGTGTGTGTGTGTGGTGTGTGTGTGTGTTGTGTTGCTTGTGTGTGTCATCAAATTGGTTTATTTATCAATTTTTTTATGAAATATTAAAATAAACCTAAATAAACCTCAAGGACAAACACAAATTGATTCCCCTGCCAGCACCCTTAAAAATTCTTTTTAAGCAAGAGAATTTTCATGCCCACAATACGCAAAATATCTTATTCATATACAGAATTAAATAAATATTACGTGTATTGCAAGCGACGGTGAACTTGAATGTCTGTGAAGTTGTGAGGGACAACTCTCTGATGAGACGCTACTGGTCCACTTCTTTTGATGCATTCAAAGAGAAAATCATAAATAAATTGGGCTATTGTCCTGTCTGAACGAGGGAGGGAAGCGAGACTAAGACAATGACTGCTTTGAGAAGCAGGCTGGCTAGCACGCTCGCTCTCATACCAAGGAATAGTGGAAGAGATTCTGTTAGGTTACTTTAGGATAGAAGAGATTCTGTTAGGTACGTAGGATAGAAGAGATTCTGTTAGGTACGTAGGATAGAAGAGATTCTGTTAGGTACGTAGGATAGAAGAGATTCTGTTAGGTACGTAGGATAGAAGAGATTCTGTTAGGTACGTAGGATAGAAGAGATTCTGTTAGGTACGTAGGATAGAAGAGATTCTGTTAGGTACGTAGGATAGAAGAGATTCTGTTAGGTACGTAGGATAGAAGAGATTCTGTTAGGTACGTAGGATAGAAGAGATTCTGTTAGGTACGTAGGATAGAAGAGATTCTGTTAGGTACGTAGGATAGAAGAGATTCTGTTAGGTACGTAGGATAGAAGAGATTCTGTTAGGTACGTAGGATAGAAGAGATTCTGTTAGGTACGTAGGATAGAAGAGATTCTGTTAGGTACGTAGGATAGAAGAGATTCTGTTAGGTACGTAGGATAGAAGAGATTCTGTTAGGTACGTAGGATAGAAGAGATTCTGTTAGGTACGTAGGATAGAAGAGATTCTGTTAGGTACGTAGGATAGAAGAGATTCTATTAGGTACGTAGGATAGAAGAGATTCTGTTAGGTACGTAGGATAGAAGAGATTCTGTTAGGTACGTAGGATAGAAAGATTCTGTTAGGTACGTAGGATAGAAGAGATTCTATTAGGTACGTAGGATAAAAGTTTATAACCCACCTTTTTTGTGCGTTTGTCAAGGCGACTGAAGACTGATAACAATGTTGGTCACTAATAGCAGTGCTGGTAACTCATAATAATCCTTGTCACTCATAACAGTCCTGGTCACTCATAATCCTTGTCACTCATAACAATCCTGGTCACTCATAATAATCCTTGTCACTCATAACAGTCCTGGTCACTCATAACAATCCTTGTCACTCATAACAATCCTTGTCACTCATAACAATCCTTGTCACTCATAACAATCCTGGTCACTCATAACAATCCTTGTCACTCATAACAATCCTGGTCACTCATAACAATCCTTGTCACTCATAACAATCCTTGTCACTCATAACAATCCTGGTCACTCATAACATCCTTGTCACTCATAACAATCCTTGTCACTCATAACAATCCTGGTCACTCATAACAATCCTTGTCACTCATAACAATCCTTGTCACTCATAACAATCCTTGTCACTCATAACAATCCTGGTCACTCATAACAATCCTTGTCACTCATAACAATTCTTGTCACTCATAACAATCCTGGTCACTCATAACAATCCTGGTCACTCATAACAATCCTTGTCACTCATAACAATCCTTGTCACTCATAACAATCCTGGTCACTCATAACAATCCTGGTCACTCATAACAATCCTTGTCACTCATAACAATCCTTGTCACTCATAACTATCCTGGTCACTCATAATAATGACATTTACGTCAAGCTTCAGGAAAAACGGACACATTTACTGAACAGTAAAAGGACTGAAATATATTACAATATGAAGAATGGATAAGACATTAACACATTTGTCCTACCTCTAAATCACCGCCATTCTGTAAAAATATCAGGCATGCGGACACCTACCATAGTTTTCACTTAATTGTTTGTATCCTGATGTCTGATGAGGAGAGTGTAATGTTGTGGCGATAACCTTCAGCCTTTATTTATTTATTTATTATTTATTTATTTTATGTCTTTGCAAACAGTACATTGAGATTTTTTATTGACAATAGTGGGTTGCAATGCAAAGAGAGGTACTTGCCATTATTATATAAAAACGATGATTTGTAGCTCAGTGGTATCGCCTTCAGCTCATCCGACCGCTGAAACCAGAGGCCATCAACCATGGCCGGGTGGTCATATTCGCTTCTCCCGTCTGAGGGGTCACCGGCTCAATCCTCAGAATGAGGATCGAGCCTCCATCGTCTCACACAAAAAAAGACTCAATCGAAATAGTTAGATTCAATCCTGGGTGGAGGCAAGTTAATAAGTCTCCTAAAAACTGTTAGATTAGTTAACCGATCAGTAGGTAGGTACCTGAGTGTTAGCCGACTGTTATGGGTGGTTACCTGGAGGTTACCTGGAGGTTATTCCGGGGATCAATGCCCCCGCGGCCCGGTCCACGACCAGGCCTCCCGATGGATCAGGGCCTGATCAACCAGGCTGTTACTGCTGGCCGCACGCAGTCCAACGTACGAGCCACAGCCCGGCTGATCCAGCACTGACTTTAGGTATCTGTCCAGCTCTCTCTTGAAGGCAGTCAGGGGTTTATTGGCAATTCCCCTAATGCTTGATGGGAGGCTGTTGAACAGTCTTGGCCCCGGACACTTATGGTGTTTTCCTTAGTGTACCAATGGCTGGGGCCCTACTTTTAATTGGGGGGCATTTTGCATCGCCTGCCCAGTCTTTATTTTCGTAGGGAGTGATTTGTGTGTGCAGATTTGGGACCATTCCTTCCAGGATTTTTCAAGTGTAGATTATGATATATCTCTCCCTCCTGCGTTCCAACGAGTACAAGTCAAGTGCTTCCAAGCGTTCCCAGTATTTAAAGGTGCTTGACAGAACTTATACGTGCAGTAAAGGATCTCTGTACACTCTCTAGATCTGCGATTTCACCTGCTTTGAATGGAGATGTTAATTTTACAGCAGTATTCCAGCCTAGAGAGAAGAAGTGATTTGAAAAGGATCATCATTGGCTTGGCATCTCTCGTTTTGAACGTTCTCATTATCCATCCTATCATTTTCTTTGCACGTGCGATCGTGGCACTGTTGTGATCCTTGAAAGTGAGATCCTCAGACATTACTACTCCCCAGGTCCCTTACATTATTTTCCCGCTCTATTGTATGGCCGGAGTCAGTAGTATACTCTGTTCTAGTTATTATCTCCTCCAGTTTTCCCTAACGGAGTAGTTGGAATTTGTCCTCATTGAACATCATATTGTTTACCGTTGCCCACTGGAAAACTTTGTTTATATCTTCTTGGAGGTTAACCGCGTCCTCAGCAGATGACAGCCTCATGCAGATCTAGTATCATCCCCAAAGGATGATACGGTGCTGTGATGTATATCTCTGTCTATGTCTGATATGAGGATGAGGAATAAGATGGGGGCGAGTACTGTGCCTTGTGGAACAGAGCTCTTCACTATGCAGCCTCCGATTTAACTCTGTTGATCACTGCTCTTTGTGTTCGATTTGTTAGGAAGCTGAAGATCCATCTCCCCATTTTCCCAGTTATTCCTTTAGCACGTATTTTATGGGCTATTACGCCATGATCGCATTTGTCAAATGCTTTTGCAAAGTCTGTGTATATTTACATCTGCATTCTGATTTTCTTCCAGTGCATCCAAGCCATATCATAGTGATCCAGTAGTTGTGAGAGGGAGGAGCGACCTCCCCTGAACCCATGTTGCCTTGGATTGTGCAGATTTTGGGAATCCAGGTGATTTACAATCCTGCTTCTTAGCACTCTTTCAAAGATTTTTATGATGTGGGACGTCAGAAGCATTGGTATACAGTTCTTAGCTAATGCTTTGCTGCCACCTTTATGGAGTGGGGCTATATCCGTTGTTTTAAGTGACTGTGGAATTTCACCCATGTCCAAGCTCCTCCTCCATAGTGTACTCAGGGCACGCGAGAGGGGTTTCTTGCAGTTCTTAATGAAAACAGAGTTCCACGAGTCTGGGCCCGGGGCTGAGTGCATAGGCATGTTGTCAATGGCTTTTTTGAAATCTATCGGAGTTAGGGTAATGTCGGAAATCTGGCATACATTTATGGAGTTTTGAGACTCATTCATGAAGAAATCATTTGGGTCGTCGATCCTCAGACTGATTAGTGGTTCACTAAACACAGAGTCGTACTGGGATTTCAATATTTCACTCATTTCCTTGTTGTCATCTGTGTAAGTCCAATCCTGTCTGAGTAAGGGCCCGATACTAGATGTGGTATATGCCTTGTTTTAAGAACATAAGAACGAAGGAACACTGCAGCAGGCTTACTGGCCCATGCGAGGCAGGTCCAAGTCTCCTACCGGCTTAAGCCAATGCACCCAACCTAGTCAGGTCAGGTCACCTTGACTTAAGGGAGGAACACGGCAACCGTCCTGGTAGCACAAGCTAATCAGGTCCAACTCACACCCACCCACACCCACTCATGTATTTATCCAACCTATTTTTAAAGCTACACAACGTTCTGGCCTCTAGGACTGTACTTGGGAGTTTGTTCCACTCATCCACAACTCTATTACCAAACCAGTACTTTCCTATATCCTTCCTGAATCTGAATTTTTCTAACTTAAAACCATTGCTGCGAGTCCTGTCTAGGCTAGATATTTTCAGCACACATTTACATCCCCTTTATTTATTCCTGTCTTCCATTTATACACCTCAATCATATCCCCCCTAATTCTACGTCTTTCTAGAGAGTGCAGATTCAGGGCCCTTAGTCTGTCCTCATAGGGAAGGTTTCTGATACATGGGATCAACTTTGTCATCCTCCTTTGTACATTTTCCAGAGCATTTACATCCATTCTGTAATACGGTGACCAAAACTGTGCAGCATAATCTAAATGAGGCCTAACCAAGGATGTATAGAGTTGAAGAACAACCTGAGAACTCCTATTATTTATGCTTCTTGATATGAAGCCAAGGATTCTATTAGCTTTATTTGCGAACACTTATGCACTGTTGTCTTGGTTTCAGATTACTGCTAACCAGAACTCCTAAATCTTTTTCGCAATCCGTAATATTAAGATCTACATTATTTAGTTTATATGTGGCACGGTTATTGTCCTGTCCAACATTTAGAACTTTGCATTGTCTATATTAAACTGCATCTGCCACCTCTCCGACCACTGCATCATTCTATTCTAATCTTCCTGGAGTGCTCTAATGTCCTCGTCAGAATGAATTCGACGGCCTATTTTTGTGTCATCGGCAAACTTGCTGATGTCGCTCTTTATGCCCTCATCTATGTCGTTTATGTATATTGTGAACAGCAGGGGCCCAACACTGACCCTTGTGGAACACCGCTCGTGACGCTTCCCCACTCTGATTTCTCCCCATTTATGCAAACTCTCTGCTGCCTATTTGTCAACCATGCCTCTATCCAGGAAAAAATTTCTCCTCCTATTCCATGTGCCTTAATTTTCCTCAATAGTCTCTGATGTGGGACCCTGTCAAAAGCCTTACTGAAGTCCATATACACAATATCATATTCATTACCATGATCTACTTCCTCAAATACCTTAGTGAAAAAAGTTAATAAATCCGTAACGCAGGAACGCCCCTTTGTAAAACCATGCTGAGATTCGTTGATTAATTTATGCTTTTCAAGGTGGCTACGAACTGCCTCGGCAATTATTGATTCCATAAATTTTCCCACTATGGAGGTTAGGCTTATTGGTCTATAGTTCGAAGCTAAGGACCTGTCACCTACTTTGAAAATAGGTATCACATTTGCCATTTTCCACTTATCTGCCACCATGCCAGTTTGTAGTGATATGTTGAAAAGATTAGCCAAAGGTTTGCTAAGCTCCTCTTTACATTCCTTTAGAACCCTTGCATACAGTTCATCAGGGCCTGGGGATTTGTTAGGTTTTAATTTATCAATTTGCATAAGGACCATGTCACTTGTGACCCTAATCGTGCACAGTTTATAATCGTCCTGTTCCACATAATTTATCATTTCCGGAATATCGCTGGTATCCTTCTGTGTAAAAACTGAGAGAAAGTATGTGTTAAAACTTCTACACATTTCCTTATCACTGTCAGTGAGCTGACCCGAGGAACTTTTGAGTGGACCTATCTTGTCCCTGATCTTACTTCTGTATACCTGAAAGAATCCTTTTGGGTTAGTCTTCGAATCTCTTGCAACTTTAACCTCATAATCTCTTTTTGCTTTTCTAATTCCTTTTTTTATTTCTCTCTTTAACTGAATATATCGATTTCTTAATTGCCCCTCCCCTCTTTTGATTTGCCTATATATGCCTCTCTTTTGACCAATTAGATATTTTAATCTATTGTTCATCCATTTAGGATCATTTTTATTTGATCTGATTTCCCTATTTGGAACATAATTTGACTGAGCAGCTAGAACTATGCCCTGGAAAGCGTCATATCGGCAACCATCACCACCTACCTGACCCTTAGTCAGGTCATTCCAGTTCAGCCCACCTAAGTAATTTTTCAGTCCTATGAAATCAGCCAAGCGGAAGTCAGGGACAGAGACTTGATTGCCATTATTAGGGGAATTCTGTGATATATTAAAACTGAGTGATTTGTGATCGCTTTCCCCAAGCTCATCATTAACCTCAAGATTATTAATTAGTGTTTCCCTTCTGGCAAGAACCAAGTCAAGGAGGTTATTTCCCCTAGTTGGCTCTGTCACAAACTGTTTTAAAAAAAACAATCCTGGATCGTATCAAGAAAGTCACCTGACTCTAAATTTCCTGTCAAATTGCTCGAGTCAATCTGTCTATAGTTGAAATCTCCCATTAGCACAACATTTTCGTATGTAGATGCCTTACGAATTTCGTCCCATAGAAGTTTACTGCACTCCCTATCAAGATTTGGGGCCCTGTAAATCACACCCAAAATTAGTTTTTCTCGGCCCTCGAGATGCTGTAACCAAACAGATTCAGTGGCTGACGCTTCTAATTTATATCTTGTCTAACACAACAATTTAAATTGTCTCTGACATACATCGCTACTCCACCACCTTTCCTGTTGACCCTGTCAGTGTGGAATAATTTATAGCCTTGTATGTGACATTCAGAGGGCATCTCTCTATCTTTCAGATTGAACCAGGTCTCTGTTATAGCAATAATATCTATGTTTCCTGCACTTGCAATTAATCTTAGCTCATCTATCTTATTTCTTACACTCCTGCTATTAGTATAGTAAACCTTAAGGGAGCTAGTCCCTTGCTCCCCTCTGCTGTCCCCTTTGTTTGCTGACCTGATCTATTGTTTTTATTTATAACTCATGCTGAATGCCTTTTATACATTTACTGTTTCCAACCCTTGTGTTGCAACCTGCTTGTTTCCCACACACACCCATACCTCTATCTTCCATCAGTTTAAAATTCATAGGCATTTCACCAATGGCCTTCTCAATCGGTCTGCAAGTGCTACCACCCCAGCCCCAGAGGATGTACCCATCCCTTGCATACTATCATGTTTGCCATAAAAGTTTGTTCCAGTTGTCAGTGAATGGGATTGCAAGTTCCTTGCAGTATCTGTCTAGCCAGCAATTTACCCAATTGCCCTAGACAACCATTCATTTCCTTCCCTTTAGGCAAGATGCTACATATGATTGGGATGCCTCCTTAGACTTAATGAATCTATAGCTGACCTGTCTTTCTAGCAGTTCTTCTCTCCTCCCCTTTCCCCAATATCATTTCCACAGCACTGGGGACAGATAATGGGCTTGTTCCATTACCTGACATGATATTACCCAGCTGTTTACAATGTCCCCAACACCAGCTCCAGGGAAGCACACTCTATCTCTCATCTTCTTATTCCTATTACAAAAAGCACAGTCAATATATCGTCCTAAGAGTCACCCAAACCCCAAGAATGCACTTACCCCATTAGCAGGGGCAGTAGTACCCTTACCTTCACTGGCCACTGAAGTACATTCATCCTGAAGAACAGAGAAGCGATTTCCTACCTTCAGATCTTCACTCTTTACTTTCCTTACTCTGATGCGCCTCCCATTACTGTGAACCACTCGCCACTTGTAGCAGGTGCTGGGCTGCACCTCACTGCTGGTAGCCGTTGCTACCTCCCCAACTACAGCCTCCTCACAGCGAGAGACAGACTGCACCTCACTGCTAGAAGCCTCATTCCCCACAACTCCAGCCACCTCACACTCTCTCCCAGACCCATTGAGGTGGACCTTCAGCCTCCTAATCTCCTCCTGGAGAAGCAAGACCTCCTCCTTCAACTCTCCAACCTCAATTTTTAAAACACTGCAGAAGCAAGCAAAAGAAATATTTTGAATTTCTTTCAATTTCAATAATAGCTTTAAGCTCCTCCTGTCTCTCCTGGTCTCCGGGAAGGTGGCCGTATATCTGAGATGGGGCTGGATTTTGACATGAGTTGAGGTTCGACAGTAGCTCTTGGCCTGTAAATTCAATGTGTTAAAGAAGATTCATCAGTGATGTGTGATATATATATTTTTTGTAAAGCTGGAAAGACCCTCGTCAGGAAAAAATTTTCTAATGTTCCTGACAAACTAAATGCCAACAAGGTCCGTCGAAACCCAACTGAGGACCTATATAGACCTGAATCTGGGGTTCAAGATGATGGCACTTACTAGGTCCTGCCTCAAATGCTAATTTACTGCACACCAACAGTTCATATTGTGAGCAGTTAGTTTGTTGTGCATCCCCAGCTCATCCTATCAGCGGCTAGTTTGTTATGCACTCTGTAATGAAGGCTATACTACATTTGCCAGTAAAAGTATGGCTAAGAAAGGGATGCCTTGTGCTACCATGATTGCTAACATATATATAGATGAGAAGTTCAGTTTTCCTCGGCAGCAGTAGAAAGGAGAATCATCTGTGGGTCAAAATTATTTTACCCGTAGGGATCATACAGCACCTTGGAAAGGAAAGATAATCTGGTATGGCTTGATGAGTAATAGAATAGTTCTAATTTATCGGATGAAGAGCCCTTTACCAGCATCAAGGCGCCGTACTTAAAGGGATAAGATATTCAGAGCACTGGAACATGCTATCATCTCAAACTGGAGGCACAAAAACTATTCATTTCTTCAAGAGCCAGCTGGACAAGAACTTTGCTGAAAAGTAAATCTGTTTAATTTGTCAATGGTTCCGGAAATTTCAGACCCAGTTAAAGGAAGAACTATAAAGACACTCAAAAAATGTAAAGTATGTTACTGAATATACGCAGGAGCTTCTAAGATTTACTTGTCATCTCTTATGCTTATGAGGCAGAAAAGACCAGAAATTCTGACAGAGCACAAAAATTTTAACAGGCTTCCATGTCGCACTCCCATGACCGGAATGTACCTAGTACTTCCTCGCTTAATTACTGTCTACCAACAGACAAGGGAAAAAACCACAAACAATTATCTCAGAGATAAAACGTTTAAAAGGCTTCCCCATGTAGGTATTTCCGTGTATCTTATCCCCCCCCCCGTCTAATTCTCAACTAATTTATGCCAACAATGCTCTTTTCTGCCATGTCAGAGATCACAGTCATCCTATTGACTGGTCTTCTGCTAAAACTGTCTACCCTATTTCTAACTTTCACAGTCGCCATCTAGTTGAATCCTCCCTTATACACAACTTTCCTTGTTTGAATCTTAGTCCTGGCTTTGTCTCTGTAGATGCCTTCTTTTCCCATTACATTGTAAATTGTTCCAAATTTCAAAACACCCGTGACTTAACCTGATTCTTTTTTTCCCCTCTCCCTTTTTCCCTTTCCTCTTTCCTTTGGTTTTCTTTCTTCTGCCTTGGGTATTTGGTCCAGTATTATTATTTCCCCCCCTCTGTGTTCTTGTTCCTACCCTATGTGGGCCCCTAGCTCCCTTGCAGTGCTCCTTTTTCTTAGTATTTGACTGACTACACTACTACTACTGTTACCTCCACCACTAACTCTCTTTCTCCTTTCTTGTTCCCGTCAATGTCTGCTTGCCTATATATACTCCCTTCTTCTCTCCTTTCTGTTAGTTTGACTTTGTAAATGGTCCAAGTCGGACCGAAACGTCGTCGTAAGCTCCTCTCTCCTATATGCGGGTTATTTGTGTGTAGTTTATACCAATTAGTATCAAAACTTCAGAGCACTGGGAGAAATTTTCCAGTCACTCTCATGTCTGGCATGCCAACGAAGCGGTGTCGTGGCTATTTTGTAATTTAATAAGACGACATACAACCGCTACCCTATTCATTATGATAGTTACAGAGTAGGTACAAAAACCTAGGTATGTTTCCCGTCATGATCCATCACCAAGGATGAGTTTCATACATATTTCATACAGCCTAGTGC